>CM063499.1:22061489-22066489 GCA_032207245.1 Pardosa pseudoannulata
AGAATAAAGGTATTGGTTGAGACTAATAAAAGCAGAAAGGAATAATTGCCTATTGTGTATTTATTTTTCAACGTTCTATTGTTATCTAAAATAGAAATTAGCAATTGTTGAAGAAAGAAATAATGTATGATAAAAAATTATATAAAAGTCTGATTAAACTCAATGTTCAGTGATTTTATAATTTTATGCAACGTATTTAGTAAATAATAAAATAAATGTTTAAGTCATTTTAAGTAATATACAAGAAATCTAAGCACTGTATTGTTATTTATGCGTAGTAATAAATTACATAGTTGTGCTTGTTATCCGGCCAAGCAGATAATAAAGTTTTGAGCATTTTTTCTAATTTCCTGCTTTCTAAAAATGTCTCATGCGATCCAAATGGATACCCAAGTAACTATTATTGCTATGATAAAGAGAACAAATAACAGTTTTTTTTTCATTAAATAAAACTGTTATTAAGAGAGAAAAAAATAATTTTTACTGTTAGTCGCAAATTAATTTAATATGAAGTGTAAAAATATTCAAAGGAATAATAACTTATTCTTTATTGCTCACCTGTTACGTGAATAAATATTAATGTATAATTATAACTGAAATATAAATTTTAATCATAGGTTACAATTATTTTGGACTTTTAATAAACGAAATATTATGCGACGTTTACTAATGGTATTATTTAAATTTATATTGTGTCTCTACTTAATTATAAAGGATAACATTTTCTTTCTTTTCGTTTTCACATAAAATTGTGTTTAAGATAGCATATACATTGTCTTTACTTCCCAGTATGAAGTATAGGAAGTATTATAATTGAAAATTTTTTGGTATTCAAAATCTAAAATAATTTGGGCCATGCATCAACCAATTGTACTATCTTAAGTTCTTTGTGTGAAACTTTAAATTTCAAACTTTTAATATCCGTACTGATCATCCCCTAATAAATTTTGATTAGTACCATGAATAGTGGGGTGTAATTTAGGAAGAAATCTTTCTCTCATCTTTTAAGACTCACTCTTATAAAGAGTGAATGAATCATCCTTCCACTGGAGTCATCCCACCTTTTTGTCAGGCCTGGATTGCCACAGAATTTCAGTCTACTTCCCGAAGCAGACTAATACCATGTCTACATTTTATATTTTCAAAGAAATTTATTATTAAGCTAAGAGAAGGAAGCGATCACAAAATTCTAGTGCTTTCAACAAGATGGAATAAACACACTGTACGTACCCAAAGACGTTTGTTATTAAACTAAAAGCAGGAAGTATCTTATGCAACAAGATGGAATAAACACACTGTACATACCCAAAGACGTTTTGTTATTAAACTAAAAGCAGAAGCAATCATAAAATCGTCATGCCTCCAACAAAATGGAATAAACACACGGTACATACCCAAAGATGTTTGTTATAAACTAAAAGCAGGAAGCGATCATAAAATCGTCATGCCTTCCAAAAAGATGGAATAAACACACTGTACATACCCAAAGACTTTGTTATTAAACTAAAAGCAGGAAGCGATCATAAAATCGCCATGCCTTCAAAACCCTGGAATAAACACACTGTACATACCCAAGACGTTTGTTATTAAGCTAAAAGCAGGAAGCGATCACAAAATTCTAGTGCTTTCAACAAGATGGAATAAACACACTGTACGTACCCAAAGACGTTTGTTATTAAACTAAAAGCAGGAAGCAATCATAAAATCGTCATGCCTCCAACAAGATGGAATAAACACACTGTACATACCCAAAGACGTTTGTTATTAAACTAAAAGCAGGAAGCGATCATAAAATCGTCATGCCTCCAACAAGATGGAATAAACACACTGTACATACCCAAAGACGTTTGTTATGAAACTAAAAGCAGGAAGCGATCATAAAATCGTCATGCCTTCAAAAACATGGAATAAACACACTGTACATACCCAAAGACGTTTGTTATTAAACTAAAAGCAGGAAGCGATCATAAAATCGCCATGCCTTCAAAAACATGGAATAAACACACTGTACATACCCAAAGACGTTTGTTATTAAACTAAAAGCAGGAAGCGATCATAAAATCATCATGCCTCCAACAAGATGGAATAAACACACTGTACATACCCAAAGACGTTTGTTATGAAACTAAAAGCAGGAAGCGATCATAAAATCGTCATGCCTCCAACAAGATGGAATAAACACACTGTACATACCCAAAGACGTTTGTTATGAAACTAAAAGCAGGAAGCGATCATAAAATCGTCATGCCTCCAACAAGATGGAATAAACACACTGTACATACCCAAAGACGTTTGTTATTAAACTAAAAGCAGGAAGCGATCATAAAATCGTCATGCCTCCAACAAGATGGAATAAACACACTGTACATACCCAAAGACGTTTGTTATTAAACTAAAAGCAGGAAGCGATCATAAAATCGTCATGCCTTCAAAAACATGGAATAAACACACTGTACATACCCAAAGACGTTTGTTATTAAACTAAAAGCAGGAAGCGATCATAAAATCGTCATGCCTTCAAAAACATGGAATAAACACACTGTACATACCCAAAGACGTTTGTTATTAAACTAAAAGCAGGAAGCGATCATAAAATCGTCATGCCTCCAACAAGATGGAATAAACACACTGTACATACCCAAAGACGTTTGTTATGAAACTAAAAGCAGGAAGCGATCATAAAATCGTCATGCCTTCAAAAACATGGAATAAACACACTGTACATACCCAAAGACGTTTGTTATTAAACTAAAAGCAGGAAGCAATCATAAAATCGTCATGCCTTCAAAAACATGGAATAAACACACTGTACATACCCAAAGACGTTTGTTATTAAACTAAAAGCAGGAAGCGATCATAAAATCGTCATGCCTCCAACAAGATGGAATAAACACACTGTACATACCCAAAGACGTTTGTTATGAAACTAAAAGCAGGAAGCGATCATAAAATCGTCATGCCTTCAAAAACATGGAATAAACACACTGTACATACCCAAAGACGTTTGTTATTAAACTAAAAGCAGGAAGCAATCATAAAATCGTCATGCCTTCAAAAACATGGAATAAACACACTGTACATACACAAAGACGTTTGTTATTAAACTAAAAGCAGGAAGCGATCATAATATCGTCATGCCTTCAAAAACATGGAATAAACACACTGTACATACCCAAAGACGTTTGTTATTAAACTAAAAGCAGGGAGCGATCATAAAATCGTCATGGAAAAACACACTGTACATACCCAAAGATATTTGTTATTAAACTAAAAGCAGGAAGCGATCATAAAATTGTACTTCCTTCAACAAGATGGAATAAACACACTGTACATACCTAAAGACATTTGTTATTAATCTGAGAGCAGGATCTGGGCTGCTAAGAGTCCCGTTAAACTTCTGTCATGAATAAATGCATTACTCGTCGTGGCCGGTTGTGATTTTTATTTCATCTCATCAATATCAGGACAAAATCCATAGAAATTTGAGCCAGAAAATGTCAGAATGTTCTCTGCGTAGATCTCGCAAAGTCAAACTTAAGCGAGAGAGAATCGAGTACCACATGGGGTTTAAGTCTGGTGGGAAAATGCTGAGACAACAATGACTTTTTTAAAGAGAGTTACTTTTAGCTACAGACATCTGCCAAAGTTTGGCGTCAGTAAAACTATTATTGCTGATCGTTACAGATTGTTTCTGGGAGAGTTATTACTTTCTTATAAAAATGGCAGCAATACCACCTTTAGCTTTGAGAATCAAAGAAAGAATATCGGGGTTTGGCAGAAGTAATGAAAATTTCCTTGCTCAAGTGTGATGATAGGGAAAATAAGATTAACATAAGATAAACATAAAGAGGAGAAATTAAGATTTTTAATAATGAATGGAGAAAAGGTATAATTGTGGATAGACTTTAGGGGTTTAGCTATTGATATTATTTCATATATATATATATATATATATATATATATATGTACATATATATATATATATATATATATATATATAGATAGATAGATAGATAGATACATATATATATATATATATATACTTATATATGTGTATATATACATGTATATATATACATGTATATATATATATATATATATATATATATATATATATATATATATATATATATATATGTATGTATATATATATATGTCCTTCCTATGATTGATATATTAAGGCCAAGGTATATAAAGTTTTTCGTTTCTTCAATTATTTTCCATTTCCCATTTATACAAATATTTTCATTTCTATTGCAGTTAATTTTAATTTCTTTGTTTTGTTTTCACTTAATTTTAATCCAATTGTTTCGCATGTCCTAGACTAAGACAAATTCAAAAATATACTTAAATGCTCTTTGCTTAGGCCATACAAAATCCTTAAATAAATAAATCTAACCAGTTAAAATGAAACTTACAATCATTCTTTAATGTGCATATAAATTTTTTCAAACAAATTTACATTTTGCAAATATATATCAAATTTTAATTTGAGTAGAATATTTTTCCATTTTTCAATTATTGTAGTTATAAAAATTATTCTATAAATTTTAAATCATTTCCTCAATGGAATTTCTCTCTTAACCTGTCGAAAGTTTAAACCGAATCCCAAAACTAAATATAGGGCAAAATCCAATTTTCATGCATGTCATGTTAAATTATTTGCATCATTTTCGAGAACCTGAGAACAATTTTAATGTACTTTTTTATCGTAAAAATGGAATGTGAAATAAATTCAGCTCAGTGCTAAATCTTCAGAATTCTAGCCGTCTAACTTTTTTTCTGTTTTATGTAGGCTAAAAACAGCGGAAAGTATTTCCGGGAATATTTTAATAGAAGTACTAATATTCATCAAATAAATAAAGTTAGTTTGATCGCTATGTAAGAAAACTGTAAATTATGAGTTATTGTGAAGTGAAATAGTGAAGATGAAGAGTTCAAATTTTGCATGCCTATATAGAAAATTAGAGCAATAATTTGTATTAATAAAAATGGATATT
>CM063499.1:22068989-22073989 GCA_032207245.1 Pardosa pseudoannulata
TATATATATATATATATATATATATATATATATATATATATATATATATATATATATATATATATATATATATGAATATCTTTTAATAAAATTTCTCGTTAAAGGAGAAAAATTATTTCCGTAACAGGAATATTTTGCCTGTACAAAATGCCAAAGCTCCCATTACCGGAGCATGCTATAGTTTTTAAATGGCTACAAGTTTCATCTCTTTGGTAAATATATTATATATGTCTAAAACTAATTGCTACCAATAATTATTATGTAGTTCATATAGCTGCGTTTAAGGGTTTAATTATAAAAGCCTCTTAATATTTTAACTTGTAAGTAAAAAATAAGCATATTTTTTTTAATTGACGAGGGTTTTTCTATTGTGAATCCGCAAGTTTATCGTTTGAGACAAAAATCCAAATTAAGTCGTCAGTCCAAAATCCAGATTAATTTGCTGTTTTAACTCCCTAACTGCAAGAAAATCATACATCCAAAATTTGAAACAGTTGAAGTAAACAAATCTTTCCGTAAGTAATTTTCTCATAATCCATTTCAAAAACTATGTGTATGCATTTTTATTTCTCTTAAAATCCGCTATCATTTTAAAATATTCGAAAGAAGGAAAAGATTTTAAATGCAATTATAAAGCAGTCGCTTCAGCTTTTAACAAGCGTAAATTCTCTAGAGAGTTAAGAACGTTATTATACAAAGAGAGGGACAATAACGCTGCATTTTTACAAGTGTGGTTAATTGAATTGGTTTGTTTTCACCAACAGCTTTTGTCATATTTATCTATGAGATCAGAATTTTGGTTATTCCTGTGAAAATATTGAATAAAGAAGGAAACAAAAAAAAGCCTTTTAACTTTAACTACCCAGGGAATAATTCATATTTCGATACCAACACATGTTGCTTCAGTTTATTTTACTAAACTCTAATTTTCATTCGGTTTCCTGAAATTTCTTTTTTATAAATAATCCATTGATATTTAATTATATCCAAGTTATTTGTCGCATTAAATGGTCGACAATTTACGAATTCCCAAGAGTATTCCCTGAGTTTAACATGCCTAGATAAATAAATAATTAGATTATATTCCAGTCTATTTTCATTATGCTTCACCATTCTCCAGTGTGTTTTCTTTCCAAGTAAAATTAACTATAGCGATATATTTTGCTTTAAAATGCTATTCAAGCCTTTTGAGATATATCTAATTGCACACGCATCAGCTATATCCTGTTCTCTAAAGGTTTATTAAAATTTACAAAAGAAAATACGTACGATCAGAGGTCCGCTTTTAAATAAGTATTTAATGCCATAGACAGCTATTATGATCAAACACTTAAGTTTAGATGAATTGCTTACTATTTGTACCAGAAACGTTAAATTTTAGAAATAATACTTCCTTGTAATACATATAAAGAATAAGCCTGGTGATTTTGAGGTAGAGCTTCGAACTCTCAAGGCACAGTTCTGAGGTTAGTCCTTGAGCTGGGCAAGGTTGACGCAGCCTTTCATTCCTTCAGTGAGTAGGAAAGTTATAAGGACCAAGCCTGCTTGGGAATTAGACACTGGGGGTTCTGCTTGGTTAGAATTAACACATGTATATGTCTCCGAAGAGCTCACAGGCAAAACAAAACCATTTAGGGTCAAAAGGCAGCAATTCTGGCACAGAATCAAAGAGAAAAGTTTGCTGGTGTACCACCGTTCCTCGAGAGAGAGAATGAATTAATCATCATATGGTAGAACATAAAACACTGTCCACAGGGACCAGAGTTTAGTGTCCTGGAGGTACTTTCTGTTTGTAGGTACCAACAGAAAGATGTACGAAAGAAAGGGGAAACACCATAGCGATCGGACTATCCCGTGGTAGAAAGGTCTTGCAGTAAGTTGGGCTCCCTGAACGAGGAGGGCAATAACTCAAATCTCATTTCTCCATCGGGAGACCGAACCTCATGGATTGGCTTCAAGGAACATCAACACGATCCTTTCTTCTGAGCCTGGCAAGAATTCATAAAGTTTAAGATCACCTTATGTAATGGTACCTCACTCAACAAAATAATGCGGTAGTCTGCCATTGTGCTTTAGGCGTGTCTAAACGATCAAGCCTTTGCCATACGGATGACTTTTATGAACATTCTATGATGCGAACAGTTGGTAATACTAGTAAACCAGTTTACCGGTAAATTGCAAAATATACCAGTAAATATTTATCTGTAAATATTTTTTTCAAATTCTAGTTAATCTCAAATAAATAAAACCTGTATTCTATGTATTTATGCACAAAATTCACACTGTTTTACCCGTTTAAGAGCTCTATAGCGTTAATACTTTCTGGAAGTACTTTTTCTTCTACAGCTCATATTTATAGCATTTAGAGGTTCTCAGGGGAGCAACTGTTCATTTTCTGTACACAAAAAATAAAATCCATCTTTTTGCAATAGTATTTGTTTTCTAGCTGTGTAGTTTATTTATAAATTGCTGTCAGGCACACGACATTGCAAAAAAAAAAAGTTATATCTTAAAAATTGCCAAGCGTTGTATATACCTTGTTAGCATGGTTTATACAATCTTGAAATAATATAGACTATATGTAAATTGTTTAGGAAAATATCTTAAAGGTTTTTGAAAGCTAATAAACTTCAAATCTATGTTTTCATATTTATCTTAAATTTTCGTATTTCTATCATGTTATCTGTTTTATATTTTTCAGTACACTTGGATTTTTGTTTTTCCTGTCTTACACATGTTTCTTCTCTCTTATCAAACTTCAAATATATGTCCAAACAACAAATAAACCTTTTAAAACTACATATTGATGATTTCAAAAAATAACACAAACAGATTCTATTTAAGATCATAAAAATACCATTAATGGTGTTCTTTTATTCCCTCTATACATATATTTAAATTCAAAGACTGCTCGATTGAATATTCCAAGAAATCGTCTTCGCAAATTTGCATAAGTATTTGAAACTGTCTGTTTTACACTTGATATAAGTATATTTTTCCCAAATTTAAATTCAGTTAAGTTGTTTGTTCCTTTTACGTCGAGATGCATTAGACGGCAGTCATTTTATTTTGGATTGCAAGATCGATTTTGACATGTTTTATGTATAGAGTTTACATATTCGTTAGAGCTATATTTTTTCTTCTTGTATCTTCTTTTTGCCTTTCGACCAGTGATGCACAGACTTATTAAGACTAGGGGCCACTCGGGCAAATCATGAACTGATGGCGGGCCTCGAGAATTATAGGTAATTAAAGACAATAAAGAATTGATATAATGTATTAAAATTGAAAAATAATTTATTAATTTGAAGCGTGGCACTGCATAGTGCTTACAATCTTTTTTATATTTGGCTCAAATTTACTTGTAGCAACACGTAAAACTGCTCTCAAACTTTCATTTGCAAGGCGGTTTCGATTTTTTGTTTTATTATTATTTAGTATTGAAAAAGTTTGTTCACATATATAGGTAGAACCAAATAAGCTGGCACATTTCAGAGCGTTTATGCGCAACTCTTTGTACATATTTTTTATCAATGCAGTGGTAAAAGTTCAACAAGTCTCCTTCGTTGAATATATTGCGTAAATCTTGGTCGTTTTGGATATTGATAATTTCTAACTGCATTGACTCTGGCGCATTTTCAACTGAAATCGTGAAAGGATTGCTGAATATGTCCAACAGAGGTTTCACTTTTTTAAAGTCCGAAAATCTGTCTTGAAAAGATTGAATCAAAATATCTAGCTTTTCTACATAACTGAAATTAATCGCAGTTTTGTTGAACTTTTCGGCCATTTTCTTATAATTCGGAAAATGATTGTAATTTCCAGAATTCAGTTGCGATCTGAAAAGTGACAATATAGACTGTCTAAAGTTTAAACAGTCTATATTGTCACAAAGATTCGAATGAACACACCGTTTAGCCTAACAGACGAATTTATTGAAGCAAAGTAGCAACTCGCAACTTTACAAGATCGAGAAGTTGCCTACAACTAGTGGGTATCAGTTTTCATACCCGAACAGAATTTTCGAGAAATAAATAAACATAATAAAGAAAGATTTAGAATGTTAGAGAACATAAGGTAACAATAAATAACATTTTTAAATTAAAAATCCATACTTTGGATCAACTGCCATTGCGAGCAAAGAACCTACAAACTTCGGGTTTGGATCTCGTGCTATGACCATTCGACCACTGAGCTCTTAGGCAACGTTTCTTTATGCGACAATATGTTTGAAATCTACTGCTGGTATGAGAGATCAAAGCCATTCGGATTTGGCTTTAAATTGTAGGTCAATTGACTGAGAAGAAACATAGTTGATAACCAAACCAAACTTTTTCTAACAAGAAATTATTTTTTGGGGAGAATGTACTCAAATGACTAATTATACGACTCAAATATTTTGACACAAATAGTATAACAAATAGCAGGAATTATTATGCTTTAGTCATTTAAATGTTATATAACACCCCAAATTTCAAAATGAAATATTCTCTTCCTAACACTGCACATAACTGTTCAGTTGAGCTCAATTAAATAATATTTTCCGAAGCACTAACTTCCGTTTCATTTGTACACCGTTAATGACCAATAGTATTAGTGTATTGAATCTCCTTCCACTCTTCACTCATATTAATTTCTTCTCAATTTATGAAATTGCAGTGGAATCCGCTTGATGTGATCAGTTTGGGACACCATGATTTTGATAACAATAAACGATTGATAACAATAAACGATATGGATAATTAGATAAATTTAACCCCCCCTTTAATTCACACGAACTAAATTTCAAAATAATATGAAAAAACTCACCTTGTATTCATGTACTGTATTTTATTTTTAAAAACATAAGAATTGTATACATAATTAAAAAAATGACTGACCATTGTTGACCGTCTACAATTTCTTCTAAGAAGCTCATTGATAAATTGTTCGTAATCATAATCAACCTGTCATAACGATTTAGAACTTCGATCTTTTGTTTTAATGTTAAACCATTTCGC
>CM063499.1:22078989-22101489 GCA_032207245.1 Pardosa pseudoannulata
ATTATAAATAGATGGGTACACAATTGTTTCTCTGCAACTTTGTTGTCAAAGAACTTACAGAGATCTAAATGAAAAACACAAAAGATAATGCTATGAGTTCTTTTAAAGATGTATACTTTTGAATTATGATAGAAAACTGTCTCAGAAAAAAAATAGTTTAATGCATTACATTTAGAAAGAGATATATACATATAATGGAAAGCACTGAACCAAGGGCTTAGACAGAGGATTAGTTCGCATCCAAATTCTTCATTATTATCAGCAAATTTTGATATCCTTATTCTGATAATTCTTTACAGAGACATCTTCTTGAGGCTTAACACTGGGCACCGTTGTATTCGTATTTTTATTTCATGAAAAACTTCATGCATCATAATAAGAAAATGCTATTACAATGTATATAATATATATGCATACGCTTTTAAATCTCAAGTACTAAATATGATCACATACAACAAGCGTTTTATCATGGTTACTTACTAAATTTGGATTGTTATAAATAATTAATGACATCTTTGTTATAAAGATTATCTTCCTTTTTTTAATGTAAAGTATTGTTAAAGAATTTTGTAAACTTAGATATTAGGTAAACAATTTTCTTTATATTTGGTTTAAATAATAGATTAAGTATATATGGGATAATTTTAAATTGAATCATCGATTATTTTTTTGTTGCCATGACAATTTTATCACCGGTATTAACAACAAATTCTTTTCATAAAAGTCTAGGAGTCTATTTCACTGACTAATAAATATCTAGCGTTTAAGTTATATATCTTTGAAAATTAAGACGTTAGTTCGTTTGTGTGTTTGTTTTTTATACATAACCACACAGTTTGCAATCGATTCTTAAAAAATTTTGGACATCATTCATATATACCTCCAAATAATCACTGTCAATATTAAAACCTCTGCTATCTATTCTATCACGTAATATGATAAAATAAAATAAAGTTGCCAACTAACATACGGTCAATAAAGATGAAAAAATTATTGAGCGTGTACCAGATAGTTCTCTGCCAAAAAAAAAGAAACCATTTTTTACCTGCATCAGAGAGTTCTTAAAATTCTGAAAAATTAAATATTTTACTGATCCTGTAATATGACGGGCTATATGCTAGTTTGATATAATATCTTTATTTCAAACAATTGACATTAATGAGTAATGTCTCAACATTTTATTCCCTTTTATTTTCATGCATAATTTTGACCTGAATTTTTTTGTTGTGAAGTAAACTGTCTCGTGTTAAACACAGGGTGTCCATAATATACATTCACTACATTTTTCACTATGAAGCTGGTTTAAGACCAGCTTGTTCAAACCTTCATCCGCATTTCTAGTCATGCTTATATGCACCAAAATTAATGTTCAATTTGTCACCATCTTATGAATTATAATGGGAAGAATGTCCTTAGTCATTTCATGATTGTAGACTCTCTTTCAACACTTGCAGGAAAAACTAGTAATGTGCAGAAATTTTAATAAATTTACAAAAATCTTCTAACGCATTCATTCGAAATGTTACAGACCCTGTGATATTACAATTTTACAAAATGTCATGCTTTGAATGACACTTGAATGACTATGACATAATCATTAAATAATAAAATAGCAAATTAATTCTAGCTTTTAAGACCCGTTTGTTTAAACCTTTGTCTAAATTTCCATTCATTCCTCTATGCATCAAAAAATGTTGAAATTGTCAAACTCCTGGGAATTCTAACGCAAAGAAACCCGATATGAATTTTTATGCAATTATTACTATTAAATGCTAATATTAAGTTTAATGTAATTTTAATGCAACTGTAATTAATAAATATAAATATTAAATTTATGTAGGGATTACTAAATTTTATATATTTTATATAGTTAAATATTGGGGGGGGTAAATCTACTTTCACCCCCCAAGACTAAATCCTGAAAACGGCTCGGAATCAGACAAACAGTAAACACATATACACAGACACAGTTCTAAAAATAGTTTTAGGGCTAACTTAGATCTAAAACATCTAAATATATACCAATCTCAAAGATCAATTTTTTCAATGATTACAAACTCTTTGTATAAGCTTCTCATAGAAAAGAAAAATATTCTTTATTCAAGCTACATAATAGCATTTTATATATCCACTTTGAAGAAGTCAATATTGACGCTGTTGAAGATACAACAAAATAAAATCAAAAATCGATCCAGAAATAGTATCATCGAACGGATAAAGAGCAACAGTAAAATTCTTCAAAACACCTCTTCATTTCCCTACTGGAAAATGGAGAAAAAACAGAGAAGGCGAAAAAAAAGTTTGAACTTAAGTTTTCATTTAAGAAAGAATGGAGAGTTAATTTAGCCTGCAAACGCCAAAAGATCTAGATTAAAAAAAGAGATAGCAAATTATTGAAGAAGTAGAGAATCAAAGCTGTCAAAGCAAACGAAGCAAAATACTGTTAAGAATCTACTTCACGAATAAGTTAACAAGGTAAACATAGAAATAAATCAACTTCCAGATAATTAACTTATATAAGAGCATTATTTCACTTCACTTCTTCTCTGCATCAATTATAAAAAACATCTTTGTGAGGAAAGTAATTTTCAACCTTTTTTTATTATTATATGTTTTCGATTTTTTATTTTATACTTCATCTACAAGTATTACTTTTGCATTTTTAAGATTATTTTTCAAATCCTCTGAAATGACATTATTTTTTAACGAAAATATAAAATTTGTTCCTAGAATGAAATGTTGATTACATGTTACATCTGGCATTTTTTGAATCTAAAAAAAAAATACAGTGTTACAATACAGTGTTTAAATACAGTCCCACTGTTACATGGATATTAATAAACATTCGGAATCGGCTTTAAGAAGCATGTCCAGGTCTCATTAGCCCTCTTGTAGTGAAAAAATAGACTGTAGAGCATCACACTTGTAATGGGTCGTTTTAGATCATTCGGGAAGGGGCTTTTCACTACTATGAAATGATCACGGGGGCTGAAATTGATGGTTTGTTGGTTGGGTCTACGGTCTACTTTTTGCTACACGAGGGCTAATGAGACCGGGACCTACTGTTTAAAGCCGATTCCGAACGGCTACGAACATCCATGCCTCAGTGGGACTCGAACCCACGAACTCCGGTTCCGAAGGTCAGCACCCTAACCATTCGGCCATCGTTCGGCGGGGCTGAAATTGAAGACATTGTATTATTACACACTATTCTTATGTTTGTTTTACTTTGGAGAGCTAAGGTCTACTGTTTTGCTACAAAAGGACTAATGGGACCAGCACGTACTGATTAAATCCAATTCCGAAAGTCTATGAACATATATTCATATGCATTTAAGAAAAATGTGTCTTGTGGTAATATGTGAGTGGGCATTAAAGGTTCAAAGTTAATAATAATTAGCTTTGCAAACAGAATAATAAAAAAAGGAAATAGTAATGATATATAGTTGCAGGAATACTTCTGTTGAGTAACATATTTATTTATATTCATATTTATTTCATAAGAAAAATGCTTCTTATGACAGCATGCGAGTGAACACTGAAGGTTCAAAGTTAATAATAATTAGCTTTTTAAACAGAGTAATAAAAAAAGTGCAATAGTAATGAAATATAGTTACTGGAATGCTTATCTTGAATGAGATATTTATCTATATTCATATTCATTTCATAAGGAAAATGTGTCTTGTGATAGCATGCGAGTGAACATTATAAGTTCAAAGTTAATAATAATTAGCTTTGTTAGCAGTGTAGTACAAAAGAAGTGCAATGGTAATGAAATATAGTTGCAGGAATGCTTCTGTTGAGTAAGATATTTATTTATATTCATATTCATTTCATAAGAAAAATGTGTCTTGTGACAGCATGCGAGTGAACGTTGAAGGTTCAAAGTTAATAATAATTAGCTTTGCTAATAATGTAGTACAAAATAAAAGCAACAGAAATTAAATATAGTTGCAAGAATGCTTCTGTCGTGTAAGATATTTAACTTCTTTTTACCTCCTTGAATATCTGTTTTTCATACGTATATTCAGTTATTGCAGGAAGCTGTAAAAATTATTTGTTATATATTACATGCCTTTAACTTTTACCCTAATTTTTTTAAATAATGTATGTTATACATAATTAATTACGGTTAACATGACCTTCACTTGTGAACCAAAATTATTCAGTCTGGTTGTTGTTATACCTGTGATCCAAAAAAATAATTTAAAGTAAAATATATTCCCTTTATATTGAAAATATTTGAAAGATTTGTTGTTTCTTAACTTAATATATCCCATACATTCACAACACATGTTTCTAAAATAATAAAAGAGCCATTAATGTTACTAATGGCTCCAGATAATGCAAAAAGTTAAGTATAATGCGCAGAATTATGACCTTTACTGAAATCTTTGCGTACTCAAAAAGAAAAATCACAAGCCATAAAATTATTTTATTATGCTTTCAGGATCAATCTAACATAAATATATTAAAAAAATTCACTAACATAAAATTATATTATGTTAGAGCAAATGTATCGTTCAAACTAATAGGTCATTTGTCTCAAAGTTTCAAATGCATAAGCTAAAATCTCTTAGCATTAAATTTTTATCAAAATCATGCCATAATGGAGTAGCTATTATGAAGAGTACAAAAGAAAGGCACATCATACAAATTAATTTAACTGCTATCTACTTTTTTATCTTCTAGAGTTTATTAATGCATTATTAACTGTTGTTGTTAAAAGGTTGCACAAAAGGTAATTTTTAAAAGTTCACCTGATTTAATAATGTGAAGTATATACGTACAAGTAACTGCATTTTTCCTATACACAAAAGATAATTAAGTTTGACGTAAAAACACCATATTCTAAATTAGAAGTATTTGTTAAAGGGCACAAGAAATTTTGCATTTCGGTTTTACAATATTCATATATTAACCAATTCTTTATAGTATTATAATACTATAAATAACTATGATCGATAAAATAAGACTGTAAAATCTAAAAACAGAGGAAATTCTGAATTAACTGTTTTACTCTCCAATGTCTCAGAATTAAAACACGAAATTTAACTAATATTTCCAGAAGACTGTCATGTAGTCCTCGTTTATATTTGAGTATCAATCTGTGATAAAATGTATAGTGGTGATTTTATTTTAATTGAGTTGTGTAAAGTATTTTTGTACTAAAATTTAACCACAGGTTTTGAAAAACTACAGACATAAATATGAAGATAAATTAAAAGCTAAATGAACAGCATCCGAAACTAGCTTCATATAAAAAAAGTAAATTAATTATATATATACATCTATGTACATATAAAATTGATGCTAATTTTCATAAAATAAGCTTTGTCAATATTTTCTAAATTAGCTCTGACAATTTTTTAATACTTAAGTAATTTTGTAAATAGAGAGAGCACCTAATCAATTTCAAAATGAATGTGAAAGGGGGTACCTTTGGGGAGTAAAGATGGTGTGCCCGGAAAACTGTTAGTTGATGGGTATCTATGGATATTTCGTCCGTCTGGTCAGGGGCTTCCTCCTAAGTGTTTGGGGTGCGGCCGTACTACTTGATGCAGGAACACTTCCTGTCGGACTTGGCTGGACTCTCGCACTCGTTCCGTCGGACTCCTCTTTTCGTCTCGACTTCCGAACCTCTTCTCTTCTCGATTCACGAACAACTTCCGTCGGACCCGACTGGACTCTCCGACTTTCGAACATTCTCTCTGGGACCTCCAAACATCATCTCATTTTTTTAGATTTTTTATATTTATTTATTTTAACCTTGTCCCCTCTTCCTTCTTATCGTCCAATCGGGATAGTTGTAAGAATCTCATTGATCTGCTTAAACCCCGCCTTGAGACCGCCAACGTGAAAAACCTTATCCCTTCTAATTGGGCACTGTCCTTTAGGGACTCATAAATACTCCACAAAGGTACATTCTTATTTAATGTCAAGTACGGAGACGGGATTCTAATCTGGGACTGGAATCAGAACCCCGCCCGAGACCACCGTACAAGACAACAATATCCGTTGAATATAAATTTATGGTCCTCCATCTCTTTACAAAGATGTGATGAGGTTAGATTTAGATCCCGAACATTTTACTTCTTGTATGAATGAATGAATTATATAACAGACATAAATCGCCTCATCACAAAGACATGCGATTTCGAACCCGTCTCAAAAAAAAAAATATATATATATATATATATATATATATATATATATATATATGGGGGGGGATGTAATCCAAGAATTATATTACCTGCCGGTCCCAATAATTATGTAGCCTCTATTATTTTTACTTGCCCGGGCTACTGGACAAGGAGAAGCCTAATCAAGTAGAGTAATATAAATGCAGTCAGCCTACATAGAAGAGAACGGCAAAAGTCTAATTAAAACTTTATTTCAGAGCTGCTAAAACGGACATCTTTACTACTCAGCAACAGACAAGAGAAAGACACAAAAATCACTCTGCTCGAACAGAGGTGCACCCAAGAGCGAAGACAGAAAGAATTTTCCCCCTTACTCAGCGAATTTAAGTGTAAGATCAGGAAAAACGCGGAGCCATTTGCCGGCGACAGCTGGGAAACATGTTGAATAGACGGAAAATTTACATCTATAGGATAGAAAGCTTTGGGAAATGGATCGAAAGAATTTTAAGTCGAGAAAGCTCCTTTGATTAAGACATTTAGAGGCTGGGAAAAAGATTTTAAGGAATTAGAATGGGAGAGAGGAGGCGTTAAGGAAATATTAATAAATAATTTTGATATATTACATATATATATGTATATATATATATATAACAGTTCATTCCGCAACAGTAAACAAAAAATAATAATATGAGAATATAGTAAACAAGATACTTTTACATAATTTAACTTGGAGAGAGGTTGGGTCTCCAAGCATGGGTCCAGCCCCGGAAGTGATATGCTTAAGGCATGGAAGAAACATTTGATTTCACATACAAAAACTTCTTTATTGTAATCTCTGTACATATATTTGATTTGTGTTATTATGTACTAATGAGCTTTACAAACATTTTTGTTCTCATAATTTGCCACAATAATCTTGGAAGATGTTATCAGCCTTGAGTTTTCCCTCAGAACTGTCTATTTTGGCGTTGCTACCTAAGCAAAATTCCTATATCTACTTTCGCGTCATCTTTTTCATTGTGTATAATTCCGCTGGAGGGTGTGTCTTTCTCCTATTACGTTACAGTTAATAATTTCTAACTATTTCTAACTCATTTAATTCTTAACCCCCATTTTTCAACCTGATATATATATATATCTTTGTTGCCATTATAGAAAGTCAATCTATTATTATACTTGAGCATTCATAAAAATTATTTACAGTATAAAAAAAGGCTAGACATCTGAAAAATATAAAACCACCATGAATTTTATATTACATATTCCAGTTGTAAATAACACGTAAGGATATATATCACTTATTCACGAAGTACCTAAATTTCAAAGAATAAGTTCACACTCGAAATTGTTTTAACCATTCAAAAGTTCTTGAGCAGGATAATGCTTCCTCTCAGTAAACTTGTTTTAGCATTTCGTAGTCAACCACCTTTTGTGAAATATTTATGTGAAGGAACAAAATTTCATTTCCCGACCTTTCATATCGGAAGGCACTTTTAGAGTAAAGCTCTTTGTAAATGCTACGTCAGGTAAATGCGGACACTGATCCCGATGGCAAACACAGGGGACACATGAAATGAAATTCGGTGAATCACTAGTCATAGGCTAAAGAAATGTTGGCTTTCCATGCCGATTGCAGTGCACATGCACAAGAAAACGCTCTTTAATGTGCAATCATTAGTGCCCTCTTCTTGCTATTGTTTAGAGTTTTGTTGAAATTTATGATGTTACTATCGTAAACCTCATAGGATTTGTTAATTAGGAAAAATTAAGTGGACGCATCACCTTTATTCTGACTTCCACTGACATTCTGGGTTTCGTTCTTTCTACTGTTGCTGATTGCTTGTTTCATTTCAGACATTTCTGAATCACTTAAAAATATCGAATAATGAATCGAAGTATTGTAGGTACATTCCTATTTATTATTCTGAAACAGTAGAACTAATTTACTAAAAATTTCATCAACATTACGATCTCGTCAAATTGACACATATCCGTAGAGATAGGTATACCACATAGAGAAAAATATATATTTACCTCGTTCAAGGAATAAAAGTTATATATATATATAGATGTTTTCTTTGGCTATCTAAAAGACGTTTAATACTTTTTAATGCTAACGTGACAATCCTTTTGCAAACTAAAAAAAAAATATTTTCTATTTCACTTTGAGAAAAGAAGTATAAGGAAAACCACATAAACTTTAAATCGTGTGACATCAATAGTTTAAAAAAGATTAACATTCAAGACCTGTTGAAGTTAAATTAAAAATTTTGATGTGGACACGACATTACTTCCTTGTAAGCTTGTTAAATTATTTCTATTTAGCAAGACTGCAGCACGAAGACAAATACTTTATTGGAAGAAATACCATTCATCACAAACGTAATTACTCCGCGGAATTATTTTGAGCCCAAAGCCGTCGGCTCACGCAAGACTTTCCGAGGTTGTCAAGAGGCATTATAAGTGCGTACTCCTCTTATACCGAGATATTCTCTTCACGACTCTCCTTTGCATCTTCAAACAACATTTTAAATAAATAAGTAAATAAATAAATAAATAAATATAAAAATTACAAAATGATGCGAATCAACTCGAAGTCTCGAAATTGTGAAGACAGCACAATCAATTTGTCATCTGCATAAATTGCAAGTTCGGTCGAAGGATGCACAGGGATCTTCGAAGTAGATAAAAAATAAAGTAAGGGTTCCTAGGAGGAATATAACTATAATCAATCCTGAAGACGAATCAGATTATGAAAATGAAAATCCAAGGCACATGGTATAACTAACAATCTAGAAGAGAGATTTATGCCAAGGTGGGTTTTTCACTAAGAAAACTCTCCTCACCCACAATTTCTTCATTGGATTATCTGGCTATGGTCTCACCTTCAACTAACTTGATTGGTCTGGGCAAGACAATCACCTTCTACAAACAAGGGAGGCTCCGGAATTTCTTGTCGGAAGAAGATCTAACGTCATTCTGACCCCTTTGAAGATGCGCGTCCTCAATGATCCTGATGAGGAGCCGAAAGGTTTTTTGCGAAAGCCAAATTAAATATTAGTGATTTTGTCTTCTCCAGGGGACAAACTCTTTATAGAAACAAAGTCTTTGCCAGGCTTTCCTAGCACGATTTCCTATTATTAGAAGATAGGATGCTCTACAGTGAGATCAGGTATAGCTGTTGGTTTATCAAGACCGACTAGATGTTTCAAATGAACCCCAAAGCCAAAAGCGGAACGGATTGAGGTCTGAGGATCAAGGTGCCACGCAATACGAAAGTAGCAGTTGATACATTCTTCTTCAAGAAATTTTTATGAACGTTCTTAACAGGAAGGCTAATGTGTAAAAGCTATGCGTAAAAATACGTGTAAATGCTAAATACAGTTACATCTCCTAAAGTAAAAAAGTGTAATTAATGTAATTTGATGTCAAATTAATGTATTTTAATTGTATTTCAATAGCAGTATCAACAAATATAAAGCAATAGGATTGTTTCTGAAAGATATATGATCTACACATTTATCTTGATCTTGTAATTAATCCTGGGATTAATACATCTTGATTCTGTAAAATACTTATAGGAAAAAAATAATAAAGATAGCATGAACTCTTGCTACAACAGAAGTAAAGATACATGAAGTCTTAAGCTATGGGGGAGTTAAAAGTGTGTAAGGGTTATTGCTGATAAAAATTTTTAATAAACATATACAATAAAATTTAGGCCTTAGTAATAAAGATGAAAAAATGATAAGTAAAAATTAAAGAAGATTTTTTTTTATTTAAAGTTATTAAGTAATGCATAAACAATAAGAGATTAAGATTAATAAGTATTAAAAAAGGTTTGAATATTAACAGTTTTTGAAAAAAAACACGATGCGGAAGTTAAAAATTGTTTAACCGTTTGAGTGAAGAGTTTTCTTATATATATATGCTAATAGTGCGAAATGAAATGCGTAGTAATTTTTTTAGAACAATAGAAATAGTTATAATTAACACTAATTATTATGTAACAAGTAATTTTTACCAACAAAAATATTCTTTATTCTCACTTATTACAAGAATGTTTTGCTGCACAAATTCCATGAATTTTTGCTTGCTAACCATTCCTCCTCTATAGCATCAATAATTAATCAGTATAACACTTGTTGAGAAAGTGAATTTTTGCTTGCTAACCATTCCTCCTCTAGAGCATCAATAATGATCAGTATAACACTTGTTGAGAAAGTGAATTTTTGCTTGCTAACCATTCCTCCTCTAGAGCATCAATAATGATCAGTATAACACTTGTTGAGGAAGTGAATTTTTGCTTGGTAACCATTCCTCCTCTATAGCATCAATAATGATCAGTGTAACACTTGTTGAGAAAGTGAATTTTTGCTTGCTAACCATTCCTCCTCTATAGCATCAATAATGATTAGTGTAACACTTGTTGAGAAAGTGAATTTTTGCTTGCTAACCATTCCTCCTCTATAGCATCAATAATGATCAGCATAACACTTGTTGAGAAAGTGAATTTTTGCTTGCTTACCATTCCTCCTCTATAGCATCAATAATGATCAGTATAACACTTGTTGAGAAAGTGAATTTTTGCTTGCTAACCATTCCTTCTCTATAGCATCAATAATGATCAGTATAACACTTGTTGAGAAAGTGAATTTTTGCTTGCTAAACATTCCTCCTCTATAGCATCAATAATGATGAGTGTAACACTTGTTGAGAAAGTGAATTTTTGCTTGCTAACCATTCCTCCTCTATAGCATCAATAATGATCAGTATAACACTTGTTGAGAAAGTGAATTTTTGCTTGCTAACCTCTTCTATAGCACCAATAATGATCAGTATAACACTTGTTGAGAAAGTGAATTTTTGCTTGCTAACCATTCCTCCTCTATAGCATCAATAATTAATCAGTATAACACTTGTTGAGAAAGTGAATTTTTGCTTGCTAACCATTCCTCCTCTAGAGCATCAATAATGATCAGTATAACACTTGTTGAGAAAGTGAATTTTTGCTTGCTAACAATTCTTCCTCTATAGCATCGATAATGAACATTATAACACTTGTTGAGAAAGTAAAAACAGTTTCTAATTTCTACACAACGACGAAAAGTTTTATTTTTACTACAAATAAATAAATAAAACACGCTCATTTTGTCTACCGTACTAAAATCCACGGCTCTACTGCATTACAACTTACCACTGTATTTTATTTTAATTTTTATATTATTAAAAATCACAATTGAGTAAAATGAATACAAAATGCGATTGATATGAATTCAACTGTTCTCAATGGATGCGAAAATGATACTAACCAACAACAGCGTCTCCGTATTTTTGGTACAAAACAAGAGAAGCTCAATCGCTCTTCTCCGCATTTTTTGCACATAACAAGCGAATTCGCCGCACTCAAACGGTTAAAAAGATTAATAAAAATTAAGAAGTAGAATTACAGTTTAACTATGAAACATTAATCAATGAGTAGTAACAGTCATTGTGGTGCCTAAGGAGCTAAGTTCAAGTTACGAATTTGGAATACGCGGAGAAGCTCATTTAATTACGAGAAAAGCAGAGTAAACACCTTCCGCTACCCGGAAAAAGTTAAAATTACTGAAGAGTGGGTAAAAAAAGTGCTGAAATATCAAAAGTCCAAATGCAGGACAATTACCAGAAATTACTCTCTAAAACATTATAGCTGGAAAGGAGAAAATTCTTGAAACAACATAAAAAATTAACTTGGAATCTAAAACTGTATTCATAATCCTAATCCTGCCAATCGTAGAGTTAAAAAGTAGTTTTCGAAAATTATATTTAAAATTAAAGAGATATCTGTTCAGATGAAGTTTTATCACTGTTTTTTTAAAGTCGTTAAACAAATAACTAACTTTGTTTGCAATTTTATGTATTGTAATTTTGTTATTTAAAATGTATTCGAGTATTATCTATAATTTTGTAGCAGAAATGGGCTGTCAAATAAAGGTGATCATCCTTTTGACAGAACACTTTATATCCCCACTATCTAAACGAGTATGGAGTCAATAGATTCTAGAATCAAATTACCTGCCAGTGTGTGTGACTGGAGAGATTTATTACTTCATAACTGCACAATCTGTCACACAAAATGAAGACGTCCTTTCACACCACATATATCTTTTGAATGCAGTTGCATATTTAAGTGGCTCATTTCCATAAAACCGTGAAAAGAATTTTTATGCGGTACTTTAGGAACACACGCCTAATGCTTTTACTCTCTTGTAACAATAAAAACGACAATTCGTGCGAAATGACGAGGGCAGGGATTTCAACAAATGGTGTTCCAGTTATTTAAAAGAAAATATTTCTAGATCATAGTATGTAATTGAAAAGTCTTATCTATTAGAGTCTTAACACATTGTGTGCGGGTACATTTCGCAGCGGAATTGTACCGGGAGCTGGCGTTTTGCGCGTAAATTTAGTTATTCAGTTAAATCTCAAAAGACCAAAAATTATTTAATTTTTTGACCAACTTTTCGTATTTTATATTAAATTATATAAATAAATATATAAATAGAAATATATAAAAATACAACCATAAGATTTTTGTAAACAAAAAATATATTTTTTAGTGGATAAATTTATAATAATATCGTAAATATGTAAAATCAAATAGAAATAGTAGTATTTAGTTTTGATTTTTTCTAATTACGTTACATATAGACATTTTTACATTATAAAAAATGAAAAGAGCAATCATAAAATTAATAATGTAAAAACTAGTTTTTTTTGTCTAAATTTTTCCAGAATCTATGTAGTAGACAAGAACATTCGGCTTCGTTTTCCTGTATATACCGTTATTTTTGTACCGACAAACAAACCATGTTGTTACACTAACCCGTACTATTACGTGACCAGCGCTCAAGTATCAATCCTCAGAAAACGTACCAGTACGTGTCCCACATGCAATGTGCTAATAGGGAACGTGTAACCTCTAATTTTCTTATGCGACCTTGATAAAAACTAGTAATATTATCAGTAATCTTTAATTAATTATATAGATTACAACAATTTAAAACAAACAGAATTTTATTGTTGCTATGTGAGTTCTTAAATCATAAAATTATTATTTTTAGATTGTATTTTGGATTACATTATAAATATAATAAATTTATTTGAAAATAATTCTTTATTATTGACATTTGAAATGGTATTTAAATATGTATTTTATTGAAATTTGAATAAATATCTATATTATATCAGGGTGTTTCATTTTTCTGAGCATAAAAATATTTCATGTTGCAACATTTTATGCTAAAATAATAAATAGTTTATTTTTGCAGTATTGCTATATAAGACAAATTATTGATAAAAACTATATAAAAGCGACAAATTATTGATAAAAACTATATAAATTATTGATAATAACTATATAAAAAGAAATAATTTCACAAAAATCTTGTTTACAAGTATATCATTTTATATGACCTCCTTTATTACACAGCGATTTGAAATGAGTTGTAAATATTCTACTCGGATGGTTTTTAACACAAATTTATTTAAAATTTATATTATTATATTCAAGGTCGGTAGTTCAGATCGACGGCACAGTTCAATCAAATCTCTAGAATATATTGTGTAGAGTCCCCAAATTTGTCTTGGATTAGAGAACACCACAATGCTTGTCCCCAAGTTAGTATGTATGCTCTCCTTATGTAATACGTATATCTAAATTATACACTTTAATTTATAATACTTAGAAAAATAAAATTGATGCATATGAAGATGATATTAAAAGTAAAGGTTTTACATATGCTACAGCCAATTAAAAATAAAATCATTCTCCTTAAAATATTGAAATCTACACTTAAATATTGAAATCAAAGTAAGTTAATAAATTATTTAACTTTAAATAAAAACAAAACTATGTACAGAAACTTATATATAAAATAAAAGATGAGGATATAAAATAAAAATTTATTAAAAATATTTAATTTTTTAATTGTAGAAAGATTATACTTAAAATAATGATTTTTTGTTTCAAAATTCAAATAGCTGCATAAAATTTGAGATATGAAGATATATATAGTTTTTAAGAAACAGTGTACATAAGTTCTAAAATTAATAAGCTGAGAAAATCCAGTTTAAAATACTAGTATCAATCAAAAACCATATAAAAGGTATTATAACTCACCAACTAATACAAATATTTTAATGCGGTTTTATGGTCTACATAAAAGCCTTATAACAAAAGCTATATAACAGGTATTATAACTCAGCAACTAATACGAATATTTTAATGAGGTTTTATAGTGTCAGAAAAGCCATATAACAGGTATTATAACTCAACAACTAATACAAATATTTTAATGCGGTTTTATGGTCTACATAAAAGCCATATAACAAAAGCTATATAACAGGTATTATAACTCAGCAACTAATACTAATATTTTAATGAGGTTTTATAGTGTGTAGAAAAGCCATATAACAGTTATTATAACTCACAACTACAGTAATCCCTAGTTTTTCGAGATTAATAGGGACTAGAACCTTCAGCGAAAGCTGAAAAAGATCTAAGTAGGATTTGCCCCTAGGAAATTTCGTGTATGCGGGTACACGAATGTTTTAAATATGTAAACAGTATTTATACTTTGCACATTTAAGACAAAAATTACAACAGTATGCGTAATTACTTAACCGTTCCAGTGCTAATTAATAAGGTTAATTACAAAATCTTATACAGTAATAAACATTAATCATCATTGCTTTCTGAGAGAGGCGAAGAGTCTTGTGTTGGTGGCGGAGGAGAGGCTCTCACTTGACTCGTAGAAGCTTTAGGCTCACTCGAAGACTCTTCTGCTGGCACTGACGGTAGAGCTGGGTGCTTCACCGTAGCGAGAAACATGGTGATGGGTAGTTGTTGTCTTTTTTTTTTTCTTTTTATCTGTACAAAGACATAACCCGGTGAACGCGATTACTGAACTCTACAGTTCAAACCATTTTGTTGTCAATGTCTTGTCAACATCATGGACTGGTGAGATACAACAACAGAAGATGTTAGGTGAGGTTGCGATGATGAGCAGACAATCAACTCACAGGTATGAAGCCACTCGTACTCTCATTGGTCGATGTCGCACCGGAAACCAATCACGCGCCTTTATGAGAACCCGTGGTATGCACTCTGAGTCAACTCCTCTCTTTGTTTGACATGCAGGGATCTTCTCTCTCACGCTTTTAATTTTTGATGAATATTTTGGAAAATACTGCGAAGCACTGAAGCCGCAAAAAATTAAGCGCAAAGTGGCGTGAGAACACTGTAATACGAATATTTTAATGCGGTTTTATAGTGTACATAAAAGCCGTAGAACAGGTATTATAACTCAGCAACTAATACAAATAATTTAATGCAGTTTTATGGTGTACAGAAAAGTTTAAATATTTAGAATATTTTTAGATTAAAAATCGAATAAGGGGCTGAGTTACTCTTTAAGATGACAGTCCTTTATTTCACTGTTCTGTCCTCTAACTTCATTTTTTTTTAACCTTTTAGCGGACAGTGGTTTCACAGCGAAACCTCTTGTTAAGCAATTTTTTTCTCTAATTTTTGGAGAAATATGAATTTTTATGTTTTTGACATTTAAAACTTACAATAGATGATGCTATTGAATTTAATTAATTTTTTTAAATATGTATTCATACTTGCTGTAGTTAGAAAAGTTAGTAATTCAATTTTTTTTTTCATTTATGACCCCCCAAAAAATATCTATTCAAACAACACTTATAAATTGTTGAACTATTTATTTATTATACTTTTTTAAGAACATTTATTTACTGTTCTTCCAATATAATTAAAATTTTAAAAAGTATTATGTTCACTCTGTACAAGGGGGTGGGTTTGACATTACCCCCCCCCTCAATCCCTCCAATGGTATCCTCTAAGGCAAACCCCTCTAAAGATTGTAGAAAAATTGCATTTATAAGGTTTATATATAATGTTTATAAAGTAATTTCATTAAATTCCAAAGAATTTATGATTATGACCTTTAAAGAGTTAAATACACGTTTTTATTATACTTTGCTAACTCAAAATTTAAAAACAAATAACGAGGTACAAATGTATATACACATAGAAAACTGATGCTATGCTGAAACTAAACAAGATACATTTATTTATGGTCATAAATGATATTAAAAGTTTTAATGTAAAAGTTTTGTCGTATGTAGTTACAAGTATAATTCTTAAATTCTTAAAATGTGTTCAATCTTGGTGAAAAAATGTATTTCCATTAAAATATAAAGAGAGAAACTTTTATTCGGATACAATACTTCTATTATATTGTACAACGAAATAAAAATTAATTAATTTCATTGGAAATTGTACGAGAGCTGTATCTGGCTTACGAAAATTTAGTTTGCTACTATGAAATATAAAATAGTAATATTTTGAATTCTTTTTTTCATTTCTAAAGAAATTTCTGCATTTATAAAAAATGTAATGTGTCTTTAAAGTTAATTTTTTTAAACATTCAAATTGAAAATGTCTATATTATAGATTTAAAATTACTACAAAGCGGATTCTGTAAGTTACCCACATCTGACATTCAAATATTTAGTTTGCTTCTGAAAAAATAAGAGTATTAGTTGTTTCAAAAAATTTTGTAAAAAAAAAAAAGCGTAGGTGCGTAGGTGTTGTATGAAGCTTTAAAATATAACACTCGAGGCATATTCCAGTGAAACTCAAAACACATTCTTTTCCGATCAAGTCGAAATATCTCTATACTTGGTAGATTTTTTTCATTGTTTTTGTCAAAGAAATGATATAATTTTTGAAATAATTTAAATTTCGTTCGAAATTTCGCATACATTAAAAAAGTAATGTATCTTTAAAATTGATTTTTTAAATATTGGAATAGAAATCAGTGAAAGGCCGTATTTGTATGTGGGCCCGCACCTGGCCAACAAACATTTAGTTTGTCTCTAGAAAATAAAAAATATTAGTTGTTTAAAAAAGAATTTCAGTTTAATAGAAATTTCTACGCACATTACAAACACAATGTGTCTTTAAAATTAGTTTTTTAACTATTCAAATATAAATTACTATATTATTAATTTAAAATCATGAGAAGACCGAATCTGTATGTGAGCCGCATATTCCTAGAAAATATTTATTTCGTCTCTAAAAAATAAAAATCATTAGTTGTTTGAAAAATTTTAATTTCAATGTAAATTTTCACATATATTAAAAACGTAATGTTTTTAAAATTAATTTTTTAAGCATTCATATTGCATAATGGAGAAACCGAATTTGTATGTGAGCCGCATATTGCTAGCAAATATTTAGTTTGTCTCTAGAAAATAAAAATCATTAGTTGCTTAAAAAATTTTAACATACATTAAAAACTAATGTTATTTAAAATTGATTTTTTAAGCATTCTTATTGCATAATGGGGACACCGAATCTTTCTGTGAGCCGCATATTGTTCTCAAATATTTATTATGTCTCTCGAAAATAAAAAATTATTAGTTATTTGAAGAAATTTTAATTTCAAAATTTCGCATACACTAAAAAAATAATGTCTTTAAAATTAATTTTTAAATATTGGAATAGAAATCAGTGAAAGGCCGTATTTGTATGTGGGCCCGCACCTGGCCAACAAACATTTAGTTTGTCTCTAGAAAATAAAAAATATTAGTTGTTTAAAAAAGAATTTCAGTTTAATAGAAATTTCTACGCACATTACAAACACAATGTGTCTTTAAAATTAGTTTTTTAACTATTCAAATATAAATTACTATATTATTAATTTAAAATCATGAGAAGACCGCATATTCCTAGAAAATATTTATTTCGTCTCTAAAAAATAAAAATCATTAGTTGTTTGAAAAATTTTAATTTCAATGTAAATTTTCACATATATTAAAAACGTAATGTTTTTAAAATTAATTTTTTAAGCATTCATATTGCATAATGGAGAAACCGAATTTGTATGTGAGCCGCATATTGCTAGCAAATATTTAGTTTGTCTCTAGAAAATAAAAATCATTAGTTGCTTAAAAAATTTTAATTTTAATGTAAATTTTCACATATTTTAAAAACGTATAAATTTAACTTTCAAGTACTTATATTGCATAAGCATTCATATTGTATAATAAGACCGAATCTATCAGTGAGCCTTATATTGCTAGCAAATATATAGATTGTCTCTAGAAAATAAAAAACATTAGTTTCTTGTAAATTTTAATTTCAATATAAATTTTCATATATATTAAAAATATAATGTTTTTAAAAATTAATTTTTTAAGCATTCAAATTGAATATTGCTCACAAATATTTAGTTTGTTTCTAGAAAATAGATATCATTAGCTGCTTAAAAAAGATTTTTAGTTCATTACAAATTTCTGCTCACATCAAAAATGCAATGTGTCTTTAAAATTAATTTTTAAACATTCAAATAAAAATTACTATATTATTAATTTAAAATCGTGGGAGGACCGAATCTGTATATGAGCCACAGATTCCAAAAAAATAGTTTGTCTCTAGAAAATAAAAATCCTCAATTGCTTGAAATATTTTATTTTCAATGTAAATTTTCACATATTAAAAACTTGATGATTTTCAAAATTAATTATTTAATAATTCAAATTGCATATTGCTCAGAAATATTTAGTTTGTTTCTAGAAAATAATAATATTAGTTATTTGAAAAAAAATTAATTTTTATGAAAATTTTTCACACATTATAAATATAACTTCTCTTTAAAATTGGTTTAAAAAAATATTGATTTAAAACTAGTGAAAGGCTGAATCTGTATATTACCTGCATCTTGCTAGCAAATAGTTTGCCTCTAGAAAATAAAAAAAAAATATTTATTTTTTCAAAAACTTTTTTAAGAAACTTTCCGTTGCTAAACGTTGCATTAAACATTGTATTATAACACCCGGGGCATATTCTAGTCAAACACAAAACATATTCTTTATAGATCAAGTGGAAATACCTCGATGCTTGATAGATTTATTTCATTATTTTTAAATCAAAGAAATGACATAAAATGGGACATGCGGAAGTCTGTCTACTACTTTTCTTACTGTTTTACAAGAACAATAAAAGTAGTAATTTCAGAAATCCTATAAAAAGTTTTCACTGAAAAAATAACCGAAAAATAAATTTGAACGTGCTTTAAGGTATTTTAAGGCTGAGTAAAGACATTTCATTCTTTTTATCTCTCTACGTGATAATCCGTTTGAAAACTAGAAGAAGATTTCTTTTATACTTGTATTAAAGAAATTTAAAATTTTGTCGATTGAAAATTACTATACTATTGATTTAAAATCAATTGGTGGGCGAGTCTGTATGTGACCCACAACTTTCGCTCAAATATTTAATTTGTCTCTAGGAAATAAAATATATTGGTTATTTGAGATTTTTTAATTTTAACGGAAATTTATGAATATATAAAAAATGTTATGCAACTTGAAAATTCATTTTAGTAAACACTGAAATCGAAAAAATTGGCAGTCCTAAATTGTATGTGAGCCACGTGTCGCTTACAAATATTTAGTTTGTATCTAGAAAATAGAAAATATGAGCTGTTTAATAAAGAATTTTAGTTCATTAGAAATTTCTGCTCACATTAAAAATGCAATATATATTTAAAATTAATTTTAAACATTCAAATATATAAATTACTATATTATTAATTTAAAATCTTGGGAATACCAAATCTGTATGTGAGCCACATATTCCTAGAAAATATTTAGTTTTTCTCTAGAAAATAAAACTTATGAGTTGGTTGAAAAATTTTAATTTCAATGTAAGTTTTAACATATATTAAATATGTGATTTTTTTAAAATTAATTCTTTAATCATTCATATTGCATATTACTCACAAATATTAAGTTTTTTCTAGGAAATAAAAATATTAGTTCTTTGAAAAACATTGAATTTTAACGGAAATTTTCGCATACATTAAAAATATAACTTCTCTTTAAAATTGGATAAAAAAAAATATTGATTTGAAAGCAGTGAAAGACCTAATCTGTATATTAGCCGCATCTGGCTAGTGAATAGTTAGTTTGTCTATAGGAAATAAAAAAAAACATTTTTTCAAAAACTTTCATAACAAACTTTCCGTTTCTAAACGTTGCATTAAACATTGTAATATAACACCCGGGGCACATTCTAGTGAAACTCAAAACACATTCTTTATCGATCAAGTTGAAATATTTCGATGCTTGATAATTTATTTCATTACTTTTAAATCAAAGAAATGACATAAAATGGGACATGCGGAAGTCTGACTACAACTTTTCTTGCTGTTTTACAAAAACAATAAAAGTAGTAATTTCAGAAATCCTATAAAAAGTTTTCACTGAAAAAATAACCGAAAAATATATTTGAACGTGCTTTAAGGTATTTTAAGGCTGAGTAAAGACATTTCACTTTTTTTATCGCTCTACGTGATAATACGTTTGAAAACTCAAAGAAGAATTCTTTTTACTTGTATTAACGAAATTTAAAGATTTGTCGATTGAAAATTTATATACTATTGATTAAAAATCAGTTGGAAGACGAGCTTGTATGTGACCCACAATTTGCACTCAAATACTTAGTTTGTGTCTAGGAAATAAAAAATATTGGTTGTTTGAAATTTTTTTTTTTTAATTTCAAAGGAAATTTCTGTGTATATTAAAAATTTTGTGCACTTTTACAATTCATTTTAGTAAACATTGAAGTCGAAATAGTTGGAAGTCCGAAATTGTATGTGAGCCATATATGGCTTACAAATATTTATTTTGTCTCTAGGGAATATAAAATATTAATTAATTTTAAAGAAATTTCATTCAATGGAAATTTCTATCTACACTAAAAATGTAATATTTCTTTAAAATTATTTTTTAACACTAGGTTTATGGACGTTTCTTATATAACGAACTCTGTGAACTCGGGCCAATTTGACGTATGAACGAATACATATAACACTCAGAAATTAATGTTATTATATACTATAAGTAAAAAATGAAAATATGAGATAATATTAAGGTTTACAATAATATTTCTAACTCAAAAAGTACAATTTCTGGCTATTAATTTGCAGTACTCATGGAATAACTCAGAAGAAAAAAAGGTTCACATAGCCATTTGCCGAATCCGAATGGTAGAGCGTAACCGGAGTCAATCCCGTTGCTGGCATGGATGTTTGTAGCCGTTCGGAATCGGCTTTAAACTGTAGGTCCGGTCTCATTAGAAAAAAGTAGACCGTAGTGCTCCAAACCAAAAAAACCAAACCACATAGCCATTTAATAGGATTCGAAGTAATCCCCACCAGCCGTAATGCACGTCTGTGCTCGGTTGTACAAATTTCGGAAAGAAGTTTTAAAGTCCTCTTTTGGAATGCTCTTTAATAGTGACGCTACAGTTTACAGTTGCTTTCGCCGTTCGTGCGGACTGCGGCCGACCTGTGCTTGGATCATCTTCGACGCTTTCACGCCCGTCCCGAAATCATTTAAACCATTTAAAAATTCTTGAGCGGGATAATGCTTCCTCGCCGTAAACTTGTTTTAATATTTCGTAGGTTTCCGCAGCTGTCTTGCCCAACTTGAAGCAAATTTTAATGGTAATTCTTTGTTCCATTTTCACTTCAACAACAGGAATTTAAGAGCTACGTTTTAATGCGCCTTTCCACCTGAACCACTTACTTCAGAATGATGCCGATTGCACTGCACATGCACAAGAAAAAGCTCTTCAATATGCAATCATTAGAGCCATCATCTGGCTTTTCGTTCTCCTACAGTTACGACAGTCCTGGAAATTAATATCTGGACCTTGTATTCTACATTTTATTTTTCAATATCGAACTAAGCAACTAAAACCATCAAAATCTCTTCGCATTCTGAGTTCCATTGATATTCTGCGTTTCGTTCTTTCTATTGTTACTGATCTATTGATTGCTTGTTTAAGGGTGCTACCATATTACAGTCGACATATGTCACGGGTGACTTCTGCGTCATAATGGTGTCAGAAAGGGAAATTTATGGTACTAAATTTCTATCTCTGGCTATTTCTGACGTCATTGTGACGTATTCACCAGTGACATATGACGACTGTAATATGGTAGCAGCCCATATATTACAGATAACAATATTGAAAAATGAATCAAAGTATTGTAGGTACATTCTTGTCTATTATTCTTGTAATGTTTGCATGAGTAAAATTAATTTACTAAAAATTTCGTCAACATTACGATCTCGTCAAATTGACGCATATCTGTAGAGATAGATATACCACATATACAATTTCAATATTTCAATACTTTACAAGAAAATAGACTTCAATATATATTTACCTCGTTCAATAAATAAAAGTCAGTAGAAGAGATAAAATAAAAAT
>CM063499.1:22113989-22116489 GCA_032207245.1 Pardosa pseudoannulata
GAAAAAACGTGTGGAATCGACAGAAATTTACATCTACAGGACAAAAAGCTTTGGGAAATGTATCGAAAGAATTTTTTGTCGAAGACACTCCTTTGATTAAGACATTTAGAACCTGGAAGAAAAAATTTTAAGGAATTAGGTTGGGAGAGAGGAAGTTTTAAAGGTAATATTACAGTTAAATAATATATATATATATATATATATATATATATATATATATATATATTCTCCATATGCTATATGAATATGTATGTAATATATAAAAATTATTATACTTAAACTATCTCTTTAAAACCTCCGCTCTCAATCAAATTCTTTAAAATCTATTTTCCCAGCCACAAAATGTCTTAATTAAAGGAATGTCCTCGAGTTAAAATTCCTCCAACACATTTCCCAAAGCTTTCTTTGCAATAGACGTAAATTTTTTGTCCACTCACCGCATTTTCCAGCTGTCGCTGCAAATGGCTCAGTTTTCATATCTATGTTCTTTTTTCTTGTTATAACACCAGCTAAGCTACGTTCTCAGGGAAATATTTCGTCTCCGTCTCGCTCTGGTGTTCATACCTATTCCAGAAGGTGTTACAATGTACATTCTCTTGTCTGCGATTGACTGTTGCAGATGACTTTTTAGGAGCTCCAAGGTGTTCTCAGAATTGTGTGTTCGCTTTTAATGGAGCCACGACTGCTGTATTTATTATAAGATAATCACTTAGGTTTCCCTTTGCCCTATAGCCTGGGCAAGTAAAGAGAATTGGGGCTATAATTCGATTTAACCTGTCATTTAAATCACCGTGTTGCATATATGTATATATTCGACATTATTCCATAGGATTCGCCTAAAGAAATCTAATATAACCTGTACCCAACTACCTTTAAACTGTGTCAATTTGTTCTTGTGCAAAAAAAGATTATCTCTGATTAAAAAAAACAGTTTTTCACTTTTAAAGTTAATTTCTTATATATATGCATTACTCTTATTTACTCGAGATCCCTGTGTGAATCAAGGTGTTTCTCAGAATTTTCCTTCATTTTTCTCCTTTTTCAAGTTGAACGCTTGTAGTGTTTTAAAGTTCTCACCAATACAATCAACCCACCTTAGAGGGCAGCGGTAGCTCAGTCAGCAAAGGCAGCTATCTCGTTACTGAAAGTTTGCGGGTTCGGAACACGAGCAGGCCTAAGATCAGCCGCGTTCGTTAAAGGTGACTGAGACACGCTAAATATGTTGGTGGTCACAATATCCTCCAAGTTTTAAATCAATAGCTCTGGGGGTGGCAGGCCAAGCATGTGGGTCTTCTGCTTGGTTCCTGCTTCAAAATTACGAGGACCTACTTGAGATAAATCGTTCTTTCAGGTTAATAGTGCTCATTAAAACGGAAGTCGTCCCTTGTTCTTAATACGAGACTCTGCAGGATCAATTGTGCTTGGTTTGTCCAAGTGAGATGAGGATAAACAACAACACCCACCTTAGTTTGGTTCTACCTCTAATTATGAAACGAATTGTTTTGAAATCAATTGGTACCTAAATTAAAGATTTTGAACCAAATACCCAAATTGAAGATTCTGAAGTGGCGGGGTTCATTACGTAGATTATGTCCATCAAGTTTTTATAGGGTTTACTTTAATTTAGCTTCTAATATCTGAATATCTATACAACTTCAACAATCATTATTTTATCTGTTCCTCCATGTACGTTTGAAGATCACTGTACACAGAATCTATTTTAAAATCTTTCTCTCAAAGATAACTAGTTGGTGTTCATCTGATTTTATCATAGCCCAGATTTCTGAACCATGTAAAAACATAGGTCTGTGATGGTTTTATATAGCATAAATTTTATTTTCTTATGTCAAATCTACAACTTTTTTTCAAAGATCTTGGATTACTACCACTATAACATAACTAAAAGGAAAAGGACAACTATGAATTTTTCAACAGGCTTAGCTGCTATTGAAGTTTGTACATGATGGCGAGACAGCAGGCGCATTTTAAGAGACCAGAATTTCTGGTCTTTAACTTATGCATCTGATCTCCCCTGGCTCCTTTATCCCATCTTATTTCTGCCTTGATTAGTTTGATCTTTTTTTATGATGTAGACCTTTATATTCCAATTATGTTGATCCAGAAATTTTTATCAATATTTTTGTTTTTATTCTTTTAGACAGTATTTCCAGAATATACCCAAATCATATAAGTAATCCCAGATAATTGAAAGAACTAAATATTAATTGAGTATTATTTTATTTAACCGTATAACCTTATTTTCTTAGATATACAGAATGTTCCTTATACTGACATGTCCTTCGGACTTGTTATTGAAGACAGCAGCAGCTTGAAATACATATTATTTATCTAATAAAGATTGAAATGAATCTCTTATTAAATAAGAAGTTATATAAATGTAATGTATCTAGATGATTACCTTCTGTGTTGAGTAGTTTTAATGCTTTTCCTCAGAATTCGAAAAATTCTAAATAGCATGTTATCTAAACTACGATATATG
>CM063499.1:22128989-22132746 GCA_032207245.1 Pardosa pseudoannulata
TGGCAACTAACATGCGGTCAGTAAAAATAAACAAATTATTGAGCGTGTAACAGATAATTCTCATCCTAAAAACAAACCATTTTTTTTACCTGCCTCATACGGTTCTATACAATTCCGAAAAATAAAAATTTTATTAATCCCGTCATATGCCGGGCTTCATGCTACATGTGACGGGCTACATGCATATGATATTATAACACAATGTCTAAACGTTTATATAAAATGCTTCTCTGTTGTGGAAATGTAATTTTCAAAGTCTCTTAACACTCTCTTTAAATTATCCGTTATACTTCTACAATGCTCTCACCTTACATTATAGATTTCATTCTACGACAAGAGTAACTTAATTTAACGGCTTTCCTTGTAAGCGTACAAACAATCAGTCTTATTGCTGCTGAGCTAATTCTCTTCGAATGTAATTAACGAAAATATTCCAAAAGTTTCATCGAAAAGGTCTGATACTAGCGAAATTTCCGTTAAGTTTTGTAATTAAAAGGAAAAATTTTTATGACACTTCAAACGAATATTCTATAGAAGACACTAATATTCGCTGAACCCATTGACTTATAAATATCTTTCTGAAAATATTTTCAATGTCTATTTTTTTTTCAGCTAAATTTTTTTTTACTCTACACTGAAAATACAAACATAACGGCTTTGAAATTTAGACTTTTGTTTAACTCTTCCATGCACGACGATGTAAATTTTATTCATAACATTTAGTGAACAAAAAATTGTATTCAAAGCAGATGTACCGTAAATTAGTTGTTGCTGGCCAATGGATAAAATTTTATCATAAATTTTATCAAATTTTATCTTTTTATCATATCCAAAAAATTATTTTCATGAAAATCTATTTGACGAACTAATAAATATTTGGAGTTACTAATAAATATGACGAACTAATAAATGACGAACAAATAATAAATAACAAATAATAAATATGACGAACTAATAAATATTTGAAGCTATATATTTTAGTCGTTAGTGCTGTTGTTTTTTATACATAACCACACGGTTTGCAATCGATTCACTCAATTTTGTAAATCATTCGTATATACAGCCAAATAATCATTGTCAATATTAAAACCTCTGCTCTCCATTCTATCAAGTTATATGACAAGATAAATTAAAGTTGGCAAATAATATGTGGTCAGTAAGGATAAACAACTTATTAAGCGTCTACCAGATAAAATTCAGCCAAAAAACAAACCATTTCTTTACCTGCCTTACAGGGTACTACACAATTCTAGAAAATTAAAAATTTTACTGATCTCGTCATATGACGGGCTGTATGCTAGTAGTATAAATAGTTGACTAATTAAAAAAACATAAAATGTGAAAAAATACTACAATTTGGCTGCAAAAATAAAGTACACATAACTGATTTTTTTTAAATAAATATAAAAAGAGAAAAGTGGAAACATACTGACATTCAGCCGGATATCCGGCTGAAACTGCCAGATATCCGGTATACGTTATCCGGCCAAATTGACATCCGTTGCATCCCTAGCTTGAAGAAACGTTCGATTTCTTGAATATTTTTTATATGGAAACTGAGATTTTTTCGCTAATAAAAGCAATAATGAGAGGAAAAAAATTTTTTTTGTTAGTGTGTTTCTGTTGTTATTTTATGAACAATTTTTATCGAATATCCTAAAATAATCATCTAAAACCACGTGACAGAAAATCTCATACAGTAAATGTGGAATCAATTTGTACCTAAATAAGAATAATTATTTTTTTAATTGTCATCCGGAATAAAAATGATGCAAAGGTATTTTATTTATTTTGTATTGAGCTTAACCTTTTACAGACCGAATTCACATCCAGATATATTTTAAATTATATTTTTACATATATTGCCTTCTAATGCTTTAGTTAAGATATGTTAGTCATTTAATTGTAAGAAAATTTGTTCTATTACGATTTTCATGATGTTCTCAATTGGAAACATTGGCCACTTCTGACTATATACTGGATTCACTAACGGAGTAGAATGATGTATAAATTAAATATTAAATATATTAAATATTAAATTATATTGAATCATTTATATTAAATATTAAATAATAAGAAAAATAATTAGAATGAATTCAAAATTTATTTTTAAATTTAAGGAGAGATATCAATAAAGTTCAGATAATTCTCAGCCAAAAAACAAAAACCATTTTTCTTACCTGCATCATAGGGTAATTTACAATTCTGGAAAATTAAAAGTTTTACTGTTCCCGTCACATGACTGGCTACATGCTAGTATATTATAATGCGAACACCTAAAAGTTAAATTAAAAATGCTTCTCTGTTATGGAAATGTAATTTTCAATGTCTCTTAACACTCTCTTTATATTATTCGTTCTCTTCATAGAATGCTCTCACCTTACATTATAGATTTCATTTACGACAAGAGTAACTTAATTTAACGGCTTTCCTTGTAAGCTTACAAACAATCTGTCTTATTGCTGCTGAGCGAAATCTCTTCGAACTTAATTAACGAAAATATTTCAAAAGTTTTATCGAAAAGTTCAAGGTCTGATACTAGCGAAATTTCCGTTAAGTTTTGTAATTAAAAGGAAAAAGTTTTTAGGACACTTCAGACGAATTTTTCCATAGAAGGCCCTAATATTCGCTGAACCTATTGACTTATAAATATCTTTCTGAAAATATTTTCAATGTCTATTTTTTTTCAGCTAAATTTTTTTTTTTTACTCTACACTGAAATATACAAAAAATAATGGCTTTGAAATTTAGACTTTTGTTTAACTCTTCCAAGCACGACGATGTAAATTTTATTCATAACATTTAGTGAACAAAAAATTGTATTCAAAGCAGATGTACTGTAAATTATTTGTTGTTGGCAAATAGATAAAATGTTATCATAAATTTTATCAAATTTTATCATTTTATCATATCAACAAATTCTTTTTCACAAAAGTCTATTTCACGAACTAATAAATATTTGGAGTTTTAAGTTATATATTTTTGAAAATTAAGAAGTTTATTCGTTTGTGTGTTTGTTTTTTTATACATAACCACACGGTTTACAATCGATTAGCTCAATTTTGTATATCATTCCTATATATCGACAAATAATCCCTGTCAGTATTAAAACCTCTGCTGTCCATCCTATCACGTGATATGATAAGATAAATTAAAGTTTAATAAAATTTAATAATGGAATAAAATGTTATCATAAAATTTATGATAACATTTTATCCATCAACAACTAATTTACATACATCTGCTTTGAAATACAAGTTTTGTTCACTAAATGTTATGAATAAAATTTACATCGTCGTGCATGGAAGAGTTAAACAAAAGTCTAAATTTCAAAGCCATTATGTTTGTATTTTCAGTGTACAGTAAAAAAAATTTACCTGAAAAAAATAGACATTGAAAATATTTTCAAATTATATTTATAAGTCAATGGATTCATCCATATTAGTGCTTTCTGCGGAATATTCCGTCTGAAGTGTCCTAAAACTTTTTCCTTTTAATTACAAAACTTAACGAAAATTTCTCTAGTATCAGACCTTAAACTTTTCGATAAAACTCTTGGAATATTTTCATTAATTAAGTTGGAGGAGATTTCGCTGAGCAGCAATAACACATATTGTTAGTACGATTTCAAGGAAAGCCGTTAAATTAAGTTACTCTTGTCGTAAAATGAAATCTATAATGTAAGGTGAGAGCATTCTATGAGGAGAACGGTTAATTTAAAAGAGTGGAAGTATTTTAAATAAACGTTTACGACGGG
>CM063499.1:22132846-22140346 GCA_032207245.1 Pardosa pseudoannulata
ATACGAACTATAAAATATATCCTAATCATATAATATCTTCCAGATGTTAGGTATTTGCATATATTATCATTTACCCAAATTTTTTCATTGATTCTTGTTTAGCCACAGATGTATTTGGTAATGTAATACGCAAACAGAATTAACATCTCGACTCCTGCTTGAAATTCAGCATCTGGCCGAATAGCATCAAATAAAAACCAACAAAGTTTAATGAAAATCACTTTTTTATTACATTTTTAAAAATCGCATGCTTTAAGTAAATGAAAATTAATGAAAAATTACTTTTATAAAAATCCCTCCCCTCGAATTTTTAGTATGTTCATATAAAAGTAAATTAACTATTTTAACTGGTTTGGTTAAAAAATTGTTTTTACTTTTACACGAGACATAAATACTATCACATGCATCATATTTGTATTTTAGCAAACACCTTATTTTCTAAACTTAAATAACAGCATCAAAAAGTGGGTATCTACCGGAAATAGACTTTCGAATCCGGAAGTAGCAACTGTTCCGATTCACAATTGTAACCCGAAAGTTGATAGTTGGATAGTTTAACACTAGATTTACAGACCGAACCAATTTGACTCATTAAAAATTTGATCACTATATATATATATCTATATCTATCTATCTATATCTATATATATATATATATATATATATATATATATATATATAATATCACTTTTCAAAAACATACGTTGGTTGTCAGTCAAGTGATAAAATATATGTAAACTTTCATTCCTCTTCCCCGCATACCTCTTTATTTCGCATTATCAAATGTGGTATACCTATATTCACGGTTGTGAGCCAATTTGACTCATAGAATGTATATGAAAATAAATAAATATAGTAATAAATATAGTATAAAGTAAATATAAAGTATAAAGAATAGTATAAAGTAAATATAGAGAAGAAGTCGAGAACACTTCCATTCCATTCCAATGACAAAATGGTTCGGAAGAATTTTGAATATTCAACAATCATGCAAAAGAAACAGATATAGAAACCATTGTGCTAAATGTAATGGAAATGTTTGAGGAAAATGTGTTTCAAAAACAGATTTTATATGTAAAAAATGTTTTCCATGAATTCTTTTATAATAAACATATTATTTATATTAATTTGCAACTATTTTCTTTGCAAAAACTTTCATTTTCTTGTATGAATCAAACTGGTCCCCTTCAGTAAAAAATAGGTATATGATCAACATTCGTAAATATAGTGTTAAGACAGACTTTCTAATCTCTAGAAATATTTTTATATGTATTCAACTGCTGCTAGTAGACCTAAAAGAGCAGTAAAGTAAACTTCTCTTAAACTGAGTTTTGTAAATGACTCTTCACTGTAAAAGAGAATCAATTGATAAAACAATTAACTTCACACCACATAGCAACCAGTGAAATAATTATGCCATAGAAAACCTTTTAGAAAAGACATCATTTAATAACCGGAAGTAGCAAATAAATTATTACTTCCTATTCCCTAATTTAAACAAAAAGTTGAAGTTCGATATTTCAAAGGAAATTTTCAAAATTTTAGTAAGAAATTTCATAAGAATATAAGTGTTGCTAGTAGACCTAAACGAGCTGTATAATAAACTGCTTCCAAAAATTAATTTTGTTTATGACGTTCATCGTAAGAGGAAATCAATCAAAAAGCAATTAACTTTACACCATGGTAGCAACCAGTGAAACAATTATTCTATAGAAAACCATTATAAAAGATTTTAATGATCGAAATCAACCATCCAATAACCGGAAGTAGCAAATAAATTATTACTTCCGATTACCGAATTTAATCTAAAGGTTGATAGCTGGATATTTCAAGACATATTCTAATCTTCAGAGAAGTTCTTAGAAGTATACAACTGCTGCTATTAGACTTGAAAGAGCGGTAAAATACACTGCTATCCAAAATTGTGTTTTGTTAATGATTATTCATTGTAAGAGAGAATCTATTGATAAAACAATTAACTTTACACCATGGAGTAACCGTGAAACAATTATGCCATAGAAAACCGTTTAGGACAAACATCGTTGATTGAAAACAGCTATTTAATAACCGGAAGTAGCAAGCAAACTATTGTAAACTATTACTTCTGATTCCCGAGTTTAAACCAAAAGTTGAAGTTCGATATTTTAAAAGAGATTTTCAAATCTTTTGTAAGAATTTCAGAAGTATATAACTGTTGCTTGTAGACCTAAACGAGTTGTAAATAAACTGCTTCCCAAAAATTGATTTTTGTAAATGACATTCCTTGTAAAAGGAAATCAATCAAAAAGCAATTAACTTTACACCATGGAGGAACCAGTAAAACAATTATGTCAGAGGAAACCATTTATAGAAGATTTTAATGATAGGAAACAACCATCAATAACCGGAGGTAGCAGGTAAAGTATAACTTTCGATTCCCTAATTTAATCTAATAAATGATAGCTGGATATTTCCAGACACATTCTTTATCTTTTAAGAAGAATTTTAGAAGTATGCAAATTCTACTAGTAGCCTGAACGAGATATTAAAAAACTCCTTCCCAAGTCAGATTTTGAATGACCGTCCATTCTAACAGAGAGTTAGTTGACAAATAATTAACTTTATACCATGTAGCACCATTGGAATATTTATGGAATAAAAACATTCTAAAGAAGACGTAACTGAAACTTATTATGTTAAAAGTCTATGTACTGATTAATAATCAACGTAACAAAAGTCGGGTATTTTTTAATATCTTTGCTAATATCAAAACAGGAGTTAGATAGTTACAATAGATATGTTAAGTAAGAATCGGAGTTTAGTTTCGCCTCTGGAAATATTCTGATAACGCTGTGAAATATTCTATATCTTCCGAAATAAAGAGAAGAAAGTAAATAATTACTACTGCAAGAGATTTGTAAAAGTAATCTTCTGTTTACATTGTACACACAACAAGTGTTTCACAAACTACCTACGAGACTTCAATAGGTATACCGATGAATCTGAAATAATAGAATAAGCTTTGAAAATCGTTAGTAAATTATTTAAAAGCGAATTATTTTTTCTATTTTGAATGATTACGTACCCATAAAATCACCTGATTTATGCCTAGTTAAAGACATGATTACCTGGAAAAAGTAGCTGAGAGGAGTAAAGGCATGATTCGATTGAATGACAGTACACTAGAAGCTTAGTCGAATGCATCGAGAAAGATCGTAAATTTTAAATAAAATGTAAGTTATCAACTAATTTTTGATTAAAAAAAATCAATTAAATAAATGCACAAAATGAACTAGCATAAAAAATTAAAATACACTAACTGAAATAATTATAAAAACCAAAAAGGTTAAAATGCAGACAATAAAAACTTCTTTTTCAGTTCTTTTAAATATTAAGTAATTAAATAATGTTAAAATTCCAGATACAAAACTGAATAAATAATTGACATTTAAAAAAATATATTAAACAGGGATGATGACATCACTAATTCTCTTGTAAAATACCAGGCATGCAAATTTACAGACACCCACAAAGTTGCGGGTTCCCTCTGGTGTTAAATGCATAATATCGTGTGGCAATTTATCTATAAAACACGAGAATAGTTCTTGAAAATTTCCCGGTTTTCTGAATCTTCTGTAGCACAAAAATATATTATGAAGTAAATGCTTTGGAATGATAATCCTGCGGTCAATATTTCGGACACATCGAATGGTAAGTGTGCTTCTTATCAACCAGAAAGTGCATATCATCATTAACACAAAACTCTACAACAAACGAAAGTTTTACAGAGCTTGTAGTTGATATGCTACTTTTTTTTAAATTTATTTCTACACCTGATGTTCTGGTAATCTTTCTACGACCTGCATTATACCGAGAAGAAAAATAAATATTAATTTTCTCTCTGCTGCTGATGTACCGTATTTTCGCGCGTATAGTCCCCGGGCGCAATTTTCTATTTAAAAAATTTCATAAATCCTCAGATAGTCCGCACTACTAGATAATCCGTGGACTAAACGTGCAAAAATATTTACTTCAGTATGACAATATGAAATCACTTTACGAATAAAACCCTAAGTACAGTAAGGTGCCGAAAAGTCTGGACTTGATTAATTCCACTTTAAAATTTGAAACCATTTCTTCTGCCATAGCCCGAGACGAATTTTAACAGAAGAAACAGAGAGGCTACATTTTTCTGTTCGAGAGCCAGCTAAGTAAATAGTCTTCTAATGTAGCCATTATATTTTTCCACGACGATTGGATAGTTTCTCATATTTATAATTTTTTTTGCTTGCGCCAATTTCTTACTGCTATCTCGTCGGCGTTCTGAATTACTTTCAGCTTGAAATCAGCAGGGGAAACTGGGACGATTTTTTAAAGACATAATGAATGACCAATGTTACCCCAAATAAAAACTTTGAAAACAAAGCAATCTGTTACGAGTGATCCTCGTGGTGAAATGACCTTCGACCCTCAATCTTCGATCTTGACCCATCCACTTTTTGTCAATTAGAGTTGAAAATAGTGGCTATCGATCTTTTCCCGTACTCCAGGACATAATTTAAGATTGCGCTACTTGCTACTGCTGATTTCTCCTGCTTTATGGGTTGTATATTCATGGTTGTTAGCGATATGATATGATTTTTCTTAGCATCTTTCTGAGACTTGCCTTTGTGCGGGCAGTTCGATCGACGTGCTTCCCCCATTTTTTACGATTTTGATGATTTGAGCAATAAAAAACCACAGATAGTGTCTCAGCAGATAGTCCTCTTTTGAAGAAATTTGCTTTTTAAACACTCTAGGTTACATTTGAATGTATGTTGATATATTCTCACTACAAATCTCCACAGAATGATGCTTTAAAAATCAGCCGAACGATGAATGGTTAGGGCACTGACCTTCGGAACCGGAGTTCGTGGGTTCGAGTCCCACTGAGGCATGGATGTTCGTAGCCGTTCGGAATCGGCTTTAAACAGTAGGTCCGGTCTCATTAGCCCTCGTGTATAAAAACGTAGACCGTAGTGCTCCCAACCAACCTTTAAGGAATCACAGAATTTTGAACAGTGATAGTGAGTCTTCATTTTATTTTAGACAATGCAGTATTTGATGAAAATCATTTGTATTAAAGTAAACTTTCAGGAGTGAAAGTTTCTTCCACGTTCTTCTAACCACCTTGTACACAAAAATTCATTTCTTATCCAACAGTATCATAATATTCAGAAATAATCATCTCTTTGATCATTTAAAACTAATATGCCATACGGAGTGTGAGAGACAGTACAAAAATCTTAATATTGTCAACATTAAACTATATTTCAAGAGACACATATAAGTAAAATTATTCTTAAATAAACATTAAATTTAAAGAAAATTATCAGATTCTTCTGTCTAAGATTTTTAATATTCGTGAATGAATTTCTAAATATTTAAAGTAATTCCACTTCTTAACAAATCTAATGTCACATAGAGATATTATAATGCATTTCAAATGCATGTAAAAAAATAATGCACCATTTTCTTATTTAAAACAAACTATAAAATACTTATCAACTTTTTAAATATTCAGGAAAACATTTTATAGCATTCAATAATATTTTTACTATTACATTTTAACATCAAATTTTAGTCTGTCGAGGAATTTTCCCTCGTACAAGACATAAAAATTTCAAAATAACTCTTTAACCATAACATTCTTTCTATAACTGATATGGAGCATAAAATCTGCAGGAATAAAATCTTTAGAAATCATTTCCAATGAATTTCACTGTACCACACTTAAAGTTGGTTCCCCCGGTGTTCTTGGAATGTTTCATCGAATTCAGTTCAAATCTTTGACATACATATGAAATAGTCACAAGAAAGTTGAAAAAAATTGTCTAGACATATTCAAAACAACAGATATTTATGTGGGCTGAAATATAGATAAATTCGAAGTAACTGCATATGTTTAAAATTTGAATTTCTTTACATTTATATAGTATAAGCATATCTGCATTTTTGTTTCAAAAATTGTTTTGAAATGTAAATCTATAATCAGAACTTCAATTTTCAGTACTTCTCATAATGAGTGAGAATATGTATATTTTCTTTGGCAGAGATTTTGAAGCGTCTCAAATACTGAGAAAAAAAACATATAGTATTTTATACTAGCCATAGTATTTTCTGCTCGTATTCTATTGTAATGCAATAAAAGGATTTTATTCTATACAGTAAAAACAGTCTATATATAATACAACCAAGGTATTTATTTTTAAATCAAAATATTTTTGTTAATCTCAGTGTAACAATGAGTTACACTACTGGACAAGGCCAGAGCTGGAAACTGATTGAAAAACGAAAGCTATGTCAGTGCCCCCCCCCACTTTCGATCCTATTGGACAAGAGTGGTTGCTAACGCGGGTCAGTCGTCTTTCGCCCTGACAACATAGACATTGGATTTTGCTAAGCAGAAGTGAATGCCCTTTCAGAGCACTGTAGTACGGAAGCAAGTAACAATACCCCAGCTTTTTCCTCGTAACTTAGAACTAGTTAACAAGCAGAACACCTCCAGGCTTGGTTTACCCCCACCAATGGTAACGTTCAGAAATTTTCTAGACATTGCGACCACAAACTTATTTTAAACCCCAGTCGCCATTAATGAACAGGGAAGATCTATGGCCTTCTCAAACCTCGAACCTACAAATCTCCAGTTATGATATAAATGGCTATTCTGACTGAGCTACCTTGGCACAATTCAAAGAATTATTAATTATGTTATATATTTTTCCTTACAACTTCACATACATTTTACAGATACTTTTCTGAGTAATCTTCTACTTATAATTTCATCTGATGCAAGTAATTTAACTCAAGAAATTAAGTTTCTACTTACCTTAATGTGAAAGTACTTTTCTTTTCCTTCAAGAAATTTATGCTAATATCTGAAACACGCAATTTATAAACAGCTTTGATCTTTTCTCAGTGATTCAGAAATTTGTAAATAAATGAATTTATTCATAAGCGAGATATTTCATCCAAAATATCTATTTGGTATTGATTATTTTCATCTATCATTTCAGAATTTCGTATTACATATTTAAAATTCATCCCGAAGCTATTAAGTATTAGTAAGAAATTGTGTTAAAAGATTAATATAAAAGCCAGTACTTTATCATAAGACAGTATTTGATTTAATTTATCAATTACAAGTAGATTTAAGCATATTCTTAATTAAAAAAATATACAAAAATAGTAATATATTATGATAATTTTCTTAATTAGAAAAATTAAAAATTTATTTTAATCATTTTCCTATTAACCCTTTAAATGGCATATACATAAATTCTTTGGAATTTAATGAAATTAGTTAATAAATATTATCTATGAACTTTATAAATGCAAAATGTTTTTAAACATATTTTTACAGTCCTTAGAGGGGTTTGCCTTAGAGGGCACCATATGAGGGATTGAGGGGGGTTGACTGATAAATCCATCCCCTTATTAAAATGTTAATTATATTGGAAAAACAATAAATAAGCGTTCTTA
>CM063499.1:22147846-22177846 GCA_032207245.1 Pardosa pseudoannulata
ATTCTCCTTTTCAAGGAGTTTTATAAAAAATTGATTACACACACATATATTATATATATATATATATATATAATATATATTATATATATATATATATATATATATATATATATATATATATATATATATTGTTACGAATTTGCGAAAATTGCTTGAGTTTAGCATGGGACTCTATGGGTATCTCGCCAAATTGGCGAGATATAGGCTCGTTGGCGATGGATTTGGCAACCTATTTTTGTCGCCAAGTTCATCGCCAAGTTCGTCGCCAAGTGTCGCCAAGTGTCGCCAAGTGTCGCCAAGTATAGTGTCACGTGGCCACTTCCGGTTCCGGCTTCTGGAGTGTTCTGGCAGTTTCTGTGAGCCTATATAAGGCAGACGGAGTCCCATGCAGAGGAGAGTCGTTGAGAGAATATCTCGGTCTAAGAGGAGTACGCACGGTGTGTTGTGCTTGATGCGGAAAGTCTTGCGTGAGCCGACGGCTTTGGGCTCAAAATTGTTCCGCGGAGATTTTGACGTTGTATTTCTTCCAATAAAGTATTTGTCTTCGTGCTGCAGTCTTGCTTGCTTGTAAAGTCCATTCAATCCCTGAACCCAGCAGTTTTAGTTTTGGAAGTTCGTAACAATTTGGTGTCAGAGTGTGGGATTGAATGGTGAAGACAAGAGCGATGGCTGAGATGGAGATGAAACAATTTTTTGAACTTATGCAAAGCATAAAAAATGGACAGGAAGAAATAAAGGCAGGTCAGAGAATTCAAGAAGAAAGATTAGAAGAAATGAAGGCTAACATCGTAAGCGTGTTAAACCCTAAAGTAGACATTATTTCAGAAAAAGTGGAAAAAAATGAGGAAAGACTTGGCGAAATGGAAAAAATAATCGAGAAGAATGAAGGTAGATTTGGCGAAATTGAAAAGAAAATGGAGCGAGAAATTGATAAATTAAAAGAAGCAATGAATGTTGGGTTATCTTCGGAAAAATCCAAATTTGCAGTAGAAAATATTCGTGGAACAGAAATCAGCCAAGATCAACCCATTCTCGCCAAGCCGAATATCAAGCTCTCCACATATGATGGGAAAACATCTTGGCAGGTATATAAAACCCAGTTCGCAATTGTGGCCGATGGAAATGGCTGGGATCCGGTTACCAAAGCTCGCCAATTGGCTGCATCATTACGAGCGGAGGCTGCAGATGTCTTAAGAACAATCCCGGAAGAACAGCAAGTAAATTTTGAAACACTTACAGAGGCCTTAGAGCTACGTTTCGGCGAAAAATATTTAAAGGACTTTAATCGTCTGCAATTAAAATCCCGCCAACAAAGACAAAATGAGACTCTCCAAGATTTGGCGACAGATGTAGAACGGCTCTCCCATCTTGCATTTAACGACTACCCAGCTGACATACGGGATACCTTGGCCCTGCAATATTTTATTGATGGTGTGAAAGATCCCGAAATTCAGAAAGCCCTCAGACTAGCGGAGTTAAAAGATTTGAAATCGGCCCTAGTGTACGGTTTGAAATACGAAGCTGCCCAACAAGCTTCGAGAAGGGACAGACATCAGGTGAGAGGAGCAGCAGTAAGCGATGTTGATATGGCGGAAATTCTGAAGGAATTGCGTGATATTGTGTTATCCCTGAATGCTAAATCCAATCGAAATACACAAAAGAAGAATGTAATGTGCTGGAGATGCGGAGCCGAAGGACATATACAAAGAAGCTGCCAAGCTCGCCAAGATCAACGAGCTGATAATGTAACTAGAACCAAGAAACAGGAAAACTAGAACATGGCTGTCTCGTGGGGCGGAGATTGCCAGTTAATAGAGAGCCCCATTTTGAGGTTTTCCAAATTTCTTCAGAAAGTGGTGACGGAAATGGATTCTTTATTGAAGCCTATGTAAATAATTTATCCTGCCGGATGATCATCGACACAGGGGCCAATGTTACCATCATGAATGAAGATGTTGCTCAACAACTTAATGAGAAGATTATCTGGACGCCGCCATGCGTTACTCTCCAGACTGTTACCGGTGACAAAATTCCGATTATTGGCAAGATGAATATTAAAATAACATTTGGAAACAACTCGTACCTTCATACTGTGTATGTGGCAAAAATTACGGACAGTTTTATCCTCGGACTGGACTTTCTAAAGAAATACAATTTTATATTAGACTTTAAAGATAATTCTCTACACTCTACGTCAGAAGATGTAACACTGTTCCGGAAAGAAGTTAGTGAAATCAAATCCTGCTATCAAATAATTGCTCCATTGGATTTCATCATACCAGCCAGGAAAGAATTAATATTGGAGGGCTATTCTGACGAAGAGAAGAATTTTCGACTTGGACTCCTCGAATTTCCTGACTTCGGGAATTTTCCAAAAGGGGTTTTAGTAGCTTCAACACTCATAGATTTCTCAAAAGAAGCTATACCGGTGAGAATTGCCAACATAAGTGATAAACCGAAGATTATTAAGAAAGGTGAGGTGTTAGCCACATGTACCCCAGTGACTTGTGTGGAGCGAAGTTCTTTCCAAACATCAAACGTGTTCTCTGAAGATTTAACGAAGGACTTGCTAACAAAAACAGATTTAAGTAAGAAACAGAAAAGCGCTGTAGAGAAAATGCTTGGTGAATTTAGTGAACTATTTTCGAAATCATCCGACGATTTGGGAAGAACAAAGTTAACAAAACACCGAATCGACACAGGAAATCATGCTCCTATTAAACAACATCCTCGAAGATTACCATTCTCCAAAGTAGAAGAAGTGAAAGATCTTTTAAATGATATGCAGGAGAAGGGCGTCATCGAACCTTCTACCAGTCCTTGGGACTCTCCTATTGTCTTGGTCAAGAAAAAGGACGGTTCAACGAGATTCTGCGTGGACTACCGTTGCCTAAATAACATCACCAAGAAAGACAGTTACCCTCTTCCCCGAATCGACGACACCTTGGACACATTATCGGGAAATGTGTGGTTCTCTACACTTGATTTAAAGAGTGGCTATTGGCAAGTAGAGATGGATCCCGTAGATCGTGAAAAGACAGCATTCACGACTGGTGGCCAAGGACTTTGGCAATTTAAAGTTATGCCTTTTGGCCTATGCAACGCACCTGCTACTTTCGAGCGCCTAATGGAGACGGTGTTGAGAGGACTTTCTCCCGAAGCCTGTCTTGTTTACTTAGATGACATAATAATCGTGGGGCGAAGTTTTGAAGAACATCTTAAAAACCTGAGAAGGGTGCTAGAAAAATTGAAAGAAGCCAATTTGAAGTTAAATCCAGCCAAATGTTATTTGTTTCGCAGCGAAGTAAGCTACCTTGGTCATATAATTTCCGCCGAGGGAGTAAGAACTGACCCCCGAAAAGTGGCAGCAGTTAAAGAATGGAGGCAACCTCAGAATGTGCACGAGTTGAGAAGCTTCTTAGGTCTCTGCACTTATTATAGAAGGTTTGTAAAAGGCTTTTCGTTAATCGCAAGACCACTTCATAGGTTGACCGAGAACAAACAACCATTTAAATGGTCTGAGGAATGCCAGGTAGCATTTGACAGCTTAAAAGAGGCTTTAACATCCGCACCTATATTGTCTTATCCGGATCCTGACAAACAGTTTATCTTAGATACAGATGCCAGCCATACCAGTCTGGGAGCAGTGCTATCTCAAGAAATCGATGGTCATGAACGTGTAATCGCTTATTGGAGTAAGTGCCTGTCGAAGACCGAGCGAAATTACTGTGTCACCAGAAAAGAATTGCTCGCCATTGTTAAAGCTATAGAGAATTTTCACAGTTATGTTTACGGACGAAAATTCCTGCTGCGAACAGACCATGCATCTCTCACATGGCTTTTGAATTTCAAGAACCCAGAGGGACAGATAGCTAGGTGGATACAGAAGCTGCAAGAGTACGACTTCGATATCCAACATCGCAGAGGATCCTCACATGGAAATGCAGACGCCTTGTCCAGGAGACCTTGTACAGGTAATTGTCGCTTTTGTTCTGCAGCTGAGATAAAATATGGGACAATAGAGCCGGTTGTGCGCCACCTCACAACGTCATCTACATCACGATTAGACTCTTGGAGTGATGAAGAAATTCGTGAAGCACAAATGAAGGACCCTGAAATAAAACCCATTATTGAATTCATGGAGTTGTCTAGTACAAGACCCAATTGGCAAGATATCTCTAGTTTAAGTCCTGGTGTCAAACGTTATTGGGCTCTCTGGGATTCTCTTCAATTTCGAAACGGCGTCCTGTATAGAAAATGGGAATCCGACGACGGCAAAACATCGAGGTCGCAGCTAGTACTCCCACGATCGCGAATACCAGACGTGCTAAAGGAGTTACACAATAGTTCAACAAGTGGACATTTCGGAGTTATGAAAACCATCCAGAGAGTTCGAGAGAGGTTTTATTGGAACAACATAAAAGCTGATGTCGAAAAATGGTGCAAATCCTGCGATGCCTGTGGAGCGCGTAAAGGACCCACTAGACGCAGTCGAGGAAAGTTACATCTGTATAATGTAGGGGCACCATTCGAAAGAATAGCATTCGACATCTTGGGACCTCTTCCACGGACAGCGGACAATAACCGATACATTTTGTCTGTCATGGATTATTTCACGAAGTGGCCTGAGGCATACCCGATTCCCGATCAGGAAGCGACAACTGTTGCAGAAGTTTTAGTGGCAAATTGGATTTCTAGGTTCGGGTCGCCCCTTCAACTTCATTCAGATCAAGGGAGGAATTTCATTTCTGCTGTCTGCCAAGAACTTTGTAAAATCCTGGGAATCGATAAAACACGAACAACCCCTCTACATCCGCAATCGGATGGCATGGTGGAGAGATTCAATCGAACAATCCTAAATAGTCTTTCTCACCTCGTTTCGAAGAATCAACAAGACTGGGATCAGAAACTACCGTTATTTTTGCTGGCCTACAGGAGTGCCGTCCATGAAACCACCGGCTTTACACCCTCACAGATGCTCTTCGGTCGTGAGCTCCGTCTCCCCTGTGATCTTGTATTCGGACGTCCACCGGATGCGCCTTCTTCGCCTGAAGCTTATGTTGAAAATCTGCAGGCGCGGTTAGAAGACGTTCATCAGTTTGCCCGAGGTCGGATCAACATCGCGACGGACAAAATGAAGACCAGATACGACGCAAGAGCTACAAGACATGAATTCAACGAAGGTGACAAGGTTTGGTTTTGGAACCCACACAGACGTAAAGGACTTTCTCCAAAGCTTCAAACTTCGTGGGAAGGACCTTATACAGTTTTAAAAAGACTGAACGACGTCGTGGTTCGAATCCGTAAATCAACGAATGCTAAGCCTAGGATTGTTCATTATGATCGTCTAGCACCATACTATGGTAACATTACTTAGTTTAATTAATAATTGGCACTATGGTTTCGTGACCTTCAACTTTTATTTATTTTTTTATTTGTAAATAGTTCTGTAAATAGTTGTTTAGTTTCTGTTATTTATTCTGTTATTGATTTATTGTAATTTAAATTTATTATTCCATTTATGTTTTGTAAGTATTGTATTTGTGAGTATCGTAAGTTGCTTTCTGCTCAAGTGCACTGCCCGAGACGTGCAGTCTTTGAGGAGGGAGCAATGTTACGAATTTGCGAAAATTGCTTGAGTTTAGCATGGGACTCTATGGGTATCTCGCCAAATTGGCGAGATATAGGCTCGTTGGCGATGGATTTGGCAACCTATTTTTGTCGCCAAGTTCATCGCCAAGTTCGTCGCCAAGTGTCGCCAAGTATAGTGTCACGTGGCCACTTCCGGTTCCGGCTTCTGGAGTGTTCTGGCAGTTTCTGTGAGCCTATATAAGGCAGACGGAGTCCCATGCAGAGGAGAGTCGTTGAGAGAATATCTCGGTCTAAGAGGAGTACGCACGGTTATAAGAGGAGTACGCACGGTGTGTTGTGCTTGATGCGGAAAGTCTTGCGTGAGCCGACGGCTTTGGGCTCAAAATTGTTCCGCGGAGATTTTGACGTTGTATTTCTTCCAATAAAGTATTTCTCTTCGTGCTGCAGTCTTGCTTGCTTGTTTAAAGTCCATTCAATCCCTGAACCCAGCAGTTTTAGTTTTGGAAGTTCGTAACAGTATATATATGTATATATATTTATGTATGTATATATCTATATGTATATATATATATATATATATATATATATATATATATATATATATATATATATATATATATATATATATGTGTGTGTGTGTGTATGTATATATATATATATATATATATATATATATATATATATATATACACTCATGTCCATAAATTAAGGATAATTCAGAATCACACAGAAATTGAGCTCTAAAATAAAAATTTCACCTGTAGAATTATCACACACATCTTGAAGAAGAATATGCAAATTGCAGGAAACCACCAGATGGCGCGGATAGTACGTCACAATGACAAGAGTGTATGAAAGGGGTATATAAGGAATGGTAGCAAAGAAGTAAAATTGTTCAGAAGCACTTTAAAAGCCTTTCAGTGCAATAACCGCATAGTTATGGCACAAAGGAAGCATTTGGATGACTTTTACGTGGTAGAATTATCGGACGACTGGAATGTGGACGTACCCAGCTGGAAGTATCCGAGGAACTACGAATCGCCCAGAGTGTCATCTCCAGGCTTTGGCAACGATTCAAACATGATGGTAATGTGAGTAGATGTTACAGCACAGGTCGCCCCCGAGTTACTACGCCGAATGATGACCGGTATTTGGCAGTTACTGCCAAAAAAACAGACGGAGCACAGCATCAGACCTGTCTCGTCAGCTCTCTTCAGCTACCGGTACCACAGTTTCAAGGCAGACCATGTACAGACGCTTAGAGAACATTGGTCTATATGCTCGTAGGCCTGTCAGATGTGTTCCCCTTAACGCAACTCACTGTCGCCTGCGATTATGCTGGGCTATACAGCATGCATTGTGGATACCGCAATAGTGGTCTTGTGTGATGTATTCCGACGAGTTCAGGTTCAGTTTACATTCTGATTCTCGCCTGACTTTCATATGGAGATCGCCAGGTACCCGTTACCACCAAGAGAACACCATTGAACGACACCGTTACGGTGGTGCAGGATGGCTCGTTTGGGGAGGAATTATTCTTGGTTCCAGAACTGACCTGCATGTTCAGAGTGTAACGATGACAGGCCACATCTATCGGGATGTCATTCTGGAACAACATGTACGTTTGTTTCGGGGCGCCATTGGTCCTGAACTTCTGTATATGGATGACAACGCCCGACCTCACAATGCAAACATTGTAGACGAATGACTTCAATCGGAGGATATCACCCGTATGGATAGGCCAGCATACTCACCGGAATTGAATCCAATAGAGCATGTGTGGGACATGCTTGGCCGACGAATTGCAGCCCGTCAACCCCCTCCCAAATGTCTATCGGAACTTCGAAGAGCATTGCTTGATGAGTGGTGTAATTTTCCCCAAGATCAGATTGATAATCTGATACTCAGCATGCGTAGGCGTTGTAACGCTTGTATTTCATCGTCCGGGAGACATACTCCGTATTAACCATCATACTAACCATATTATACTGTTTTCTGTAAATAGGTTCTTTTTTAAAATTTGCTCCAGGGAGTAAAAATCGCAATTTTTACCAATTATGTCAAATATATAGCATCTTTTTTGCTCTTTAACTTTTGTTTAATAGACTTTACAAATAAGTCAAATTTGTTTTGCTTTTGTCTCTTTCATTGCCTGAAATTCATTATCCTTAATTTATGGACATGAGTGCATATATTTATGTATATATATATGTATATATATGTATATATATATATGTATATATATATGTATATATATATGTATATATATATATATATATATATATATATATATATATATATATATATATATATATATATATATATATATATATATATATATATATATATATATATATATATATATATATATATATATGTATATATATATATATATATATATATATATATATATATATATATATGTATATATATATATATATATATATATATATATATATATATATATATGTATATAATTTTTTCATTCTAAATTTATAAAATATTAAGAAATAATATAATGTATTTTAGTTTTGAATTTCCAACAGCTATGTATTTAATAATATTGAATCTCTCTGTTGTAATAACATGTTATTTTTTTTGTATACTTTTCAAAAAATCAAGAACTAGCATATAGACCGTCATATGTCGGTATCAGTAATTTTTTTTTATTTTACAGAATTGTAAAGTACCCTATGAGGCAGGTATAAAAAATGGTTTGATTTTTGGCTGAGAATTATCTTTCAACAAAAAAACTCGATTAAACTTATCACATATGTACCTAATCTATTATTTAAGCCAAATATAAAAGTAAATTATTTACGTAATATCTAAGTTTAGTGATAAAACGTATGGAAATAATATGGAAGATAATTAAATAATCTAAAATAAATGATTACATGAGATAGTTAGAATAATGACGTCAAAATGCTTGAAAAATTGTTATATTTACCTATTGATTATGAGATAAATTGATAAGTTTAATCAACTGCTGTTAAAATGTGGCTTGATATAATGGCATTAAACGTTCGAAAAGGGGGACCGGGTGGATTTCGAATGTTTTAAAGATGACAGTATTTTTAGCTGTGGTAAAAAGCTTATTCATACCAATTTATTTTAGAATCGGATCGATAGTTTAAGAAAAGATATGCTTTACTCGCTTTGAATTTTGCTAACTCTAACTCATCACAAATCCAATATGGATGCTTTATCCATTTCAGGTCCAACAGCTTCATAAATTCGCAGACAGACGGACAGATAGATAGACAACTTAGGCTATTATTATATAGGGGAAGCTTAAAGCTTTCATTTTTTTTTCGTTCATAAAATATTTAATATTAGTGTTTTATGTGTTGACAATTATTTATCATTTTTAATACTGTGAAAAATATGTTCAATTTAGCATTATATGAATAAATATCTATGCATTAAGATATTAGTTTGTTATAAATGCCTTTAATTTATTCAGATTAAACAATGATATTAGTTGAAAAATATGATCCTCGACCTTAAACTGACTTTTTTTTTGTCAGCTTGCAAATATTGATTTTGGATAAATCAGTAACACTTTAGATAATATCAACATTAGAAATAAATATTAATATTAATAATCTGATTTGAATATCGATTTGAATTTACAAAACTTCTGAAATAATTATTCATATTTATTTTTAATAACCCTGTATTTAAAGAGAAGATATTTTCTTAGGAAATCTATATTTTATAGCCAAAGAATGATATCTTTATATGAAAAATTCTTCTCTCGGTGTTTTTGTAATAGAACTTCTCCTAAACGGCTGGACAGATTTTGATGAAGTTTTGTGTATGTAATAAAGTTGATTCAAGAATGGTTTAGTTTCACAATTAAATCCGATAGAAATTGTCTTCCTTTATTAAAGATATCCAGAATTGCACTTTTATTGAGATTATTATAAAGCCTCTTGACACCCTTCTCTGAAAACATATCTGTGGCGCAGTGGTCAGCGCAAAGGGTTTCAGTACGAGAAAACCTAGGATAGAATCCATTTACAGGCGATGTATGGATTTTAATTTAATTTAATTACGTTTCTGTAAGTTCTAGAACATGCTTTAATTTACTGGAACGGTGTTCTAGAATATTCCATTACAGTATAAAAGGGAAAGTAACTCGGATTATGAGTCAGTCCTGTATTGTATACATTAAGAAGTTAAGTCCTTAGCAAAAATCTTTGTGTTTCAGCTATTCGAGTTTACCTTCTATTAAACATTGTGCAATTTTGTAATGTACTACACCTTACAAAATTGCACAATGTTTAATAGTGTGGTATAAATGTTTAATAGTTCAGTAGTGTTGAACTAAGTATCTTACGTGATTTTTCATGAATTAATTCAACAATCAACTTAACTTTCAATTGTATAAATTTGTAAATGATTACTTTTATAACAAATTTTCTAAAACTATTATTAATTTAGAATTATCTAAAATTTCGTAACTGTTAAAATAAGTAAATGTTAGAAATAAAATTACAACTTTTGGATTTACAACGTTAAAACGGGACAATGTGTGTCGGATCATTTAGTACATATATTTATATATAAAATACTCATATATATATATACATATATATATATGTATACATATATATATGTGTATATATATATATGTATATATAATATATATATATGTATGTATATATATATATATATATATATATATATATATATATATATGTGTGTAGATGATATATATATGTGTGTGTGTGTATACATATATCTATATATTTATATGCACACACACACACACACACATATATATATATATATAAATATGTATTTCAAAACCGCTACTATTGAAGTAAAGATTTTACTGTTTACTAGATTTAATTCAAACAAAGCTATATCTGTTCATTAAAAAATAAATTTGTTATTTGTGAAAAATAATTTTTCATATTTATTGTTTTATTATATCCAGGTAAGAGTAAAAGAAACAAAGCAATTCTAGAAAATTTTGATTTTCGAACGAAATATAAGCAAAAAATTTTAAAGAAATGAATATTAACCCCGTTGATCCTCACCAGATGACAGCACTTGAGGTCTGTTTCGATAACGTTACCAGAAACAAAAGTTCAGAAACAAAAATTTAATCCTTTAATGCTTTGAGTCGAATATCTGGTCTAGGGGACTGACAGGGAACTTCTTGCTTCGAAGTCCTCAGTCCTTGGGGACTGAAGATGCAGTTTTATTACAAGTCTGGTAGGAAACTTCCCAGTACAAATGTCCACTGTGAGTTAAAAGGACTGACATCGTATTCAATGTGTTAATGGAATGTGAAAATAATAATTTTGAGGAAGTATTAATCAATAAAAATAGATAAAATACGTATAATTTAATAAGTTTACAAGAAAGTAATATCTTGCTCACATCAGAATTTTTAATTGAACTTAAACATGTCTTGAATGTTAAATTTTTTAAACTACTGAAGCCACACGATTAAAGTTTAAGTAGTTTTCCTTATACTTCTTTCCTCAAAGTGAGATAGAAAATATATTTTTTAATTTGCAAAAGGATTGTCACGTTAGCACTAAAAAAATATTAAATGTCTTTTAGACCGCGAAAGAAAATATCGTAAGGCACGTTCAAATATATTTTACGGCTACTTTTTCAGCGAAAACATTTTTATCGGATTTTTGGAATTACAACTTCTATTGTTTTTGTAAAATAACAAGAAAAAAGAGACTTCCTCCTGTCCTATTTTATGTCATTTCTTTGACATAAAAGTAATGAAATAAATCTATCAAGCACAGAGATATTTCCGCTTGATCGATAAGGACTGTGTTTTGAGTTTAACTGGAATGTGCCCCGGGTCTTTTGTTCCAATGTTACATGCAATGTTTAGCAACTGAAACTTTCATTGCAGAATTTTTTTAAACAACCGATATTTTTTATTTAATTTCACTTGTTACCTGAAATTTTATAAACAATTTTTAACAGCTTCCTTGACTGGCTGGATATCTGAAATTTCGACCATAGGTTCATTTCCGGTGATAATAGAATATTCAATCATAAAAAAGTTAGATTATTGAAAAATTTAGTTTGATAAACACAAAAAGCAGCTTAGAGTACTTGAAATACGAATTGCAGAGATTTTAAACTAGCATCTCCATCTATTTTCAAGCGGCAAAACTAAACACTCAAATTAAAATAGTAATTTTGGACACAGTTAAAATAAAGATTTCTGGTTCAGAAAAGAGTAAACTACCGGGAGGCCATAATTAAACTGACAGTGCTCACTGTGTTTTGTAGCGCGATCTATTTTCGAGAATGACGCCACATTTTGTAACAAGATTAAACAAAACGCGGGACGATTCTGCGAAAAAACAAATTAGTTCCAAAAGTCACCACTAGGGCTGTGTAATAGAAAATAGAGTGCTAACAAATGCAAATTAATACGGAATAAAATTACTTTTTACTATGCACATTTTCTGATTTAGTTCAAGTGCAATATGGCAACACTTTTAAAAAAGCGTAAAATCTACATAAACACCGATAAAGTCTCGTGATCTGCGATATCACGTACGCTGAGCAGAAGTTCTTTATTCAAATTTCCCGTTACATCCATTGGTACAATTAAGAAATTAATTTTCGTATTGATTTGCATTTATTAAAAATCTATTTTCTATTACATACTCGACAAATATTCCCATAGAGGTGACTTTTCGAACTAATTTGTTTTTTCGCGGAATATTTCGTCCCCCGTCTTGTTAAATCTTCCTAGAAAATGTGGCGTCATTCTCGCTAATAGATCGCGTTACAGAATACTGTGTGCACTGTCAGTTTAATTATGGCCATCCGGTGTATATATATATATATATGTATATATATATGTATATATATATGTTTATATATATGTATGTATGTACATATATATATGTATATATGTATATATATATGTATATATATGTATATATATATGTATATATATATATATATATATATATATATATATATATGTATATATATGATCTTCTAAAGTTTTAAACTTTAAGAACGAAACGCAGAATGGTAGTTGAAATCTGAGTGTAAAGATATTTTGAAGGTTTTAGATGCTTGGTTCGAGTATTGAAAAATAAAAGGTAGAATATTGAAGTAATGTATAGTAAAATTACTGAATAATAAAAACTTTCTATAAATATTACCATATATTTTCATTTTTTACTTATAGTGTATAATTACACTGCGTTGTGAGTGTTGTTATATGTACTCGTTCATGCGAAAACATTGACGCGAGTTCATAGGGATAGGTATATAAGAAACGTCCTTAAACCTAGTGTTAAAAAATAATTTCAAAGACACATTACATTTTAGTGTACATAAAAGTTTCCAATGAATGAAAGTTTTTAAAAAATAATTAAAATTTTATTTTTTTAAAGAGAAACTAAATATTTGTAAGCCATATGTGGCTCACATACAGAGGCTGTTCACACATTTTTAGACGATGTATATTGTAGTCACAAAACTAAATTACTCAAAACTCTCCTGTTTGATATACTCTATTTGATGGCCCTTACTCTGAATTATCTAGCGACATAATAATTTCCTGGATAATAATACCTTTTGAAGTGTCAGAAGAGGTATTCTATCCCATTCCTCATGAACAATTTTTCAAGAGTCCTGTAAGGGTTCTGGGAAGACGTTTGGATAATGCAGATTTTAAAAGTCCTAAAGCACAAAAATCCATAGGTGATACATTGGGAGATTTAGTAGGGATATCAGTGAAGAGTATAGCCTTGATACCGGTTTTTTGTTCCATATAATTTGGGAAATTTATAGTGGAATTTCTTGTGTGACGATAGATTTGTCTTGATGGAATTCCACAGATTGATAACACTGCGGGTAAAGCGATCGTATTTCATTCTGAAAAATTTGGGATTAAATATGTTTCTGAGAGTATTTGGAGTTAATTTTGACATTTTTTTTAACTCTCTTTATTTTTTATTTGTCATTATATGAAATGCTGTGGTGTAGTACATTGCATTGTTATTTCCAAGACAGTGATAACCCACAGTTGCTTTATATTCCTTTTAATTATAGTATAATACCACTCATCTACATTACAATGTTGAAAATTAGAACAAACGACAAGAAAATATGCAAAATAAATATATAAAAAATTAAAAAGTAAAAGAAGCACTCCACGTGCTACTCCTCAAAAGAAAAATGCCAATGTCCAAGAGAATGCTGCATTCTTTTTCTTCCTTCTTTCTACTCAGTCAACCCTATACTTTTTCCATTATCCTGTTCGCTGTCCCGTTGTCTTTTTTACAATGCGTCCTTTCCCGGCTCTGCCCCGAAGGACCGAGACTCCAAGGATGGTCCTGAATCGCCTACTGGGGACCAATCACAATTCTCCAAAACTTGGTGAAATTTAAGTGCAATTATTTTCACTGGCCACACCACACGCTTCCTGGAGTCGAGAAAAAAAACCTTGGCCATTCAACCGACAACGTGTGAGTGCGGCGAGCAAATCAGTTTCGCAAACCTAAACATAGCTGCACTCTCACATGAAAATCCAGAAACAATCATGAATCCCTTAGAATAACTTTCTTTCGATTCTTTGAACCCTGTACTTAAAATTTTTCTCCCCTTTCATGATAATAAATGGCCTTTTTTTTGTAGCAATCATTTAAATACACCCATGATTCATCTATTGGGACAATTTTTTTCCCATTTTTCATGATAATAAATGGCCTTTTTTTTTGTAGCAATCATTTAAATACACCCATGATTCATCTATTGGGACAATTTTTTCCCCATTTTTCATGATAATAAATGGCCTTTTTTTTGTAGCAATCATTTAAATACACCCATGATTCATCTATTGGGACAATTTTTTTCCCATTTTTCATGATAATAAATGGCCTTTTTTTTGTAGCAATCATTTAAATACACCCATGATTCATCTATTGGGACAATTTTTTTCCCATTTTTCATGATAATAAATGGCCTTTTTTTTTGTAGCAATCATTTAAAAACACCCACGATTCATCTATTGGGACAATTTTTTCCCACTTTTCTTTGAATAAATGTTTCTCATATAGAATTTTGCAGCGTGTCTGGCGTTTAGCGATGTGCTTTAGAGACAAACGATGCTCATTGCGTTTTTTCACTTTCTTCAGATTTAAATCACCGTTTATCGTTTTGTTTACAGTGGACACCGAGCATTTTAATGATTTTGCAACTGTCCTTTAACTAGGGGGAATTTCTTTTAACATTAAACAACATACCTTTGCAATCGTCGAAGATGTTCGTTTTTTTCTTGGATACTAGTTTGAACTTTTGTTCCAATATGACGTTTTTTTTCTTTTTTGATGATATTACCTCTCAACGCTTTAGATATCACAAAACCATGACTCTCTCATCGTTATTTGATAACGGGATATGAATACTTCTCTTCGGAAGGAGTATAAATATAGCCTTCGAAACACTGCTTTGTTTAAAACGCCATTTTGAATAAAAACAAACCTCTCTAGACGCAAACTTTAATTTTGACTCTTAACCCTCCAAGTGGAACACACCGGAGAAAAAAATTCTGCAAAAATTACGCTAAAGTTTTATTGTGCCAGTGACCAAAGTGTTCTATAATTTTTTACTTCACCTTTTGCCCCACCCTCGTTATTGTCCCTTTACTTCCGGTTATAAATATATATATATATATATATATATATAAATAGACATTATTGATAGTTAATTTTTAATACACATATAGCTCGTCAAGTCTCGAAGATGATCACATAAGAAATAATGTATTCTAAAAGTACGAATAAAATTTTTTTTTTGAGAATTATTCATATTTTTTTACTGAAGACATCCAAGATATTTCAGTGGTGCAATTAGAGATATATATGTTACCGCAAACGAAATACTTCGAAATATAGATTGACAAAGCCATGAGAAGCTATCAGTGTCTTTGTTCCTCAGAGAGTAGGGGTGCATCCCTTAATAAATGTCAGTCAAAGAGGGGTGCAGTTCTTAAACCGTCGACCTGACCCTCTTACCTCATAATTTCATGGAGGAAAGCACTGTCAGAAATGTACAATATATCTATTTTTGGAACGTTTTGGGGGGTCGAAAATTGTCTGTGACAGCTGGCGGAATTGTACGTGCAAACCGCTTAGAGGGTTAAAAAACATAGTACAATTGCAGTTACTTATTTTGCAATAAACCATGTTTTAATACCGCTAAGCAAAATCGTCTAAAACATGTGTGAACAGTCTCTGTACAATTTCGGACTTCCACTTATTTCAATATACTAAAATAATGTTTACTAAAATAAATTTTAAAGGTACATAACATTTTTAATGTTTTTAATGTTTTAATTTTTGCATACATTAAATGTATGCAAAAATTTCCGTTGAAAATAAAATTTTTTTAAACAACTAATATTTTGTATTTCCTAGAAACAAACTAAATATTAGAGGTCAAAATATGAATCACGTAAACACTCACCCCCAACTAATTTTAAATCAATAACATAGTAATTTTCAATCGACAAAACATTAAATTTCCTTAATACAAGTAAAAAAGAATGTACTTCTTTTAGTTTTCAAACTGATTATCACTTAGAGCAGTTACTTATTTTGCAATAAACTATGTTTTAATACCGCTAAGCAAAATCGTCTAAAACATGTGTGAACAGTCTCTGTACAATTTCGGACTTCCACTTATTTCAATATACTAAAATAATGTTTACTAAAATAAATTTTAAAGGTACATAACATTTTTAATGTATGCAAAAATTTCCGTTGAAAATAAAATTTTTTTAAACAACTAATATTTTGTATTTCCTAGAAACAAACTAAATATTAGAGGTCAAAATATGAATCACGTAAACACTCACCCCCAACTAATTTTAAATCAATAACATAGTAATTTTCAATCGACAAAACATTAAATTTCCTTAATACAAGTAAAAAAGAATGTACTTCTTTTAGTTTTCAAACTGATTATCACTTAGAGCAGTTACTTATTTTGCAATAAACTATGTTTTAATACCGCTAAGAAAAATCGTCTAAAACATGTGTGAACAGCCTCTGTACAATTTTGGGCTTAAACTTATTTCAATTTACTTAAATAATGTTTACTAAAATAGGTACATAACATTTTTAATGTATGCAAAAATTTCCGTTGAAAATAAAATTTTTTTAAACAACTAATATTTTGTATTTCCTAGAAACAAACTAAATATTAGAGATCAAAATATGAATCACGTAAACACTCACCCCCCAACTGATTTTAAATCAATAACATAGTAATTTTCAATCGACAAAACATTAAATTTCCTTAATACAAGTAAAAAAGAATGTACTTCTTTTAGTTTTCAAACTGATTATCACTTAGAGCAGTTACTTATTTTGCAATAAACTATGTTTTAATACCGCTAAGCAAAATCGTCTAAAACATGTGTGAACAGTCTCTGTACAATTTCGGACTTCCACTTATTTCAATATACTAAAATAATGTTTACTAAAATAAATTTTAAAGGTACATAACATTTTTAATGTATGCAAAAATTTCCGTTGAAAATAAAATTTTTTTAAACAACTAATATTTTGTATTTCCTAGAAACAAACTAAATATTAGAGGTCAAAATATGAATCACGTAAACACTCACCCCCAACTAATTTTAAATCAATAACATAGTAATTTTCAATCGACAAAACATTAAATTTCCTTAATACAAGTAAAAAAGAATGTACTTCTTTTAGTTTTCAAACTGATTATCACTTAGAGCAGTTACTTATTTTGCAATAAACTATGTTTTAATACCGCTAAGCAAATTCGTCTAAAACATGTGTGTACAGCCTTTGTACAATTTCGGACTTCCACTTATTTCAATTTACTGAAATAATGTTTACTAAAATAGGTACATAACATTTTTAATGTATGCAAAAATTTCCGTTGAAAATAAAATTTTTTTTAAACAACTAATATTTTGTATTTCCCAGAGACAAACTAAATATTAGAGCGCAAAACGTGGATCACGTAAGCACTCACCCTCCAACTGATTTTAAATCAATAGTGTAGTAATTTTCAATCAACAAACCATTAAATTTCTTAATACAAGTAACAAAGAATGTACTTATTTTAGTTTTCAAACGGATTATCAAGTAGAGCGATAAAAAATGAAATGTCTTTACTGAGCTGTAGATAATACCTAAAAGCACGTTCAAATATATTTTTCGGTTGGTTTTTCAGTAAAAAATTTCTATAGGATTTCTGAAATTACTACATTTATTGTTTTTGTAAAACAGCAAGAAAAGTAGTCAGACTTAGGCATGTTCCCTTTTATGTAATTTCTTCGATTTAAAAGTAATGAAATAAATCTATCAAGTATCGAGATATTTCACTTGATCGATAAAGTATGTGTTTTGAGTTTCATTAGGGTGTTATATTACAATGTTTAATGCAACGTTTAGCAACGGAAAGTTTGTTATGAAAGTTTTTTTAAAAATATTTTTTTATTTCCTATAGACATACTAACTATTTAATAGCCAGATGCGGCTAATATGCAGATTAGGTCTTTCACTGCTTTCAAATCAATATTTTTTTATCCAATTTTAAAGAGAAGTTATATTTTTAATGTATGCGAAAATTTCCATTGAAATTCAATGTTTTTCAAAGAACTAATATTTTTATTTACTAGAAAAAACTAAATATTTGTGAGTAATATGCAATATGAATGCTTAAAAATTTAATTTTGAAAAACATTAGGTTTTTAATATATGTAAAAATTTATATTGAAAATAAAATTTTCAAGCAATTGATGATTTTTATTTTTTAGAGACAAACTATTTTCTAGGAATATGTGGCTCATATACGGATTCAGTCTTTCCACGATTTTAAATTAATAATATAGTAATTTTTATTTGAATGTTTAAAAATTAATTTTAAAGACACATTGCATTTTTAATGTGAGCAAAAATTTCTAATGAACTAAAATTATTTTTAAGAAGCTAATATTGTCTATTTTCAAGAAACAAACTAAATATTTGTAAGCCATATGTGGCTGACATACAATTTCGAATTTCCAATTATTACGATTTTAGTGCTCGCTAAAATAAAATTTAAAAGTAAATAACATTTTTAATATATGCAGAAATTTCAGTTGAAAATAAAAAAATTTCAAACAACTAATATTTTTTATTTCTTAGAGATAAACTAAATATTTGAGCTCAAATTGTGGGTCACGTAGACATTTTCTTCCTCCAACTGATTTTAAATCAATAGTATAGTAATTTTCAATCAACAAACCGTTAAATTTCCTTAATAAAAGTAAAAACGAATGTACTTGTTTTAGTTTTTAAACGGATTATCACGTAGAGAGATAAAAAAATAAATGTCTTTACTGAGCTACAGATAATACTTTAAAGTACGTTCAAACATATTTTTCGGTTAGTTTTTCAGTGAAAACTTTCTATAGAATTCCTGAAATTACTACTTTTATTGATTTTGTAAAATAGCAAGAAAAGTAGTAGTCAGACTTCCGCAAGTACCCTTTTATGTCATTTCTTTGATTTAAAAGTAATGAAATAAATCTATCAAGCATCGAGATATTTCCACTTCATCGATAAAGAATGTGTTTTGAGTCTCATTAGAATGTGACCGGATGTTATGTTACAATGTGTAATGCCACTCTTAGCAACGGAAAATTTCTTACAAAAGTTTATGAAAAAATTAATATTTTTTTTCCTAGAGACAAATTAACTATTTGCTAACCAGATTCGGCTAATATACAGATTCGGCTTTTCACTGGTTTCAAATCAATATTTTTTTGTTCAATTTTATAGAGAAGTTATATTTTTAATGTGTCGCATTTTCTTAGAAATTCATTTTTTTTCAAATAACTAATATTTTTATTTTCTAGAAGCAAGCTAAATATTTGTGAGCAATATTCAATTTGAATACTTAAAAAATTAATTTTTAAAAACATTACGTTTTTAATATATCTGAAAATTTACATTGAAATTAAAATTTTACAAGAAACTAATGATTTTTATTTTATCGAGACAAACTAAATATTTGCTATTAATATGCGGCTCACTTAAAGATTCGGTCTGCTATTATGCAATATGAATACTTGAAAATTAATTTTAAAAAATATTACGATTTTAATATATGTGAAAATTTACATTGAAATTAAAATTTTACAAGAAAATAATGATTTTTATTTTATCGAGACAAACTAAATATTTGCTATTAATATGCGGCTCACTTAAAGATTCGGTCTGCCATTATGCAATATGAATACTTGAAAATTAATTTTAAAAAATATTACGATTTTAATATATGTGAAAATTTACATTGAAATTAAAATTTTACAAGAAACTAATGATTTTTATTTTATCGAGACAAACTAAATATTTGCTATTAATATGCGGCTCACTTAAAGATTCGGTCTGCCATTATGCAATATGAATACTTGAAAATTAATTTTAAAAAATATTACGATTTTAATGTATGTGAAAATTTACATTGAAATTAAAATTTTACAAGAAACTAATGATTTTTATTTTATCGAGACAAACTAAATATTTGCTATTAATATGCGGCTCACTTAAAGATTCGGTCTGCCATTATGCAATATGAATACTTCAAAATTAATTTTAAAAAATATTACGATTTTAATATATGTGAAAATTTACATTGAAATTAAAATTTTACAAGAAACTAATGATTTTTATTTTATCGAGACAAACTAAATATTTGCTATTAATATGCGGCTCACTTAAAGATTCGGCCTGCCATTATGCAATATGAATACTTGAAAATTAATTTTAAAAAATATTACGATTTTAATATATGTGAAAATTTACATTGAAATTAAAATTTTACAAGAAACTAATGATTTTTATTTTATCGAGACAAACTAAATATTTGCTATTAATATGCGGCTCACTTAAAGATTCGGCCTGCCATTATGCAATATGAATACTTGAAAATTAATTTTAAAAAATATTACGATTTTAATATATGTGAAAATTTGCATTGAAATTAAAATTTTTCAAGCAACTAATGATTTTTATTTTCTAGAGACAAAAAAATATTTACTAGTAATATGCAGCTCACATACATATTCTGTCTTCCAATTATGAAATATGAATGCTTATTATTATTAAATTAATTTTTTAAATTAATTTAAAAAAAACATTATGTTTTTAATATATGTGAAAATTTACATTGGAATTAAAATGCTTCAAGCAACTAATGATTTTTATTTTCTAGAGATAAACTAAATATTTTCTAGCAAATATGCCGCTCACATACAAATTCGGTCTTCCCATTATGCAATATGAATACTTAAAAATTAATTTTGAATAACATTACGTTTTTAATATATGCTAAAACTCACATTGAAATTAAAATTTTTCAAGCAAATAATGATTTTTATTTTCTAGAGACAAACTAAATATTTTCTAGTTATATTCGGCCCACATACAGATTCGGTGTTCTCATGATTTTAAACTAATAATACAGTAATTTATATTTGGATGTTTAAAAATTAAATTTTAAGACGCATTTGATATTTAATGTGAGCAGAAATTTCTATTGAACTAGAAGTCTTTTTTAAACAGCTAATATTTTCTATTTTCTAGAGACAAGCTAAATATATGCCGGCTAGGTGAGGCCCACATACAAATCCGTACGAATTTCTATTCCAATATTTAAAAAATATTACTTTTTTAGTGTATGCAAAATTGCGAACGAAATTAAAATTTTTTCAAACTTTAAAAATTTTTATTTTTGAGAGACTTAATAAGCATTTAAGAGCAATATGTGGCTCAGATTCGGTCTTCCATTGATTTTAAATTAATAATATAATAATTTTCAATGGGAATGTTTAAAAAGGAATTTTGAAGATACATTATATTTTTAAAGTACAAACAAATTTCCATAGTACGAAATCTTTTTCTAACAATTAATATTCCTATTAGAGACAAACTAAATATTTGCGAGTCACTAGCGGCTCACAAACAGTTTTGGCCTTCCGCTCATTTCAGTTTCAATGTTTCAAAAAATAAATTTTAAAGACAAATAAAATTTTTAATATACTCGGAAAATTTCGTTAAAATTAAATTTTTTTCCAAAGAACTAATATTTTTTATTTCATAGAAGCAAATTAAATATTTTTGAGCAATATGCAATTTGAATGCTTAAAAAATTAATTTTGAATAACATTACGTTTTTAATATATGCTAAATCTTACACTGAAATTAAAATTTTTCAAGCAGTTAATGATTTTTATTTTCTAGAGACAAACTAAATATTTGCTAGCAATATATGGTTTACTTACAAATTCGATCTTCCCATTATGCAATATGAATACTTAAAAACTAATTTTAAATTACATTAAATTTTTTAATAAATGTGAAAATTTACATAGAAATTAAAAATTTCAAGCAACTAATAAGTTTTATTTTCTAAAGACAAACTAAATATTTGCTAGCAATATGCGGCTCACGTACAGATTCGGTCTTGTCATGATTTTAAATTAATAATATAGTAATTTATATTTGAATGGTTAAAATTAATTTTAAATACACATTGCATTTTTAATGTGAGCAGAAATTTCTATTGAACTAAAGTTCTTTTTTAAACTGCTAATATTTTCTATTGTCTAGAGACAAGCTAAATATTTGCTGGCCAGGTGCGTACCACATACAAATTCGGCTTTTCACTGATTTCTATTCCAATATTTAAAAAATCAATTTTAAAGATACATTACTTTTTTAATGTATGCAAAATTTCGAACGAAATTGAAATTTCTTAAACAACTAATAATTTTTATATTCAAGAGACATAATAAATATTTGAAAACAATATGCGGCTCACAGACAGATTCGGTCTTTTACTGATTTTAAATTAATGATATAATAATTTTTAATATCAATGTTTTAAAAAATAATTGTGAAGATACATTATATTTTTATCGTACACACAAATTTCCATCGAACTAAATCTTTTTCTAAGAATTAATATTTCCTATTAGAGACAAACTAAATATTTGCGAGCCACGTGCGGCTAACAAGTAGATTTGGCCTTCCACTCATTTCAGTTTCAATGTTTTAAAAAATAAATTTTAAAGACAAATAAAAATTTTAATATACCCGGGAATTTTTAAAAAATTAAATTTATTTCAAACAACTAATATTTTTTATTTCCTAGAGACAAACTAAATATTTGCTTGCCAGATGTGGATCGCGTACAGCCCTTGTAATTTTCAATTTACAAATCTTCAAATTTCATTAATACAAGTAAAAAAGAATATAATTCTTTAAGTTTACAAAAGGATTATCACGTCTAGCAATAAAAAATTTAATGTATTTTACTCAGATGTGGAAAATACCCTAAGGCACGTTCAAATTTTTTTCTCTTTTTTTCAGTAAAAATCATTTTATAGGATTCTTGAAATTACCACTTCTGTTGTTTTTGTAAAACAGCAAGAAAACCAATAGTCAGACTTACGCATGTCCCATTTTATATCATTTCTTTGACAAAAACAATGAAAAAAAATCTACCAAGTATAGAGATATTTCCACTTGATCGGAAAATAATGTGTTTTGAGTTTCACTAGAATATGCCTAGAGTGTTATATTTTAAAGCTTCATACAACACCTACGCACCTACGCTTTTTTTACAAAACTTTTTGAAACAACTAATACTTTTTATTTTCCAGAAACAAAGTAAACATTTGAGAGTCAGATGTCGGTAACTTACAGATTCCGCCTTCTAGTAATTTTAAATCTTTAATATAGATATTTTCAATTTGATTGTTTCAAAAAACAACTTTAAAGACACATTACATTTTTAATATGTGAAAAATTCTGTTAAAATTAAAGTTTTTTTCAAACAAATCATATTTTTGATTTCCTAGAGAAACACTAAATATTTGAGAGCCAAATGTGGCTCACATTCAGATTCGGCTTTCCACTGATTTCGAGTATATAATATAGAAAGTTTTAATTTGAATGGTTAAAAATGCCAAAATTTTCATTGAAATTATAAATTTTCAAAGCAATTAATATTTTTTATTTCCTAGAGACAAACTAAACATTTGAGAGCCAAATGTGGCTCACGAACAAATTCCATTTTCCACTGATTTTAAATGAATAATATAGAAATTTTCAATCTGAATAGTAAAAAATGCTAAAATATTCATTGAAATTAAAATTTTCAAAGCAATTAATATTTTTTAATTCCTAGAGACAAACTAAATATTTCAAAGCCAAATGTGGTTCACGTACAGATTCAGTTTTTAAATTATTTTAAATGAATAATATAGAAATTTTCAATCTGAATGGTTAAAAAATGCTGAAATTTTCATTTAAATTAAAATTTTCCAAAATAATCAGTATTTTTTATTTCCTTGAGGCCAACAAAATATTTGTGAGCCTCGTGCGGCTCACATACAGTTTCGCTCTTGTCCTGATTTTAATTTCAATGTTTTAAAAATAATTTTTAAAAACAAATTACCTTTTTATATATGCGGAAATTTCTTTTGTAATGAAAAAAATATTTCAAACAATTACTATTTTATATTTCATAGTGGCAAACTAAATTTTCGTAAGCCAGATACAGCTCTCGTACAATTTCCAATGAAATTAATTAATTTTTATTTCGTTGTACAATATAATAGAAGTATTGTATCCGAATAAAAGTTTCTCTCTTTATATTTTAACGGAAATACATATTTTCACCAAGACTGAACACATTTTAAGAATTTAAAAATTATACTTGTAACTACATACGACGAAACTTTTACACTGAAACTTTTAACATCATTTATGATAATAAATAAATGTATCTTGTTTAGTTTCAGCATGGCATCAGTTTTCCATGTGTATATACATTTATACCTCGGTATTTGTTTTTAAATTTTGAGATAGCAAAGTAAAATTAAAACGTGTATTTTAAAAAAATGAAGTTAGAGGACAGAGCAGTGAAATAAAGAACTGTCATTTTAAAGGGTAACTCATCCCCTTATTCGATTTTTAATCTAAAACTTTTCTGTACACCATAAAACCGCATTAAAATATTTGTATTAGTTGCTGAGTTATAATATCTGTTATATGGCTTTTGTTATACGGCTTTTATGTACACTAAAAGATCACATTAACATATTTGTATTAGTCGCTAAGTTATAATACCTGTTATATGTCTTTTGATTGATACAAGTATTTTAAACTGTATTTTCTGGCTTCATAATTTTAGAATTTATGTACACTTTTTCTTAAAAACTAGATATGTTTCATATCTCAAGTTTTATTCAGCTATTTTATTTTTATTCTTAGCATTCAAAATTAAAAAATATCAATATTTTTGTATAATCTTTCTACAATTAAAAAATTAAGTAATTTTATTAAGTTATTGGTTTATATCCTCATTTTTTATTTATATATAATTTTCTGTATATACTTTGGTTTTTATTTAAAGTTAAATGTTTTGTTAATTTATTTTACCTTAAATATTTAATGCAAATTTTAGTGTGCATGCAATATTTAAGTGTGTGATTGAATATTTTAAGGAGCGGGATTTTAATTTTAATTTGTTGTACCCTATGTAAAACCTTTATTAATATCATTTTTGTATGTATCAATTTTATTTTTCTATCTAGTATAAATTAAAGTGTATAATTTATATATATAAATTATACACTTTACAGTTGTGTTACAGATAAAGTGACCATACACGCTAACTTGGGGACAAGCATTGTGGTGTCCCCAAATCCAAGACAAATTTTTTGACACTACAGAATATATTCTAGAGATTAGGTTGAACTGTGCCTTAAATCTAAACTACCGACCTTGAATATACTGAAAATAAATTTTTGTTAAAACCATCCAAATAGAATCTTTACAACTCATTTCAAATTCCTCAGTAATAAAGGAGGTCGCATAAAATGATATACTTTTAAGACTTTTGTGAAAGTATTTCATCGCTTTTATATAGTTTTTATCAATAATTTGTCTTTTATAGCAATAATGCAAAAATAAACTATTTATTATTTTAGCACAAAATGTTGCAACATGAAATATTTTATGCTCATAAAAATGAAATACCATGATATAATATAGATCTTTATTCAAACTTGAATAAAATAAATATTTAGATATCAATAATAAAGAATTATATTCAAATAAATTTATTACATTATAAAAAATACAAGAGAAAAATAATAATTTTAAGCTTTATGAATTAGCATAGCAAGAATAAAATTCTGTTTGTTTTTAAATTGTTGTAATCTATAAATTTAAAAATTATTAATAATTTGCTAATTTTTATCAATGTCATATAAGATATTTAGAGGTCACACCTGCCCTATTAGCCCATTGTATGCGGGACACGTACTAGTACATATTCTGAAGATTGATACTTGAGGGCGGGTCAAGTGCTAGTACGAGTTAGTGTAACAACATGATTTGTTTGTCGGTACAAAAATAACGATATATACAGTAAAACGAAGCCGAATGTTCTTGTCTACTACATAGATTCTGGAATTATTAGTTTCATGATTGCTATTTTCATTTTTTTTAATGTAAAAATATTTATATGTAACGTAATTCGATAAAATTAAAACTACATACTACAATTTCTATTTGATTTTTCATATTTACGATACCATTATAAATTTATCCACTAAAAAATATACTTTTTGTTTACCAATCTTATGGTTGTTATTTATATATTTCTATTTATATATGTCAAGGCTCAGCATTAGCAGAACACAACTCCATGACTTTTACAAACTGTGAGTGGCAACGGCGAAGAAGCACGCGCGAGAGCCGTTAGAGACAGCCATTAGAGACAGACAGAATGATGTACAACAACGCGTTGGCTTTAAACTGAAATCGAAAACGACGATGATAAGTGTTTATAATGTTAAATTTCATAATGATTGTATCTAATCGTTTAATTGTTTTTGTACTTCGAAATTAAATGTCCCTGTTTTGGGAAATGTGCGTGATGTTGTTTTATCACATATATTTGTTTATATATTTCAATATTGAATACGAAAATTTGGTTAAAAAATTCAAATAATTTTCGATCTATTGAGATTTAACTGAATAACTAAATTGACGCGCAAAACACCCGCTCCCTGTACAATTTCGCTGCGAAATGTACCCGCACACAATGTGTTAAGACTCTAAAAGATAAGACTTTTCAATCACATACTATAATCTAGAAATATTTTCTTTTAAATAAGGTGAACACCATTTGTTGAAATCTCTGCCCTCGTCGTTTCGCACGTACTGTCGTTTCTATTGTTACAGGAGTAAAAGCATTAGGCGTGTGTGCCAAAAATTATCACATAAAAATTCTTCTCACGGTTTTATCGAAAAGAGGAACTTAAATATGCAACTGCATTCAAAAGATATATGTGGTGTGAAAGGATGTCTCCATTTTGTGTGACAGAATGTGCAGTTATCGAGTAATAAATCTCTCCAGTCACACACACTAGCAGGTAATTGGATTTTAGAATCTATTGACTCCATGCTCGTTTAGATAGTGGGGCTATAAAGTTTTCTGTCAAAAGGATGATCACCTTTATTTGACAGCTCATATCTTCTACAAAATTATAGATAATACTCGACTACAAACTATAAAATTTTAAATAAAAAAATTAAAATACATAAAATTATAAACATAGCTATTTGTTTAATGACTTTACAAAAACCGTGATAAAACTTCATTTCAACAGATATCTCTTTACTTTTAAATAGAATTTTCAAAAAGTACATTTTAACTCTGTGATTCGAAGGATTAGGATTATGAATATAGTTTAAGATTCCATGCTAAATTTTTATTCTGTTTCAAGAATTTTCTCCTTTCTAGCTATATCAATTTGGAGATTAATTTCTGGTAATTGTTCTGTAATTGAATGTTTGATATTTCAACACTTTTTATACCCACTTTCAAGTAATTTTAACGTTTTCCATGTGTTTTCGCTTTTAGAACGTTTTAATCTGTTTATCTCGTAATGGAATGAGCTCCTCTGCGTATTCCGCCGAACGATGGCTGATTGGTTAGGGTGCTGGCCTTCGGTACCAGAGTTCGTAGGTTCGAATCAAACAGTGGCATGGATGTTTGTAGCCGTTCGGAATTGGCTTTAAGTTGTAGATAATCTGGTGTGGTTTTCTTGTGGAATTGGGGTTTCTATGGGGAACTAGAAGTCGAGCAAAACATAAAAAGGTTTGTACCTGAAAAAGAAACCCATAGAAAAGACAATAAAAAATATATTACTTAAGTGGGTGACGTATAGTGGTAATACGCGTTATGTCCTTAACCCGATGTTTAATATATAAATTGAATTTGGCTTTTCACCAACTTACGTTTAAATCTTAAAGTAAAAAAAAAACACAATAGGCATTAAAATAAAAGGAAAGGAGAAGTTACTGAATTAATATATTTTATTGATATTAATATAAAATTTTAAAAATTAATAGAAGACAATTGATTGAATTTTTTTAAAGATAAAAATTAATAAAAAAGGAGAAAACAAAAATGGCCTAAAAAGTAAGATGATTATGGAGGATGGAACTCGAAGCTCCTTTTCTCGTTTCGGGATCCAGGTCTCTCTCTCTCTCTTCCATCCTGTCTGTTCGAATGAGAACCGCCAGTCTGGGAAGCAAGTCAAGTCTAAGTGCAAAATCAAGTCAAAGTGAAGAAAATCTCCTGCGTCTGCAGAGCTGAAACGGTTGGCAACCGCTGATGTCTGGAAAACTCATCAACATTCCAATGGCCTGGTGGCACGGTAGAAAACCGCCAAGCGCAGGACTAAAACACACCAATGTGTGGAGTGGGGATATGTCGTATCATGAAAAGGGCGAAATTATATACCTATTGCAATGCAGCGCTCGCCAAGGAGAACACCAAGTGACGCTCCTGGTATGTGTGATGTCATCTGATTGAATATCCAGAGCGGCTTATGCGATGAAAAAATAGGTTTTCCGACTCACCAACGTGATAATTGGGAGCATGGCAGGAAAGTTACAAACAAGGAATTTTTAAGGGAACCTTGTAGAATTAATGGAAACTAAATGGAACAGAATCAAAATTAAGGAAATGACAGGTCCCAAACCTCCGCTTATTTCAAATTCGTAATTTGAACTTAGCTCCTCCTCGCCAATAGATGGCACCACAATGACTCTTACTACTCCTCCATTAATGTAATGAATCATAGTTAAACTGTAATTCTTCTTCTTAACTTTTGTTAACCTTTTTAAACAATTTTTAAATTCCGCAACGCGTTTTTTTCAAAAATTGTTAATATTCAAACCTTTTTTAATACTTATTAATCTTAATCTGTTATTGTTTTTGTATTACTTAATAACTTTAAATAAAAAAATTCTTTTTTGCTTTTGACTTATTTTTATTCACAAGGATCTTAATTTTATTGTATATGTATCTCATGACTTTATCTTATTAAAAATGTTTTTCGCACACTTTTAACGTCCCCATAGCTTAAGATATTGTGTATCTTTATTTAGTGTTGAAGCAATAGTTGGTGCTGTCTTTATTATTTTTCTGTTATAAGTATTTTACAAGATGTATTAATCACATGATTAACCCTCCGAGTGGAACACATCTAGGAAAAAATTCTCCAAAAAATACGCTAAAGGTTTACTGTGTCAGTGGCCAAAGGGTTCTATGGTTTTTTCCTTCACCCTTTGTAGACTAGAATGGAATATGGAAAACCTACCCTCGTTATTGTCCCTTTACTTCTGGTTATATATAGATATATAAATAGATATTAAGGATTGTTAATTTTTAATACACATAAAGATCGTCAAGTCTCGAATATTATCCCGTAAGAAATAATGGATTCTAAAACTACAAATAAAAATATTCTTTGGGAGACATATTTATATTTTTTTACGAAAGTCATCCAAGATATGTAAGTGGTGCAATTAGAGATACATCTGTTGCCGCAAACGAAATACTTCGAAATAGAGATTTACAAAGCCATGAAAAGCTAACAGCTTCTTTGTGCCTCAGGGGATAGGGGTGCATCCCTCAAGAAATGTCAGTGAAAGAGGGGGGGCAGTTCCTAATCAATAAACCTGACCCTCCAACCTCCAAACTCCTTGGGGAAAAGCACTGGCAAAAATGTACATTACATCCATTTTCGGAGCGTGTTGGAGGTCGAAAATTGTACGTTTTGAAGTCATCATCGGTTTGGCTGAATTGTACGTGCAAACCGCTTAAAGGGTTAATTATAGGATCAAGATAAATGTGTAGATCATATATCTTTCAGAAACAATCGTTTCTCTTTATATTTGTGGGTACTGCTATTGAAGTACAACATCAACAACAAACTACATTAATTTAACATAAAGTTACATTAATTATAATTTTTTACTTTAGGAGATGTAA
>CM063499.1:22185346-22205346 GCA_032207245.1 Pardosa pseudoannulata
AATAACTTTGGTTCAAATATGAAGTTCATATAAACCATAATTAATCATGTATAACATACTTGTTTCTAAAAAATTTAGGGTAAAAACTAAAGGTATTATATAGAAAGTAATCTTTACAGCTTCCTGCAATCACTGAATATACGCATGAAAACAGGCATTCAAGGAAGTAAAAAAAGTTAAATATCTTACATGACAGAAGCATTCTTGCAATTATATTTCATTACTATTGCACTTTTTTTAATTATTCTGTTTGCAAAGCTAATTATTATTAACTTTGAACCTTCAGTGTTCACTCGCATGCTGTCACAAGACACATTTTTCTTATGAAATGAATATGAATATAAATAAATATGTTACTCAACAGAAGCATTCCTCCAACTATATTTCATTACCATTGCACTTCCTTTGTACTACACTGCTAGCAAAGCTAATTATAGTTAACTTTGAACCTTCAATGTTCACTTGCATGCTGTCACAAGACACATATCACATCTCATGAAATAAATATGAATATAGATAAATATCTTACTCAATAGAAGCATTCCTGCAACTATATGTCATTACCGTTGTACTATATTTCATTACTATTGCACTTTTTTATTACTCTGTTTAAAAAGCTAATTATTATTAACTTTGAACTTATAATGTTCACTCGCATGCTATCACAAGACACATTTTTCTTTTGAAATGAATATGAATATAGATAAATATCTCATTCAAGATAAGCATTCCAGTAACTATATTTCATTACTGTTTTACTTCTTTTGTATTAGTCTATTATCAAAGCTAATTATTATTTAACTTTTAGATTTTAATGTTCACTCGCATGCTGTCACAAGACACATTTTTCTTATGAAATGAATATGAATATAGATAAATATCTTACTCAAAAGAAGCATTCCTGCAACTATATTTCATTACTGTTGTACTTCTTTTGTATTACTCTATTACCAAAGCTAATTATTATTAACTTTGAAAATTCAGTGTTCACTCGCATGCTGTCACAAGACACATTTTTCTTGTGAAATGAATATGAATATACATAAATATCTTACTCATCAGAAGCATTTCTGCAACTATATTTCATTACTGTTGTACTTCTTTTGCATTACTCTATTAGAAAAAGCTAATTATTATCAATTTGAACCTTAAATGTTCACTAACATGGTGCCACAACACACATTTGTCTTATGCAATGAATGTGAATATAAATAAATATGTTACTCAACAGAAGTATTACTGCAACTATATTCCATTACTATTGCCTTTTTTTATTATTCTGTTTGCAAAGCTAATTATTATTAACTTTGAAAATTCAGTGTTCACTCGCATGCTGTCACAAGACACATTTTTTCTTATGAAAAGAATATGAATATAGATCAATATCTTACTCAACAAAAGCATTCCTGCAACTATATTTCATTACTATTGCACTTCTTTTGTACTACACTGCTAACAAAGCTAATTATTATTAACTTTGAACCTTCAGTGTTCACTCGCATGCTGTCACAAGACACATTTTTCTTATGAAATGAATATGAATATAGATAAATATCTTACTCAAAAGAAGCATTCCTGCAACTATATTTCATTACTGTTGTACTTCTTTTGTATTACTCTATTACCAAAGCTAATTATTATTATCTTTGAACCTTTAATATTCACTCGAACGCTGTCACAAGACACATTTTTCTTATGAAATGAATATGAATATAAATAAATATGTTACTCAACAGAAGTATTCCGCCAACTATATTCCATTACTATTGCCTTTTTTTATTATTCTGTTTGCAAAGCTAATTATTATTAACTTTGAACCTTCAATGTTCACTCGCATGCTGTCACAAGACACATTTTTCTTATGAAATAAATATGAATATAAATAAATATGTTACTCAACAGAAGTATTCCTGCAACTATATATCATTACTATTTCCTTTTTTTATTATTCTGTTTGCAAAGCTAATTATTATTAACTTTGAACCTTCAGTGTTCACTCGCATGCTGTCACAAGACACATTTTTCTTATGAAATGAATATGAATATAAATAAATATCTTACTCAACAGAAGCATTCCTGCAACTATATTTCATTACCATTGCACTTCTTTTGTACTACACTGCTAACAAAGCTAATTATTATTAATTTTGAACCTTTAATATTCACTCGAACGCTGTCACAAGACACATTTTTATGATGAAATGAATGAATATAGATAAATATCTTACAGAAGCCTTCCTGCAACTATATTTCATTACTCTTGAATTTCTTTTCTACTAAATTGCTAGCAAAGCTAATTATTATTAACTTTCAACCTTCAACGTTCACTCATGTTGTCATAAGGCACATTTTTCTTATGAAATGGATAGAAATATTGAAAATACAACCCCTAAGAATGGGGGGCAAACAATGGCAGAATGGTAGTGCACTGTTCTTCGGTATTTGAGTTCGAGGTCTAACCGTTCGAATTCGGCTTTAATCAGTAGGTCCTGGTCCCATTAGCCCTTGTGTAGCAAAACAGTAGACCCTAGCTCTCAAATCAAACCAAATATAAGAATATGGAGTAATGGCACAATGTCATCAATTTCAGTCCCCATGATCATCTCATAGTAGTGAAAAGCCCCTTCCCTAATCACCTAAAACGACCCATTACAAGAGTGAAATTTCTTGCTGGATAGCTGAAATTCCTTTCAACACTTGAATAACTAGACAAAAAATTAGTGGTATAACGTCTGTTTTAATGCCTCTCAGTACTTTCTTCCGGATTTCTTTACATATAACTTCTCCAAGCAAATGCTTTATGACTTATGCTTTATGCTTTATGGCTTATACTTTTGCTAAAGTTGTTGTCTTTGGTCTATCAACTTTCAATATCGATCTGATATTTTCTGGAATCTGTTACAAAAGAAATATTTCACGCAGACAATTTTGTAAGATTTCAATGACAAACTCTTGGTATACAAGGTCGGTTGCTTGGTTTGGAGCGCTAAGAACTACTGTTTTGTTGCACGAAGATTAATGAGATCGGGACCTACTGCTTAAAGTTAAATTCGAAGGATTGCGAACACCCATGCATTCAGTACAATTCGAACCAACGATTTTTGATATCGAAGAGAAGCGAACTACTTATTTAACTATCGTTCCAAGACAGATATTGTTGGTGTTCTTAATTACCAATTCTTGGCTTATTGTAAATACTAATGTCCCTTTTGGTGCCTACGATTTTTGTAACCATGAGTCACGTCGGAGGTAGCTTGTTAAATCTTGTAATGAAAATCAAAGAATTAATATTAAATCTAATCCAATGTTTATCCTAGGACAGCATTAACCAAAGAACTGAAGTAGGAGATGGCAGCTAAAATAACTCTTTATTAACACATTGTGTGCGGGTACATTTAGCAGCGGAATTGTACTAAGAGCGGGAGTTTTGCGCGTATATTTAGTTATTCAGTTAAATCTCAATAGATCGAAAATTATTTAATTCTTTAACCAACATTTTGTATTTTATATTAAAACATATAAACAAATATATAATATAAAAATATAATAACAACCATGCAATTTTTTGTAAATAAAAAATATTTTTTTTGTGGATAAAGTTATAATAGTATCTTATATGAATCAAATAGAAATAGTAGTATATGTTTAATTTTTTCGAATTATGTTATATAAAAACATTTTTACATTATAAAAAAATGAAAAGAGCAATCATAAAACTATGTAAAAACTAGTTTTTATTTGTCTATTTTTTTAGAATCTATGTAGTAGACAAAACATTCGGATTCGTTTTCCTGTATATACCGTTATTTTTGCCCACAAACAAACCATGTTGTTACACTAACCTGTACTAGTACTACCCTCTCAAGTAACTCGTCAGAAAAGGTACTAGTACATGTCTTGCATACAATGTGTTAATTGCCTCCTCCATTTAGACGGACGGTTATGGGGTTCCTTAGCCAGACGGCTTTAACCTCGATCCTAAAGGCAATTAATAATTAAGATACTATCTATGAGTAAATAAAATTTAAAATTTTGAAAAGGAGTAATTTTGAACATGCCAGTCGTGAAAGGTCAGTAGGTTAAAATTCGATGAGTGCTGGTTTGTGTCTTGCTGCCTGAAACGACAGAAAAAGATTTATCAGTGCCCTGAAAAGGAAGATATGATTAGTAGGCACTGCTAACCATTCATCAAAATCTAAATATCTATACAGAATGCTTCTAAATATGTTGTGGTTAATGTATTCAGGTCAAATAAAACTCAAAGAAAGATTCAACGGGAAAAATTTAAGAAAAATTTAATAAAGAAAAATTAAGTTAACTTTAAGAGTCAGCTATCGATGAATCAAAATCTAATCTCAAGTGCGCTAAAGGCGCGCTTAAAAAAAACACACAGAGTAGCAAGCGCGTGAGCGATGCACAGTTAGTTAAGTTCTGTACAGTGTTTCGTCACAAGTGAGTAATGGAAGAGTTCAAGCAGTTCTCGTAAGATGCACTATTTCATTTGTCTGTAATATTTACAATATGATATCAAATACAACATGTAACGCACAAATTCAGAGTGAAGTAATAAGAGCTAGTGAGAAATTAAATTAATCTTTATTAATCGGGTCATTATTGATAAAATTGAGGTATTCCAATATTCGAAATTTATAGGTACTCTGCATCGTGAAGTTAACACTTTGCTAGACAAATAGAGGAGTTCTTCCATGATATGAGATATAATAAAGACGATAAGTGCTGCTGTTTCACAGCAGATAGCTTTAGGATCGTTTTCTTTTACAAGGAAATCTTTTTGTTATATCTTTAGATGAAAGAGGTGTCTAATGGCCGATCTCGCCAAAGTCGTTTAACGGTTACACCGTGATTAATCACTGTTATAATTGGAGATTTGCGTCTCATCATTGGTTGGTGCCATGGGTTAATCGTGGTTAGTCGTTAAAAGACTTTGGTGAGACCGGACCTAATTAATGCCTTAATTGTTAATGGAAGGTTTAGTTTGAAGCTTTACAGTCTATGTTTTGCTACAAGAGGGCTAATGAGACCTGGACTTCTTAAAGCCGATTCGGAACCTTTACGAATATCCATGTAGCAGTGGGATTCGATCCCATCGAAGATCAGCGCTCTAACCAATAGGCCATAACTTGTTAATGGAACATTAGCTCCAATAACTTTATTTGTGTCAATCGGCAGAAAACCTTTTGGAATTACTTTAGTTTCTCTTCTCCATATTGGGTAAGGATTTGTTTGCCTTTAATTTACTTGATTATGACTTTTTTAATATTCACGGTCACTTGGACCTAGTAACCGTTCTGCTGTTTAAACCCATCCACCGACCACCCTCCCCACCTTTTTCCCTTTCAAAACAGTCACCCTTTTCGTAAATTCCAGACGGAACTTACCGTACCATACTAGAGTTGCCGGTTTAAAAGTTGTCAGACTACTTTTAAGTTATTTTCCCTGCAAGGTAAAGGAGTTCCGCTACGTAAAATTAGTTTCTTTCATTTATTATCGCTTTGCAATATTTTTTTTCCTCAAAAGTGTGTTGTACGAGTGCGAACGAGAAGGGGTCGACAGGTCCGTTTTCGAACAGGAATTCGCTGTCGAACCCCCGTCGACACGTCCGTTCAGTGGGTTAAACATCATGTAACATTCAATACAAAATCTATCGCAAATAAAGCACTGTTTGAGTGTATATAGATAAATCACCTTTGAGCAATTACCCCTGAATTTCTAATTATCATTTACTGTTCAAAACATTAGTAAAATGTTTTACAAAAGGATATTTTTTATGAATACCCTTTCATTTACGGAAAATATCGACGAAAATATTCTATAATTGATTTTATTTGCGAATGATAAACTCAAACAATGGACTGGCATATATTTTTAAACATTATTCTACTTACCATAATTTTCTGACATAAAATTATTAAAAAAATAAATATTTATATTGTAGGATAACGTTTTCTTTTAAGGTATATTCTACGAAATTGCATTTTTTTGGTTTCGAATTCAAAAACTGTCAGATGTAACATGTAATCAACATTTCATTCTCGGAACAAATTTTGTATTTTCGCTAAAAAATAATGTCATTTCAAAGGATTTGAAAAATAATCCTAAAAATGCAAAAGTAATACTTGTAGATGAAGTATAAAATAAAAAAATTAAAATATATAATAATAAAAAAAGGTTGAAAATTACTTTTCTCACAAAGATGTTTTTTATAATTGATGCAGAGAAGAAGTGAAGTGAAATAATGCTCTTATATAAGTTAATTATCTGGAAGTTGATTTATTTCTATGTTTACCTTGTTAACTTATTCGTGAAGTAGATTCTTAACAGTATTTTGCTTCGTTTCCTTTGACAGCTTTGATTCTCTACTTCTTCAATAATTTGCTATCTCTTTTTTTAATCTAGATCTTTTGGCGTTTGCAGGCTAAATTAACTCTTCATTCTTTCTTAAATGAAAACTTAAATTCAAACTTTTTTTTCACTGTTTCTTCTACATTTTCCAGTAGAGAAACGAAGAGGGGTTTTGAAGAATTTTACTGTTGCTCTTTATCCCTTCGATGATACTATTTCTGGATCGATTTTTGATTTTATTTTGTTGTATCTTCAACAGCGTCAATATTGACTTCTTTAAAGTGGATATATAAAATGCTATTATGTAGCTTGAATAAAGAATTTTTTTCTTTTCTATGAGAAGCTTATACAAAGAGTTTGTAATCATTGAAAAAATTGATCTTTGAGATTGGTATATATTTAGATGTTTTAGATCTGAGTTAACCCTAAAATTATTTTTAGAACTGTGTCTGTGTATATGTGTTTACTGTTTGTCTGTATATAGAGTTTAATATTGTTTATATCTGAATGTCCATGCATAACCTTGTGTAACAAGTTAAATAATTGGTATATATTTAGATGTTTTAGATCTGAGTTAACCCTAAAATTATTTTTAGAACTGTGTCTGTGTATATGTGTTTACTGTTTGTCTGTTTCTGAGCCGTTGTTAGTATTTAGTTTGGGAGAGGGTCAAAGTACATTTAGCCCCCCCTTCGATATTTAACTACTTAAAAAAATAGAAAATTTAGTAATAGCTATATAAATTTAATATTTATATTTGACAATTATAGTTGCATTAAAATTGCATAAAATTTTATATTTGCATTGAAGAGTAATAATTGCATAAAAATTTATATAGAGTTTAATATCATTTATATCTGAATGTCCATGCATAACCTTGTGTAACAAGCTAAATAATTGGTATATATTTAGATGTTTTAGATCTGAGTTAACCCTAAAATTATTTTTAGAACTGTGTCTGTGTATATGTGTTTACTGTTTGTCTGTTTCTGAGCCGTTGTTAGTATTTAGTTTGGGAGAGGGTCAAAGTATAGTTGTACAGTATGCGTAATTTTAAATGAATACAAAAATTGTTTATATGAGAATTACGTTAAATATTAAATAGAAAATAACCTAAAAATTTAATATTACTACTTCCCAATTTTAAAAATCTATCGGTAGTTGTTAAGTTACTTTATTTATAAGTAGTCATAACGAGGACGTATTTATGCCGGGGGAGGGGGGGTACAGGAAGTGAGGATCATCACCCTTCCAGTAATATTTTCAGTGTATGCATTAGATGATTTTTGTAAATTTATTATAATTTGTATGCATTACTAGTTTTTTCTGCAAGTCTTGACAACAAACATGAAAGAGTACAAATATTTCTTTACATTAGAATTCCTAGGAGTTTGACAAATTTAACATTAAAAAGCTTGTTGCTTTGGTTTGGAGTGCTCTGTTGGATATGATTACATTTATTACTTGATATATAAAAGCATGAGAATTTATATTAGATACATTGTAATAACATTTTCCGATCATGATGCATAAATTTTTTCATGAAATAAAAATACGAATACAATGGTACCAAGTGTTAAATCTCAAGAAGATGTCTCTTTAAAGAATTATCAGAATAAGGATATCAAATTTTGCTGATAATAACGAAGAATTTGGATGCAAATTAAACCTCTGTTTAAACACTCGGTTCAGTGCTTTCCATTATATGTATGTGTATGTGTATGTGTATGTGTATGTGTATGTGTATATGTATGTGTATATGTATATGTATGTGTATATGTATGTGTATATGTATGTGTATATGTATGTGTATATGTATGTGTATATGTATGTGTATATGTATATATATATGTGTATATATATGTATATATATATGTATATGTATATATATATGTGTATATATGTATATATATATGTATATATATGTATATATATATGTGTATATATATGTATATATATATATGTATATATGTATATATGTATATATATATATATACATATAATGCATCCAAAAATTTTTTTCTGTGATTTATTTATATTGTAATTCAAAACGCTACATCTAATAACTCACAGTATTATTTTTTATGTTTTTCATTTAGATCTCTGTAAGTTGTTGACAACAAAGTTGAAGACAAACAGTTGTGTACTTATCTATTTATAATTTAATTGTTATAGTCACGTTCAATTCTCATTCTGCTCTTCACAAAACAAAACTAAGAGCATGGAGGCTAGTTTTAAACCTTGAGCAGTTGTAAAACTTTGTGTGAAAGTAGAACGAGGGTACCAAAATTAATAGGTAATTCCAAAGAATTTTACATGCTACCGAAAGTTCTATTTAAAGTATTTGACAGCTTCTTTTTAAGCAGTTAACTGGTTTGCTACAATTTTCCTTATATCTGCATGCATATTATGATTTAAAACAGGATTTTCCTACCATTTCATTTATATCTTGATTAAAAGATATAAAGCTTAAATAGAGATATCAATAATTAACGATAATTAAGATAATACAAATTTATTAACATGTTGACTGACAGCTACGAGATAACTCGCAGATTGCGCTTTTTTCTAAGACTTGCCATTTTTATACTTGCCAATTTTGTACTTGCTATTTTTGTGCAGGTACGAATAAACTCGTAGCATATCAGTGCTAATATCGATAGATGGCTTCTGGGAAAAGAACAAAAAATCAATGCTCTTGAAAAATAAATAATTCAGGACTTTCTGGCCACAAATTAGAGTTTTTAATAATATAATGTGATTAAATCAAATTTCTATTTTAGCCCCGATTTTTTAATATTACCGTGCATTCGATGTATTAAGTAAACTAACTTATTTTGAATTTTAATTTTGACAACATATACTAAAAAAGCAAAAGAAAAGGGGAGAAAAAGCAAACGTCAAAACAATTGACCGAAAAACATCGTGTAGTATTACTATCTTTTAATTATTTATTTGTCATTTAAGAACGCATTTTTAATTTTTTATTTTTTTCAATTGCTCTTTTATATAAAATTTTAGTTAAGTAAATAAGGGATAAGTTTTTCTTTTGATTGCTTGACTGTGTGTAATCTAAGCATTTTCCTCAGATTACATTGCGATGAGTAGAAAATATAAATTAAAGAATTCTCATTACGAAATAAATTGAAGAGTTCCTTTCATTAAAAATGTTTCATTTAATGAGTTCTTGATAAGAATGTTAGATTCACAAGAAAAAAAGGATTATAATCTAAGAATGGGACTATGATATTTTTTCTATATGACTCCTTAAATTTTTTCAAATAAGTCATTCGTCATTTTCCGTAATTGATAATTTTATTCTTTTTTTTTTTTAGAAATTAAAGAATATACTCAAGGGATTAGAAAATTTCTACCAAATCTAAAGTAAAGTAGAACTTAAACTATCTGGATCTTTCGAGACCCATCCGGATAACGGAAGATCTGGATTAGTGGATAATTTTAAATAAAAAAAGCTATGGTAACGCTTTATAGGTAATTTTCTTTAAGCTTTTTCCATACTTAAACTGTAGATTAAATAGTGCATATTTTATCATATTAAAAATATCGCATTTAAAAATTGTACAACACATAAAAATTTCATTTATTGCTTTTTATTATAATACTAAAAATAGGTTTTTTATGTAAAATAACATACGTAAATCCTATTTTAAGGTACTTTATATTCCGGTCCACCTTGACGTAACATGGAAAATATGTAGGTTAATAGGAACAGGAATAGTATAACATGGATTAGACGTCAGGAAATTTTTTTCTTCCTTTAAGTGTTTTTAAATAACGCTTTGGGCATTTGCCTGTTAAACGTCGCCCGTACATCGATGTGGATTTTGTTGACCATTTTATCATGGGAGCAACATATAGGTGGCTAACATTACTTCATGGACAACACAAAATAGCAGGACCTCCTAATTTAGACGTAGAGAATAAGCACAATAACATGGATTAGACGTTAGACGGAAGTTTTTGCTGCCTTTAAGTTTTTTTAAATAAAGCTTTTGTAAATTTGACTGTTAAATGTCACCAGATAATCGATGCCGATTTTTTGACGTTTTATGATGGGAGAAACATATAGGCGTTTAACATTACTCGGTGGGACAACACAAAACTAAGCAGGTCCTCCTAATTTAGACGTAGGGAATAAGCAGAAGATGCTTGGTCTGCCACCACCCCAGGTATTGTTTAGGAACTTGGAGGGTAAAGTGACCACTATTCTATTTTACGTGCCCCATCCGTCATGAATGAGCACGGCGAATCTATAGAAGGCTCGAACCTCGATCCTACAGCTCTCCGGTTATGAAATAGACACATTTGCCAACTGAGTTACAGCTACTCTTACTGCCTTCAAGTATGTGCATTTACTAATGGAAGGACATGTGTAACTAATTTCATAAAAGGAAAAGAAATTAACATTAGTGAAGAGTGGAAGGAGATTCAATACACTAATACTATCGGTCATTAACGGTATACAAATGAAACAAATTACATACTACTAAAAATGAGAGTGATTAAATTGATGATTTTAAGTAATCAAAGTAATTATTTCGAAAAAATAATATTTTCGAAAATTAAAAAATATTTGAAGGATGAAAACAAATTTATACCCAGTCTTACATCTAAAATAAATCTGGGAAAAATAAGAAAATGTGCCAAAATTGCAAAACCCGTCAGTGAGCACCTTTACTGCATTTGCACCTTGAAATCCATAGATATTACTCTATACAAAAAGTAGTGTCTGTTTGTATGGGTTTTGTTTATATAAATGCATACGGTTTGTCGTAGTTTGAAAAACTTCTTTATATCGTTCACTGAAATGTTTAAAACTTCTTCCTCCCAATATATCCCTTCGAATGACAATCTGTGCAAGTAAAATTCGAATGTAAAAACATATATATATATTTTTACGATTTTCCAAAAATTAATCAAAACATGACTTAAGACTTAAACCCCTTCCCTCTTTTGCCCGTACGCCGTACGGGCACAGCTTTCGGGCCTTTACTGATTTGCCCGTACAGCTTACGGGCAATCTGATTTCTATTTAGCTTGCACTGTTTCAGCCGTATTTTTTCCAATTTTAGTAAGAAATTATTCATATAGACTTCCAGTAAATGATAGTTTGCAGTTTATCCGATTTTCTACTCTGATTGGTTCAAAAGCGCGGGTTTTTTCGCATGTTTTGTATCAGAAGACGAATTGTTATATTTCAGTGTATAGCTTTCTGGCTATATTTTACTAACTGCCTGATAAATTTCTTGATGCAAGAGTTGAATAATATATTTTTACTTTTAAATAATGGATAGTTCAGAAAGTATGGAGTTCATTTCTTGCGATTCAAACTGTGACGTGGAATCAGAAATTGAATTATCAATAAATGATAGTAGCGAAAGGTTACTAGATGACCTGGATAGTAGTGATTCTGATAGTAGCAAAGATAGAATCAGTCAAACAAGACAATTTTTTAAAATTAATTGTGATAATCCTTCGGGTCCACCTCCTAGATCTGCTTTCACTAGAATTCCGAAAATTAACTTAGATATCGATGAGACTAAAGGTAAACTTCAGTTCTATGATGCTTTCATAGAAAGAAATAAAGTCGTAATAAATGCTTAAAAATATTTGAAATGTTAATTTTAATAACATATCTTTACTTAAAAATGTAAAATGAACAAAAAAATGTGACATTTTTTTGACCGAATTCTGAAAAAAAAAATGAAACTGTCAAAGGGTTAATAACATCACAATTTTTTTATGTAACTGAAAGGTTCTATAAAGTAACTGACAGAAAGTTTTCGTGTATCGTACATAGTTTAAGCTTGCGTGATTCAGATAATAAATTAAATTCTTTATAATTACCTAAAAAAACTCAACTAATCCATCTTGACCTTCTTTTGGTGCACCATTATATCGTAAAATTAAACTCTATTCCATACACTAAAGAAAGAAAGCCTAAAATCGGTATGTAATAAAAAATTTCTTAAAAATATATTATATGCATGCATATCCATAACATGTTGAAAATCGACTCATGTAGCATAGAATCTCGTGTAGTTTAGCATTATTACTCCGTGGCTTCTGGTCAATACTCTGCAGGTACATATATATAATTTTAATTGTTTTTTTTAACAAACTATCATATTCATCAACAATCTGCAGTATTCGATATTTATTCAGAATTTCTATTAATACATCTTATTACCTTCAATAGCTGTTCTAAACCTTTAATCGTAATATTTTAATAACCAGACCGAAGACTGGGTGCGAAGCAGCTAGTTATTAGTTAGTAGCAGCTAGTTATAGTAACAAACTATCATATTCATCAACAATCTGCATATTTATTCAGAATTTCTATTAATACATCTTATTACCTTTAATAGCGGTTCTAAACCTTTAATCGGAACATTTTATCCCCAGACCGAAGGCTGGGTGCGAAGCAGCTAGTTATTAGTTAGTAGCAGCTAGTTATAGTAACAAACTATCATATTCATCAACAATCTGCATATTTATTCAGAATTTCTATTAATACATCTTATTACCTTTAATAGCGGTTCTAAACCTTTATTCGAAATATTTTAATACCCAGACCGAAGGCTGAATGCGAAGCAGCTATTTATTTAATTCAGCTCAACTGAGCAGTTATGTGCAGTGCTAGGAACATAATATTTTATTTTGAAATTTGGGTTGTTATATAACATTTAAAAGACAAAACGTCCTAATTTCTGTTACTTATTATACTTTTGAGTCATAGAGGTAGTCAATTGAGTACATTCTCATAATGAAAAGTAATTTCTTGTAAGAAAAAGTTCGGGTTCGTTGTCAACGTTGTTTATTTTCAGCGCAAGAGACCTACAATTTAAATTCAAATAAGAATGGCTATGAGCATTCATACCAGCAGTGGAATTCAAACATATAGACTCTCTAAAGGCAAAAAACAGTTACAAGAAGAAAAAATGTGACTCTAACGAATATGAAAATTCTATACATAAAACATATCAAGATCGATTTTGGAATCCGAAATAAAATGACTGCCGTCTAATGCATCTCGGCGTAAAAGAAACAAACACCTTAACTGAATTTAAATTTGGAAAAAATACATTTATATCAATCGTAAAACAGGCAGTTTCAAATATTTATGTAAATTTGCGAAGACGTTTTCTGGAATCTTCAGTTCAACAGTCTTTGAATTTAAATATATGTATATAGGGAATAAAAGAACTCATTAATGGTATATTTATGAGCTTAAATAGAATCTTTTTTGTGTTATTTTTTAAATCCCCAATATGTAGTTTTATAAGGTTTATTTGTTGTTTGGACATATATTTGAAGTTTTTTCCAGAGAGACGAAACATGTGTAAGACAGGAAAAATCAAAAATCAAAATGTACTGAAAAATATAAAACCGATAACATGATTGAAATACGAAAATTTAAAAGGAATATTAAAACTTAGATTTGAAGTTTTTTTGCGTTCAGGAACCTTTCAGATATTTTCCCAAGCAATTTACATATAGTCTATATTATTCCAAGATTGTGTAAACCATGCTAACAAGGTATATACAACGCTTGACAATTTTTAAAGAAAAACTTTTTTTACACGTGTTCTTGACAGTTAATGAACCATAATAAAATTAAATATAATGGGAGTAACAGGGAAGTACGTGATATCTGAACAAAAGACAACACATGAAAGCTCTTTATTCGAAAGTTCATATAGATAGATGTTTCAGGAAAATAATGTCGTAGGTATTTGGATTTTTTCTGTAAAATTACATGTATTGAATTAATTCATATATAATAATAGCCTAAGTTACCTGTTCGTCTATCCTCGAATTTAGGAAGTGGTTGTACCTGGAATGGATAGAGACATCTGTTTTTTATTCTTGTTGAGTTAGGTGGAGCAACGTTCAAAATCCACCCTTCCGAACTTTTCTTGCCATTATTTCAAGCTCTATTTTCCCCGGTTAAGAGCAGGCGATTAAATTTATCAATTTATCACATAATAGGTGAAAATAACATATTTTTCTAGCATTATGACGTCATTTCTTTAGCCATCTCATTTAATCATTTCTTATTTTAAATTGTTTAAATATCATCTGCATTATTTTATACGTTTTATCACTGAACTTAGATATTACGTGAATAATTTTCTTTTATATTTGGCTTGAATAATAGATTAGGTACATATGTGTTAATTTTAAATTTAATCATCGATTATTTTTTTCTTGCATTTAAATTTTATCACCGGTATTAACAATAAATTCTCTCTATCTCCAGGTTGTAGTGGAAAGGATAGTTTCATTCATTTACTTCCATTAATTACTGTGGCACAAAAATTTAACGATAATTTCGACATAGCTAAGAAATCTTTGAATTGTCTTTCTAACTGAATTTAACGTGATTCTAAACTGCATTCACAATATCGGGAGACTTCAGAGGAGTATGAAGATAAACAAATTATTGAATATGTAAGAGATAATTCTCAGCAAAAAAAACAACAATTTTTTACAATTCTTTACAATTCTGGAAAATTGAAAATTTTACTGATCCCGTCATATGACGGGCTATATGCTAGTTAAGTTATAAAAAATAGCTGAAAGTCATCATTTGTGTCCTTATTGTGGACAAGTAGTTTGTCAAAGAATAGCTTAGAAACAGCATTGGGAATTTCAAAAAGCGTTATCTCCCAATACAAATAGTCGCACAAGGCGGAAATTCTATGCGAAAACAAATCGATGTACATGGAAGAAAAATCACACCACAATAATATCTATATCTACACCTAATGTTGAAAATGAACAGAAATTTCACACCTAGTAGAACAAATCACTATAGAACATGCTCCAAACGGTGGCCGATTGGTTAGGGTGCTGGCCTTCGGTACCGAAGTTCGTGGGTTCGAATCCCACAGTGGAATGAATGTTCGTAGTCGTTCGGAATCGGCTTTAAGCTGTAGGTCCCGGTATCATTAGCCCTCGTGTTGTAAAAAGTAGATCGTAGCACTCCAAACCAAGCCAAACCACTATAGAACTTTGCAATCGACACCAAAATTACTTGCAAGAGCTACTTATCGCTGATTATATCAAGTTGGCACTAATATATGGACGAAAGTATATTCATTGTATTCTATTCAAAACCTGCAAGAGTAAAAAAAAGATTGCTTTAAGAAACATATTTGTTAGTGTCAGCATTAGTATCCACAGTTATGATCGTCATGGATCTTTCGTTACTCTGATATTAGTTTCTGTTTACCAGTTAGTAGGGAGAGAGAGGGAGAAAACGTTGCGTACCACTAGGGGTTGTAAATTTACCAAAATTTTCATTTATAGCCATATATATGTACATCAACTTTCTTACTCTAAGAAGTTCATATGAGTTTCCCTAGTGACACCTGGTACAAAGAATCGCAGTTTTCGTGTACTAAAGATGCATATTATCCCTTAAATGACTTTGTAAGTGTAATAACACTTTGCGATGACAATTCAAGTGCGGATCAACGTTCCATCATACTGTTTAAGAAGGCCATTAGGTGATGTATTATCTCGAATTTAAATTTAGGAGCAATAGAAAACTAATTCGAGAGGGGTGCCCCTGGAATTCCTTTTGAAATAACTGCTAACTTCATCTATGGAAGAAAATTAAGCCTCAAATCTCCGCAAATCAAACAAAGACGATCCTACTGAAGAAAGTTCTGCATTGTGAGAATAGCACCAAATTTCTGTCGTGTATTTTTCTCTTGCGTGTGGTCGCCATCGATTTCAGGATATTGCATGGATTTTTCATTGATAACTTTTGTATTGGTCTTTTATAAGCCCTGTTCTCATCTGTTTCGGCTTGCTGAAATACAAATTTAAACACAACGGTTACCTAATGTTGTCTCAGAACCTAGGTGTTTCAGACCTTAAAAAAAAAAAAAAAAGCCGGCAGGTGTCCGTATAAAAAGACAGTTTTATTTTTATCCCGGGTCTGTTTTCTTCTATGCAGTCATCAAAGTGGGCCTCTACTGATAGCGTTGTAGAGAGTAGCTAGATTAGTCTCCCTGCATATAAACTTGAATCCATAGCGAGTTGAGAACTCCGAATGATTTAGAATAGCAACTAATCTCTAAAGGAACTCAGTTCCAGCTTGTTATTTTAGAGCACCCAGCTCCAAAGATGTCACTGTATTTTCCTATTTTTTAATATTGAGCGAGATCGTTCATGCTGATTAGTTCTTGAACTACTGTTGGGGAACAGATCCCAATAAATGAACCGAGTTGTTTAATTATTGCTCATTTGTATCAGAGTGAACTCCATCTGTAGTACCGCGAGACTCACAAATAAATTACGAATTGCCCTCTTGATCCAGTGTTTTGGAAATATAGTTATGAAACTATCATCTCATCTTGTATACGAAATCCTACATTCCTAATTTCATTAAGTAATCATAATCGTTTATTTATGTCTTATGAATAAATTATTTATTACATGTTACCTTTCTAATACTGAAAAATATCTCTCTCACTTTAAGAATCCTTTTACACGTCAGGGGGTAGTTAAATAGGATACTTCCAGTCTCCTTAATACATATGGCCAGGCGATAAGAATACCCGTTTCGAGATTTTGAAGCTTTATCTTGCTGGATTCCTCCTTTCTACCATGGAATGCGTTAAAAACGGGATTGTTTGACCAACTCCCTTATTTAAAATCTCCTGAATCTTGGTTATTTGCGTAGACTTCCTTACAGATTACGTTTCAATGTGTCAAAGTAATTTGTAAATAAACTACACAGCTAGAAAATAAATACTATTGCGAAAACATGGATTTTTTCTATGTGTACGGAAAATGAAGAGTTGCATTCCCCAGAACAACTAAATGCTATAAATATGACCTGTAGAAGAAAAAGTACTACCAGCAAGTATTAACGTTATAGAGCTTATAAACGGGTAAAACAGTGTGAATTTTGTGCATAAATACATAGAATACAATTTTATTTATTTGAGATTTACTGGAATTTGAAAAAAATATTTACAGATAAATATTTACTGTTATATTTTGCAATTTACCGGTAAACTGGTTTACTGGTATTACCAACTGTTCACATCATAGAATGTTCATAAACGTTTTCCGTATGGCTAAGGCTTGATTGTTTAGACACGCAAAAGAACAATGGCAGACTACCGCATTACTTCGTTGAACGAGGTACCATTACATAAGGTAAGGGGTATCATAGATCGTCTGAGTTCGAATTCTTTGAGTTCCTGCCAGGTTCAGAAGAAACTATCATGTTGATATTACCTCAACCCGATTTATGAGGTTCGGTTTTCCGATGGAGCAATGAGATTTGAGGTGGCGCCTCCCTCGTTCAGGCAGCACAACTTACTGCAAAAACTTTCTACCACGGGATAGTCCTATATAGATAGCTATGGTGTTTCCCCTTGCTTTCTTGCATCTTTCTGTTGGTACCTACAGGCAGAAAGTTCCTCCGGGACACTAAGCTGTGGTCCCTTTTGACAGAGACAAATGTTCAACCATATGATAATTATTTCATTCTCTCTCTCGAGGTGTTAGACCAGCAAACTTTTCTCTCTGATTCTGTGTCAAAATTGTGGTATTCGGCATTAAATGGTTTGGTTTTGCCTGTGAGTTTTTGGAGACATATACAGATATTTATTCTAACCAAGCGTAACCCCGTAGTGTTTAATTCCCAAGCAGGCTTGGTCCTTATAACTTTCCGACGTACTGAAGAAATGAAAGGCTGAGTCAACCTGCTCGAGGACTAACCTCAGAACTGTGCCTTGTGAGTTCGAAGCTCTACCTCAATATCACCAGGCTTATTCTTTATATGTATTATGTGGAAGTATAATTTCCAAAATTTAATGTTTCTGACACAAAGAGTAAGCAGTTCATTTAAACTTAAATGTTTGATGATAATAGCTGTCCATAGCATTAAATACTTATTTAAAAGCGGACCTCTGATCGGTAGAGGCCTTTCTTCTGTAGATTTAAATAGTCCTTTAGAGAATAGAATATTGCTGATGCGTGTGCAATTAATTATATCTCAAAAGGTTTGAAAAGAATTTTAAAGCGAAATCTATTTCTACAGTTAATTTTACTTGCAAAGAAAATACATTGGAGAATTCTAAAACATAATGAAAATAGACTGATGCACAATCCAATTATTTATTTATCTACGCATATTAAACTCAGGAAATACTCTTGGGCATTCCTAAATTGCCGACCATTTAATGCGACAAATAACTTGGAAATAGTTAAATATCAATGAATTATTTATACAGAATAAATTTCAGGAATCCGAATGAAAATTAGAGTTTAGTATGATACCCTAAAACAACATGTGTTGATATCGAAATATGAATTATTCCCTAGCTAGTTAAAGGGCTTTTTTTTGTTTCCTCCTTTATTCAATATACTCACAGGCGTTGTGATTTAACCAAAATTCTGATCTCATAGATAAATATGACAAAAGTTGTTTGTGAAAACAAACCAAGTAAATATAACCACACTTGTAAAAATGCAGCGTTATTGTTCCTCGCTTTGTATAATAACATTCTTAACTCTCTAGAGAATTTACGTTTGTTAAAAGCTGAAGCGACTGCTTTATAATTGCATTTAAAATGTTTTCCTTCTTTCAAATATTTTAAAATGATAGCGGATTTTAGGAGAAATGAAAAAGCATATACATACATAGTTTTAGAAAGAAATGGCTTATATGAGAAAATTACTTCAACTGTTTAAAATTTTAGATGTATGATCTTCTTGCAGTTAGGAGTTAAAACTACAATTTAATTCAGATTTTGAACTGACGACTTAATTTGGATTTTAGACGGAAACGATAAATTTGCGGATTCACAACGGAAAAAAACCCTCGTGAATTAAAATAATATGCATATTTTTAAGTTAAAATATTAAGAGGATTTTACAATTAAACCATTAAAAGCAGCTATATGAACTACGTAAAAATTCCAAATAGCATTTAGGTTTTGACATATATAATATATTTATTTCAATTACCAAAGAGTTGAAATTTTTGTTAAAATTGTAAGCGTTTAAAAACTGTAGCATGTTTTTGTGACGAGAGCTTTGGTATCTTGTAGAGGCAAAATATTCCTGTTACGGAAAGAACTTCAGTTTTTCCCCTTTAAGGAGAATTTCAGTTAAAAGATATATATATATATATATATATATATAATTATATATATATATATATATATATATATATATATATATATATATATATATATATACACTAGCTGCTTCGCACCCAGCCTTTGGTCTGGGTAGTAAATATTTCCAAATAAAGTTTTAGAACCACTACTGCAGATAAACGCATTCATAAAAAATGTCAAATAAACCTCGGGTGCTGCAGATTTTTGATGAATATGATAATTTATTAACAACACACAAACCCTGTTATAAATATTATGTTCACTCCTTTGCCAGGGAACCGCAGCGTAATGATGTTAATTCCAAGAATTTCTCTACCACATGAGTTAAATGCCTTTATGTTATGGACATGCATGCTTTGAATGTCTTTATTATCAAAATTTATTTGAAATATATTTTTATTCTTTAAATTTCGTTTTTTATAAATGTTTTCCTGACTTGCTGCAAATGATTTTTTTATTACA
>CM063499.1:22220346-22225346 GCA_032207245.1 Pardosa pseudoannulata
ACTTAAGGAACTTAAACAAGAGCAAAAATCTTTTTTAAAGGCTTTTAATACTTTTACAGTCGAAGCAAAATATATTTTTCGTTTAAAATGACAAAAAAAAAAACATTAATTTTCTTATAAAATCCATTTTCTTACAAAGTTGAAAAATTTGAAATAATATTTTTTTAATTATCTTTAATATTTTTATAGTCCTGGTAAAATAAACACTTTTTGGCAATAAAATAGTTTTTACTTTGTCTGTTGAACATAAATTTATTCAAAGAATAAAAAAATCAAACAATTATTATTTGCTCTCCTTATCATAGCTATAGTAGTTACTGGGATATCATGAAAAGTTTCTGTAGGAAGCAGGAAATTAGAAAAGGAAACCTGAAACTAGCAAATGCTTTGCTATATAACAAAAAAAAACATAATCTTGGTAATTTATTAAGTCAGAGAATAAAGCATATAACACTTATTTTCATTATTGTGTATTACTTAAATGTGACTTGTACATTTCTACTTTATTTTACTGATTAAAAGCTATCAATAATTAAAATGTTAAATGATGATTTCAAATTGACTTCTACTCAAACGTTTTCTTTTGCTTTGAAATCATAACGAGTATCTAAATTTAAAAAGGAGACAAGATTAAAAATCTAATTCACAAACGACATTTGGATGTTACCGGTTTTTGCCTCTCTTTTATTGCGTATTACTTATAAGGGCATACACATTTCTACTTTATTTTACTAAATGATTTCAAATTGACTTCCACTCAAAATTTTGTTTTATTTGTCTTTGAAATCCTAACGAATATCTAAATTTCAAAAGGAGACACAATTTAAAATCTAATTCATAATAGACATTTGAATGTTATCGGTTCATTATTTTTGCCTCTCTTTTATTGTGTATTACTTATAGGAGCATACACATTTCTACTTTAGTTTACTGCTTATGAAACAAGGAATTAGAAAACTATTTCATGTTCAATTTAAATTCTGCTTAATTTACATTTTATTTCCAAAAGTATAACGATTTTTAAATTTAAAAAAAAGGCATTGCTAAAAATCTAATACACAATAGAATTTTGGAAATTACCATTTCATTATTTTTGTCTATTCTTCGGTTCTCATACCTCCAATCTAAAGTAACTGAATAAAAAAATATATTTCTTACTTTTTGTTTATTACATAACTTGGAGTGCTCATTTCTAGTTTATTGCTTACGAAACAAGGAATTATAAAACTGTTTAAAGTTCAATTCCGCTTAATTTATATTTTATTTCAGAAACAATAATTTCTAATTTTAAAAAGGAGGCATTGTTAAAAATGTAATACACAATAGAAATTTTGAAGTTACCATTTCATTATTTTTGTCTATTCGTTGCTTCCCATAACTAAAATCTAAAGTTACTCGATGAAAAATATAGTGCTTACTGTTTGTTTATTACATAACTTAGCTTGCATATTTCTACTTTAGTTTACTGTTTACGATGCAATTAATTTCATATTGAAAACAACATAAATGTAATATTATTCGCAGTATTATTTTATTTCTTCCCGAAACTGAAACGAATTTAAATTTTAAATGGGAGGCATTCTTAAAAGTCGAGTTCACAATATAAATTTAGATGTTATTATTCCACTATATTTGTTTATTCTTATCTCTCTATAGCTCTATTTTAAAGCAGTTTAATGTCGAATAACATTTTACTGCTATTTAATATCTTGTTTCAGTTTATTTGCTTTTGGAACTTTTACAATTTTTGATAATAATCGACAAGCGTTAAAATGTAATTATAGGCATTTTGATGCTTAGGTTTTAATAATTCTTTATTTTTCTCATTTCTATGAATTTATAAATACACACGCATACACACACACAGACACACACACACACACACACATATATATATATATATATATATATATATATATATATATATATGTATATATATATGTATATGTATATATATATATGTGTATATGTGTATGTATATATATGTGTATATGTATATGTATATATATATATATGTGTGTGTGTGTGTGTGTGTGTGTGTGTTAGTGTGTGATATATCAAAATTATTACACCTAAAATATCTATATAAAATGTTACTTTTTCTCTTCTCATTTTTTAATTTTCCAGCAGTAAAATGTCAGATTTAAAGGAGTGTTCACCGACTTAAATTCTTTTTATACATCTCTCACAAATAATTCTAGATTAAATGCTAATTTTCTGTCCACTGGATACATTTTCCAGTTGTTCCAGGAAAATATTTTCACCCCTTCAATAACTAAATTGCCGCTTAACCATTTAACGTACAGTGGTTTCGTAGGAAAACCACCTATTAAACATCTTTTTTTTTTAAACTTTACTTTTTGGAGTACTTTATTTTATCTTTTAGTAATTATTTACGACTCCAATCTCATGCATCTGTGATATATGGAAACCAATGATGTAGAATCAAGAGCTTTTGCAATTAAAAAAAAACTTTTTGGAGACATAGATGAGTTTTCGATTTTAAATATATATATATATATATATATATATATATATATATATATATATACATACATATATATATATATATATATATATACATATATATATATATATGTATATGTATATATATATATATATATATATATATATATATATATATACATACATATATATATATGTATATGTATATGTATATATATATATATATATATATATATATATATATATATACATACATATATATATATATGTATATGTATATGTATATATACATATATATATACATATATATATACATATATATATACATATATATATACATACATATATATATTTATATATATAAAATATACATTTTATACATACATATTATACATTTTATGCATATTATATTTTTGATATTTTAAATATATAACAGATGATAGTTCTACGTTTAACTTATTTATTTCTTTTTCTATTGAAATATATGTATTCAAACTTTCTGTACTTGAGAAGTCAGATTCAGTTTATCTTACTTATGACCTCAAATAAAAGTATCTGTACAAACAACACTTTTAAGTTGTTAAGCTATTTATTTATTATACCAATTTAAGGATTATCATTTACTGTTCTTCCAGTATAGTTAAACTTTTAAAAAGGCATAATGTTCAAGCTGTACAAGGGTAGGGGTTAGTCAGTTAAACCACTTCTCAAACCCTAATTTGGTATCCTTTAAGGCATACCCTTCTAAGGAATGTGAAGAAAATTTATATATTTTACATATACAAGGCTTATAGATAACATTTATAAACAAATTACATTAAATTCCTATGAATTTATTTTGGTGACCTTTAAAGGGTTAAGTAGTTTCTGAGCTAACTTAATCGTAGAATATCCAAAGATGACATGTTAACAAAAAATCAATATTTTTATTTTCAAATTTTCTTTTTCGGCCTCACAGGATCTCTCAGGAAGAATTATAACTGAAGTTCCTGGGCTAAACCCTCTAGTTCAGATGTTACAGTTAATGATACATAAATTCTAATAAGATTGAGTTGGCATGACATTAAATTGTAAAATAAACTTTCAGGGAGGGAGAAATGAATACTTAAAAGATTGCTTGAGTTTGGGCAGGCAAGTCAACCAGTGAGAGGGAATCTAAAATATAATAGAGATCAAGTATAAATGAAAACACGATGCAACACAATATCAAATTAATTGGAGTAATTAAAGTGAAACACAGTTGTTAAAAGTTACAAGATTTTTATTTTTATTTTTATTCATTTATTTAATTTTCTATTTTTAATTTAATTAAGTAAGGTCGAAAATATGTGCAGTGCACTAGAATAGGATCGATGTAAAAGCGATTGAAATAGAAAACACTCATCCAAACAAAATTCAGATGGACGACCAACGGCATTCTTATGTAGCTTCCACACTATGGCTAATTGTTCACCACTTCCTGATGGTGACCTTGGACTATGGTTTACGGGTTGCAGCCACACTCTGGGCCAATAATAGAGCAATTTGTCGCAACGTCATGAACTACTATAATGCCGTTCCCATTCATTTTCATGTTTACATCAGCCAATAGACAAACAATAAACTGTCCCTCCGTTTGAACCTAAAACCTGAATTGTCATAATTTGAGATTTGCCCTACTGCGTGAAATCGCCTTATTAAGCAGAGCTCGTGGATTCGTCCATAGGGTCTACTGTGCACTTTAGTTGCGCTTCTGGCTGCCTTTGATCGTTGGAAAAAAAACCGCTTCCAAAGCCATCGTTGACCTCGATAAGCCATACCCCTACAGACGGTGATAATGGCTTGCAGTGGATCACAGCGTGGAGAGGCCTTAAGGATTTGATCTACCATATTGAGGCCTAATTGAACTCTGCTGCAGTACCAGCGACCCGATCGAGAGAGAAGTTTGGGGGGGGGTGTGGAGAAACTAGAAGTGAGTGGGGGAGTAATGAAAACAGGGTTTCGGGAGCCAATCCTAATACAGGGAAAAGCCAAAACTGTCGAATAAAATTTAAGAGAAATTCCTACTAAATATGGCTATCGATGTGCGCCAATTAGAATTAACAACAACATAGTCATATTGAACTAGTCTATTAAGGGCCATTCTCACCAAAGTCGTTTAAGAGCTAACCACGATTAATCTCTGTTTAAACGGAAAATTGCGTCCCACCATTGAGGTGCGCTATGGGTTAATCGCGGTTAGCTGCTAAACGACTTTCGTGAGACCAGCCCTAAATGGTCAATGTTATGCTTTCTTATTTGTCGGCCTCTGGACTGCTACGAATTTATTAGGGATACCCTTTTTCTAATTGTGGTATGTTTAAAATACACATCGTATGTATATATATCAACACACAAACATGCACTCACACACACACATATATATGTATATATATGTATATATATGTAATAGGGGTGTCGTATATACAATATATATATATAAATTAACATTATACTATAACTATATATATATATATATATATATACATATATATATATATAATAGTTATATATAT
>CM063499.1:22232846-22262846 GCA_032207245.1 Pardosa pseudoannulata
TTACGTAACAGAAAAAACGACATACAGCTTATTTTTCTCGTGTGTTACTTAATGTGATGTGTACTTTTGCTTAATGATTAAGTAGCAAATATTTACGAAACTTGAAATATTCATTGCAAAAAAAAAATTACTTCTTCATAAAATAATGAATTTTTGAAAATAAAAAACAGATTATTCATAAAGTAAAAAGTTCTACTCCCATAATGTAATGCATACTTTTCTACTTTTACTTAATGATTATGCAGCAATCATTTTAAAAACAGTTCAAGGTAGCATAGTACAATTCGAGACTTAAAAATTTCATTGTAACAGCTTTTTCTCAATTCTTCATAAAATAATTTGCCATTGAGAATGAAAAACAGATTCTTCATAAATGAAAAGTTCTGATCGCATAATGTGACACGTACTTTTCTACTTTTCCTTTAGGATTAAGTACCAAATATTTAGAAAAAAATTCAACATAACATAGTATTTTACGAGACTTGAAATATTCAATGCAAACAAATTTTTTGACTCTTCATAAAATAATGAATTTTTGAGAATAAAGAACATATTCTTCATAAAGTGAAAAGTTCATCTCCCATAATGTGATGCATACTTTTCTATGATTACGTAACAGATATTTGAAAAGCAATTCAAGGTAATATAGTACATTTTAGGACTTAAAAACTTTATTGTCACAGTTTTGTTTTCAATTCTTCCTGAAATGAAATATCATTCAGAATGAAGAACAGATTCTTTATAAATGAAACGTTCTGCTCCCATAAAATAACTAGTACTTTTCTACTTTTCCTTAATGATTTGGTAGCAAATATTTTAAAAACGAATTCAAAGTTACGTAGTACCTTACGAGACTTAAAATCTTCATTGCAACAAATGTTTTTTCAATTCTTCATAAAATAATGAACTATGGAGAATAAAAACAGATTTTCATAAATGAAAAGTTTTGTTTCCATAATGTGACACGTACTTTTCAACTTTTGCTTGATAATTACGCATCAAATATTTTAAAACAATTTAAAGTTACATAGTACCTTACAAGTCTTAAAATCTTCATTGCAAGAATTTGTTTTCAGTTCTTCATAAAATAATGAATTATTAAGAATGAAGAACATATTCTTCATAAAGTGAAAAGTTCTACTCTCATAATTTGATGCTTACTTTTCTACTTTTGCTTATTGATTACGTCAGAAATAATTGAAAAAAATCAACATATCATAGTACCTTACGAAAAATCTTCATTGCAAACAAAATTTTTCAATTCTTCATAAAATAATGAACTACTCGAAGAACAGATTCTTCATAAAGTGAAAAGTTCTGTTCCCATAATGTAATGTGTACTTTTCTACTTTTGCTTAATGGTTATGAAGAAAACATTTTAAAAACAATTCAAGGTAATATAGTACAATTCGAGACTTAAAATTTCCATTGTAGCATGTTTTTTTTTCAACCCTTCATAAAATAAGTTACCATTGAGAATGAAGAACATATCCTTCATAAATGAAATGTTCTGCTCTAATAATATAATGCGTACTTTTCTACTTTTGCTTAATGATTACATACCAAATATTTTAAAAGCAATTCAACGTAATATAGTACAATTCGAGACTTAAAATCTTCATTGTAACAGCTTTTTTTCCAAGTCTTCATAAAATGAAGTATCATTAAGAATGAAGAACAGATTCTTCATAAATGAAAAGTTCTGCACCCATAACGTGATGCGTACGTTCTACTTTTCCTTAATGATTATGTAGCAGATATTTTAAAAACAATTCAACGTTACATAGTATCTTTCGAGACTTAAAATCTTTTTTGTAACAGATTCTTTTCAATTCTTCATAAAATGAAGAATCACTGAGAATGAAGAACAGATTTTTCATAAAATGAAATATTCTGTTCCCATTTGAATGAAATGTAGTTATTTAACCCTTTATATATCCTCTACATCCCATATGATTTACATATCTAAAGCTTATACGTTTGTAAAACACTTGTGATACACAATGAACTCTCTCTCTCTCTCTCTCTCTCTCTCTCTCTCTATATATATATATATATATATATATATATATATGTGTGTGTGTGTGTGTGTGTGTGTGTGTGTGTACCGGGTGTACTAAAAGAAACGTCTCCTATATATGAGTCCTTAGTGGCCGAACCGTTCAACCAATGTAAATGAAAGTTTAGATATAGTTATTTGAATACATGGGCTCCAGATTTTGATGATTTAAAACAACAAATCTCTCACAATTACGGTTACAGTGACAAAATGTCGAAATTTTCGAATAGCAACACCTATTTTTTTTCGTGTGCAAACTGATCAGAGCTTAGAAAAACCGTAAATGCGTTATAACAATACACGTATAACGCAAATTGGGAATACATTTGAAAAGCTGAGCATCGTAAAGAAAAAATGATAACAAAAGAGAGGAGAGGCAAAATTTATTCGAAGTGGCCACCTTCGTAGATGATGCATCCCATGCGGCAGATTGTTAATAACAAGGACGAATTTATCATGGCAGGAGGATTTTCTAGAACTTCCCGTTTTACGGCATTTTTCAAGTCTGCCCAATGAACGTAGTTCTTGGAGTTTGCTTTACCAGTAAGGGTGAAATGTTCTTCATCCGTCCATAATATCCGCTGCGGCCACCTGTTATTTTCATCATATCTGATGAGGAAACAAAATTCGCAAAGTCGACACGCTGTTGGTTGTCTCCAGGTTCCAACGCCTGTACGCGCTGGAATCGATAAGGAAATATCCGCAGAACAGATCGCAGAATTTGGAGAACTGTGGTTTTCGGTACATACAATTTGCGAGAAACACTCCTAGCTGTAAGGAATGGAATTGTAGTAATCGTATTATGCACTTCAACAACAAATTAACAAGAACACGGGGTAGTCCAGATCGCGGTCTATCACAAATGCATCCCGTTTCTTCAAACTTCTTTACCAAATTAAGTACACTTTTTACGGAACATGTGCTTATGTTTTCAACGATAAACTCGAACTACTTGGGTAGCATTTTCTCCCCTTGGGTAAACAGCTTTATCCTTTCACCTCGTTGTTTTCCCGAAAGTGTCATAATCTTCACACGAAACGAGATGGATTAGCACGAACATAAAGAAACAATCTTCCCACACTGCTTATATCACAAGCAGTTCCTTGCAAGATTGTTCTGTGATTGGTGCTTCTACTACCTATCCCAATGAATTAGGCAAAGTCCATCAATACACCTTCCCTTTTATTGGGATTAACTCCGTACAATGATCTTCTTTTGCAAATGTATTACGCAACCAATTTACGTCTTACGTGTGTCGTTCCAACGCCATTTAAGATTTTTCATGCTCTGATCAATTTGCACTCGAAAATAAGTGGGTGTTGCCATTCGAATATTTTCAAATTTTGTTTCTGCAACGGTAACTGTGAGAGGTTTATTATTTTAAATCATCACAATCTGGAGCCCATGTATTCAAATAGCTAACGGTTTGGATCAAAATGGCCCATACCGCGGTTCTAGTGTTAATCTTTCAAAAAGGACAATTTTTGTTGTGATTTGGATTACCCTATATTTCTGAATGCTTAAAATATTTTACCATATTTTTCGGGATTTAACAAAGTTAAACAACAGAAAAATATTATTCTTTTACAGTACATTTAATATATTTATCACCCAGTAAATTAAAAAAATCTCTCAAAAATGTCCTTTTTATTTTTTATTCCAGAACACCTTTTTTAACACGCACAGAATCAGTTTTGTTATAAAAGTTATTCCTTATCATCGCTGTATAGTATCCATTCGGTTGTCCATTTAGAAGTCTTCAGGAACTTTTGGGAGGAAACAGGAAATTAGAGAGAGAATCCGAAACTCCTTTGTTTACTTAACCACATAAGAGGGAAATGGGATATCGGTAATTTATCGAGTAAAAGATATGCTTATCATAGCTTCTATTTTCGTCTTAACCGCTTAATTTGACATGTTAGGTTTTCTTATTAACTACTAGATTATGAATTCAGTAAATATTATTCTATTTAGTATATTGTTTGATTTGGACTTCTGTTAGACTTCTGGATTTAATTTATTAGCTTCTAAAAAAAGTTTGAATATTTATGGAAATGAATTTTTATGATATATTTTTATGTTTAGCTGACATATTATGTTGAGACTTATAAATTTCAGTCCATTACTCCTGTTTATTTTCCGGTATTTATTTTTATATCTTTAATATAGATATTATTCTAGAAAGTCTTCACACTATATTCCTCTATTTTATTTAATTTTATGTGCTATATAGGCACATTCAATATATATATATATATATATATGTATATAAGTATATATATATATATATATATATGTATATATATATATATAGTATATATATATATATATATATATATATATATATATATATATATATATGTATATATATATATGTATATATATGTATATATATGTATGTATATATATGTATGTATATATATATATATATATATATATATATATATATATATATATATATATATATATATATATATATATATATATATATATATATATATATATATAAACATATGTATATATGTTATAATACTCATTAAAATATATTATTATCAGAAATTATCCTCCGAAATATTTTTATAAAAACTTAAATTATGTCTGTTATTACTACCTGAAAATGAATAATTTTCTTAAGATAACAAAAAGTACTTTTTGGATCAAAATTACCCATACCGCGGTTCTTGTGTTAATCTTTCAAAAATGAGAATTTTTGTTGTGATTTAGATTAAAGTATATTTTTGTATACTTAAAATATTTTACCATATTTTTCAGGATTAAAGAAGTTAAGCAACAGAAATATATTATTCTTTTCAATGCATTTGATATATTTATCGCCCAGTAAATTTAAAAATATTTAACTCAAAAAAGTCCCTTTTATTTTTTATTCCTGAAAACCCTATTTTAATACGTATAGAAGAATATGTTTTTTTTAATAAAAGATATTCCTTATTATAGCTGTATATTCATTCGGTTGTCCATTTAGGAATCTTAATTAACTTTTGGGAGGAAGTAGGAAATTAGATAGAGAATCCGAAACTCCTTTGTTTACTTAACCACATAAGAGGGAAATGGGATCTCGGTAACTTATTGAGCAAGAGATATGTTTATCAAAGCTGCTATTTTCGTCTTCACCGCTTAATGTGACGTGTGTGGTTTTCTTATTAACTACTAGATTATGCATTCGGTAATTATTATTTTATTTATTATCCTGTTTGATTTCTGGCTTTTATTTATTAGTTTCTGAAAAAAGTTTGAATTTTTATGGAAATAAATTTTTACGATATTTTTTTATGTTTAGCTGAAATATTATTTTGAGACATATGAATCTCAGTACATTACTCCTGTTTATTTTCCGGTAGTTATTTTTATATCTTTAAGATAAATATTATTCTAGAAAGTTTTCATACGATATTTCTCTATTTTATCTATTTTTATGTGCTGTACAGGCACATTCATATTTATCCATATATATGTATGTATATGTTATAATACTCATCAAAATATAGTATTATCAGAATTTATCCTCCGAAATATTTTTTATAAAAACTTAAATTATTTCTATTATTATTACCTGAAAATGAATAAATCTAATAGATTTATTGTTATTATTGTTAACCCTCCGAGTGGAACACATCTAGGAAAAAATTCTCCAAAATACGCTAATGTCAGTGGCTAAAGAGTTCTATGATTTTTACCTTCACCCTTTGCCAACTAGAATTGAATACGGAAAACCCACCCTCGTTATTGTCCCTTTACTTCTGGTTATTTGATAGATATATAAATAGATATTATAGATTGTTAATTTTTAATACACATAAAGGTCGTCAACTCTGGAATATTATCCCATAAGAAATAATGGATTCTAAAAGTACAAATAGAAATATTCTTTGGGAGAATTATTTATATATTTTTACGAAAGTCATCCAAGATATTTAAGGTGTGCAATTAGAGACACATCTGTTACCGCAAACGAAATACTTCGAAATAGAGATTTACAAAACCATGAAAAGCTATCAGCTTCTTTGTGCCTTAGGGGGTAGGGTTGCATCCCTCAAGAAATGTCAGTGAAAAAGGGGTATAGTTCCTAAACAATAGACCTGACCCTCCTACCTCAAAACTCCAGGGGGGAAAGCACTGGCAAAAATGTACATTACATCCATTTTCAGAGCGTTTTTGGAGGTAGAAAATTGTACGTTTTGAAGTCATCATCGGTTTGGCGGAATTGTACGTGTGAATCGCTAAGAGGGTTAAGGTAATACAAAATAGTTTTGGGGTCAAAATGACCCATACTGCGGTTATTGTGTTAATCTTACAAAAGCGGCAATTTTGTTGCGATTTGAATCAATATATATTTTTGCATACTTAAAATATTTTACCATATTTTTCGGGATTTAAAGATATTAAACAACAGAAAAATATTATTATTTTCTAATATATTTAATATATTTATCGCTCAGTAAATTTAAAAATATTTCTCTCAAAAAATTCCTTTTTATTTTTTAACCCAGAACACAATTTTTTAACACGTATAGAAGAATATGTTTTTTAAATAAAAGTTAGTTCTAATCATAGCTGTATATTCATTCGGTTGTCCATTTAGGAGTCTTCATGAACTTTCAGGAGGAAGCAGGAAATTAGAGAGAGAATCCGAAACTCCTTTGTTTACTTAACCACATAAGAGGGAAATGGGATCTCGGTAACTTATTGAGTAAAAGATATGCTTATCATAGCTGCTATTTTCATCTTCGCTGTGTAATGTGACGTGTGTGGTTTTCTTATTAACTACTAGATTATGTATTCAGTAAATATTATTCTATTTAGTATCCTGTTTAACTTGACTTTCGGGTTTAATTTAATAGTTTCTGAAAAAAAGTTTGAATTTTTATGGAAATGAATTTTACGATGTATTTTTATATTTAGCTGAAATATTATGTTGAGACTTATAAATTTCAGTACATTACTCCTGTTTATTTTCCGGTATTTTTAGATAAATATTATTATACAAACTTTTCGTTCAACATTTCTGTATTTTATCTGTTTTCATGTGTTGTGTAGGTACATTCATATTTATCCCCATTGGATCCTCTTGGATTACGTGGAATGCACTTGATCAGGGGAAAGTGGTATTTAACTGCTTTTGGAGAGTCTGAAAAATCATTCTTTCACTTACTTCTGTGTGTAATGGGAAAGACTGCGGATCTAAGCGATTTTGATAGAGGGCAGATTGTAATGGCTCGAAGGCTCGAAAATGGTATTTCCGAAACTGTATGACTTGTGGGTTGTTCGCGATCTACAGTTGCTAGTACTTGCAAAGTGTATGAATAACGGTGACACCAGCAGTAGACGACGAGGTGTTGGACGTCTACACGCTTTCAAAGAAAAAGGTCATCGGAGACTGCCTCACATGGTGAGGCAAAACCGTAGCCAAAATCTGAACATCATTGAGGACTAGCTGCACCCTTACATGACCTCCTTTCTTCCAGCTGGAAATGGAATGATCCATCAGGACAACGCCCAGTGTCAGAAGGCTAAAATTGTATTAGAGTGGTTCCAGGAACATGATGCTGAATTCTAGTTAATGTCTCCGTTTAACTCATCGAATCTCAATCTGATAGAACACATTTGGGATGTCATGAGACGGCAGCTCAGAGTTCAAAGACCACCCATTCGCAGTATCTCGGATTTGCGTAACCGTAGCTTAAACATCTGATACAATCTATCTCCGGCCATCCACCAAAGACATATTACATCCATGCCAAGGCTGGTTGAAAGGTGGTCCAACTCGCTTTTGATAAGTGGTCTTTAAGTTTTGGCTCTTGAGTGCATATATGAATATATATATATATGTTCATATATATGCATATATATAAATACATATATTTATATATAGTTATATTATATGCATATACATATATACGTATATATATGCATAAAAAATATATATTTGTATATATATATTACTATATATGCATATATATACGCATATATATATATATATATATATATATATATATATATATATATATATATATATATATATATATATATATATATATATATATATATATTAATTATGCAAGCATAAAAATTATATCATTCACATATGAACAGTTAAACTTTATTTAGTAAAAATGCTCATAAATTATCAAATATTTAACATTTGGATTGCATATTTTTTCTTGTCACGTTTTCTGAAAAGATCATTGTATTGGGGTTGAAAACCTTGCTTATTGTGTATAAAAACTTGCAAACGTTTTTAGAATAAATATTTATAATTTTCATGTGTAAACATACAATTCTCACAAATAATTACAAGGAACTTCATTAGCATATGTTAAATCTACAACGCATTTCAAACAGTATTTTTTTTTACAGAATCATCCTTAAAATTATTTCTTCCGTAATCTTTGTTTCAATTTTAAATTTTGATAAAACTTTTCCTTAAATGTGTGACTCTTATCATGTTTTTATTCTCCTGTAGTTTCATTATAATTTGACAGGTAATTTTCCAGATTTTCGAAAAAATGTCTAAAATTAAATTCGTCCAATTAATTTCTGTTAGACAGTCTATATCGGTCGTTTTTCTTGGTAAAAGCAAAATTCTGGGAAATAGGATTTCTAAAGATTTTAATGCAACAATTTTGTCAGTAGAGAGTTATCCTGGGAATCCATTATTTTTTTCCATAAGGGTTATAGGTATCTCCAGCTGGCTATCAATAGATTCTTAAATGTACATATCAGAATCTTAGCATATATCAATGGACAGAAGACTTCGCTTCTGCAAAAGTACTTTCAGGCCACTATCAATAGATTCATGTATGTACACATCAGAATCTCAGCATATGTTAATGGACAAAAGACTTCGTATATGCAAAAGTACTTCCAGGTCACTATCAATAGAATCATGAGTGTACACATCAGAATCTTAGCATATGTCAATGAACAAAAGACTTCGCTTATGCAAAAGTACTTTCAGGCCACTACCAATAGATTCATGTATGTACACATCAGAATCTCAGCATATGTTAATGGACAAAAGACTTCGTATATGCAAAAGTACTTCCAGGTCACTATCAATAGAATCATGAGTGTACACATCAGAATCTTAGCATATGTCAATGAACAAAAGACTTCGCTTATGCAAAAGTACTTCTAGATCCTATCAATAGATTCCTGACTGTACACATCAGCTTAGAAGATGTGAATGGACAGAATATTTCGCTTATGCAAAGAAGTACTTCCAGGTCACTATCAATAGATTCATGACTGTACACATCAGCAGCATAGAATATGGCAATGGACAAAAGACTTCTCTTATACAAAAGTACTACTGCTCAGGCATTTCCTGTCAACGTTTTGAATTATACATTATTTCTGCATGAGGACTTACATCAGTTTTCCTTTACGATTTTCTAAAAACACATGATCTTCTGTACTTTATCGAGCTTTCGGCCGGATCAAGAGGAATAAGTCACCACAACAATAACAACAAGATTATGCATGCAAAGTGCAGAAAAAGTAAATAACAGAGATCTGATTCGCAATTGTCTGATTCATTATAACTATCATAAAGAGAAATTAACAGGAAGTATAAATAATCAAAACAAAATTCCTTATTCATAATACTAATCCATTATTAGGAATTAATCCGTTAGTTACTCCATCAGCTATTAGTCAACCCATTAATAATAATAAAAATACCTACTGCAACCACTGTAATAACATGTGTCAACTGATTGACGAAAAAATAATGATGGAAAAAAAGGACCAAATTACAAGCTCTATTAAACTTTAACAATAATCCTATCTATACGTTAGCTTATGGGATTAATAGACCTGTCCAAGACGTAATAAATAATCTGTAAGGAAGCTAATGCGATAATGGGTCTTTTTTAACCTTATAATTTACTCCCGTAATTTATTACGTAAGTGTAGTTTCATTATGTGTTACTTTCATAAACGCCTCTACTTGTGGTAACTAAGTTTTCTTGAATAATGATTTATTATATTTTGAGTCTTATATACTGACAGTGAATAAATCTAAAAGTCTAAACGTTTGATTAGTTGCCACAAATTAGGTGTATTTCTTAGAATTTATTAGAGGAATAGGTCTCGCCTAGATATATAACAATCTTTTTGTCTGTCAGTTTTTACTGTTGAATGAAAAATGTGATAATACACATAAAATAAAAAAATAATGGCATATTCTGTCTTTATTATTTAAGTGATTCTTTCTTATTACTGTAATTTCTCTATTAATTTTATTATTTATTTAATTTATTTATTATAATATTATTTATTTAATTGGAGGACCTGCTACCATGAATCTGTTTTACTTAACTTGTTTACGGTATCTATAGTCCTGTTTTAGGATTTAGTTTTTAGGTAAATTAGGTATTTTTCTTAGAGTTTATTAGTACAGTACTTCTCGTATAAATGTATAACAATTTTTCTGTCTGTCAGTTTTTTTTCTGTTGAATGAAAAATGGGATTATACACATAAAATAAAAAATAATACAATATTCTGTCTTTATAATTTAAGGGATTTGTTCTTATAACTGTAATTTAACTATTGATTCCATTATTTATTTAATTTATTTATTATAATATTTATTTAATTGGAGGACAATGCGACCACTAACATGTGTTACTTAACTTGTTTATGATATCTATAGTCCTATTTTACGTGCACCAAAAGAAGCACGAATGCAGGGTAAATACATGAATCGTACTCCTCTTTTGAGATTTATCCCTCGCTAAGAAAAAAATTGAGATGTAGAAAAATTCTGCAATTCTACCATGTTATTGCAGAGTTTAGCCTCCTTTTCCATGATCTCCAGATTTTAAAATGTCTGATTCTGCTACTTCTAAAGGTACAATAATAAATAATACAATTGAAAATTTTTAATAAATACATTTGCAACTGATAATGACAGGCTTACGTATTGAATTAACTCCTTCATTTTCCACTGACCTCTCTTCACTGAAAACTTTTATCATAAATAATGAACTTTTCATTTGATTCATTAAAAATGGCAAAACGAAATGTAGATGTTGCATTTTATTTAAATAAACAAGAGCACAATACAAGAGAGCAGCGGTAGCTAAGTCTGCAAAGGCAGCGATCTCGTAACTGAAAGGTCATGGATTCGGAACAAGAGACGGCCTAATATCTATCGTGTTCTTTAAAGGTTGGTTGATTGGGAGTATTACGATCTACATTTTTGCAACACGAGGGCTAATGAGACCTTGAACTACTGCTTAAAGCCGATTCCTAACGGCTACGAGCAACTATGCTCTAGTGGGACTCGAACCCACGGACTCCGGTTCCGAAGGTCAATGCCCTAACTATTCGCCCATAGTTCTGCGTTCTTTTAAGGTGACTGGCGAACGTAAAATAGGTTCGTAGTCACAATGTCCTCCAAGTTCTCAATCGATACCTCTGAGTGTAGCAGGCCAATCTGTGGGTCTTCTGTTTGGTCCCTGCTTCCAAATTACGAGGACTTACTTGAACAAAGTCGTTCTTTCACCTTAATGGTACTCTTTAAAACGAAAGGCGCACCCCTTGGCCTTAATACGAGAGACTTCAGGCTCAATCAGTCTCGGTTCTTCGAAGTTGAAGGAGAAACTACAACAATATAAGGAATGATGAGATTGTACTCCCGTATGATCACGGGACTTCTGACGACAATTCCGGTTAAAAGAAGGATTGAAATCATTACTCATGTACACGAGATTTGCCCTCCCTTCAAGTAAAATCCCTTTTACCCGGTAAAATAAGGTCACTAAAGTAATAAGGTAATAGTGGTAATAGTGGTAAGGTAATAGTGGTAATAGTAGTAAGGTAATAGATTGTTTAGTGGCACATATAAATAGGGCTTGTGTATTAATTTCTGTTGATACCATACCTAGATGCAAAAGTATGAAGAGCCTAAAACATTTATTTATAGTCATTTATTCACAGTATACAGTTACATTCTGACAGTTCCTGCAATAAGAAATTATCACTTTTATCCGTAAAATACTTTTTCTCATTAATTACCTGCCTATTCGATTATCCGAGTAGCATGCAATACGAAATAATCGGAATGATTAGAGTTTTACAGTACATCCAAAATTCACTATCGGAAATTTTCACATGTAATTCTTGGTCAATTTACATTTATTTTAAACACAGACCAAAATAAATGCTATTAATCAGACTTAATTGAGAATCTCTATTGATTTATTTCTTCGAACTTGGCAAAGTGGGGTTTAAATAATCGTATTACTTTAGTATTGGTTATTTTATTGATTGAGTAAAGCAACCATTTAGTAATTACAGAAAGATGAACTAAATGTTTTATTCAGAAATATATAGTATTCTTCAAATTGAAATATCATTTTTCGCATACCCATGCATATAATAATTAATTCAACAGCACAAAAAGAAAATTAACCCAGTTTCAAAACTAATAGTTAATAAATACAGGATTCAGTACCAAATATATACTTTTTGTTAAAAAATAAAATGTTGTCTTAAAAACTAAAGTAATTACTACTATTTTAAAATTATTTATCAGTTTTCCATGGAATTATTTATTAAATTAATTAGTTACTTATAAATTGTTGTCTGAATTATCCCATTACTCTAATATCTATAATTAAATTTATCGATTAGGCAACAGTAATGGATATTACCATTATAAGTGAAGCAAGCAAATTCATATTGAAGAAATATTCAACTTTTAGATTAACATTTTTCCATGACAATATCTATGAGCATTGTATTTAGTGTTAAAATAGAATAACTAAAGTAAAATCATTATTTTTCATTAGAACTGCTGTATCGAATATATTTTTCTATAGTACGGAAACATTTTGCAGGCTTACTTTAAAAGTAATCTTGAATAATGATGTGTCAAAACAAAACAAGGAATAAATTGCAATCTAAAGCTATATATATTAACGTTTTGCTTAAAAATTGGAGTTCTGTGCACAATCGTTTACCCCTTAGTTTGGCGAAAAATTTGGCGATATATTTTGGCTGAAATTTTAGCTTTTCTTTCGTTAATTGCTCTGATTGGATGGAGAATGCTGCTAGTAAGTCTGACTTACAATTCGAAGGAGAAGGTAAATTACAAACATTTTATATTATTAAAATTGTGAAAATTGTTATTTAAATTAGTTACATTACGTTATCAAAAGGAGAGATTAAGTTAAATCATTTTTGTTTTATTATTAAAAATTTTGAAAAACAGCTTTTTGTACCTTAGTTTAGGTTTTGTGTAGCTTAAGTGTACATGATACTAGACACATCTTGACGCCTACCTTGGCAAAAAAAGGGGGGGGGTAGCCGATTTTAAGCTTTTACCAAAAGTTTTAAATTTCTCTATATTATCGAACTGTTATTTAAAAAAAAACTTACATAAATTATGTATTGCCACAAATATTAAATACAGATACTTTATAGATATGGAAAATATAATCATAAGATATTACAAATAATTTCAACATAAATACCCAGCTCCAATCACTAGAAGCGAGGTGGATAGAAATGGTTAGATTGATTTGCAAATGATGTATATACTGTAAATACACTTGTAAATAAAAGATTAGTGGTAGATAAAGTCTAATGGTCTTTTTTCCACTTTATGTCTACCTTAATACCAAACATATCATAATGGGTCAAATGACCGGTAATGTAAATGAAAAAAATTCGATGGGTAATGAATTAAACATTTTTTCTCTTTGTGTTTGTAATACATAAAAATTGACAATATACAATTTTGTTCAGTTATGATAAAGTTTATTTGTTTATTTTCTTCCCAATATTGTCCAATAGGGACTTACTAGGGAATTAATAACACAATAACACACACAGGAAGTAGAGCTAATCTAATTTATTAACCCAACTCAAATAGCGAGGTACAGTTACAAACTCTGCACATTTCAGAACTCTGTGTGACTGACGGATGTTTGGCTTTTGAAGCAACAGGGAAAGTTCCAGAAATCTGTCTGGGAAGCGATGAAAGATTTACTGCGCAACGCAGAGAAATGGGAATATTCCAGAAAACTTCTCTGGCATACTAAAGAAAGGTCCAGAATCTCTTAGAACACGAAATAAAGTAGAACATACATAAAGGAATCGAATAAATATTTAGTCGGTTTTTAAATCCTATCGTTACTACCAAGAATCGAACTCAGGTCCTCCTGATGATGAGACGAGTCTGATGATCACTCGGCTATGGAGATTAAAATACCTCTCTTCAATACGCTGATATCCATATTTCATACATTCAATCAGAAAAGAAAGTCCGGTAATTTGACCGGCTATGGTAGAATTATGTATGTATTAAGTATTGGTATGTTTAGTGTAAAGAAATATTTCAAATTTCATTTTGCCTTTTCAAATGATTTCTTCTGTAGTAAAATATTTATTTATATGAATGAAATGCAATTGTCTAGGAATATAATTAATTAAGAATATTAATTTAGAAAAGAGTATTCAATAGCTTAAATCAACTTTACTTTCAATAAAAAGTAATAAAATTTATCATGTATTTATGTACCAACAGATTTTTTTAACACTAGATTGCCCGACGAAATCCTTTTGACTGCTTTTTAACTTCAATTAGAAAGACAATTATGTATATAATGACACAATTTCTTAGAATTTTGTGACTTTTTGTATAACATATTAACAAGCGCATTTATATGTTGTACAAAATTTCACAAAATTGTAAGAAAATGTGTCATTATATACATAATAGTTTTTCTAATTGAAATTAAAAAAGTAGTCAAAATGACTTCCATGGGCAATTTAGCGTTACACATTCTGCGACATTTGGCGATACATAAGGTAACATCAAATTGTTTATATTTTTAAAATAGATGTCCTTAATTTATTCGATTTTCAGAACTGATATTTGTTTGATAAAAGTCATTGATTAGACATAAATATTTCAAAATATTTCAAATTTTTAGTATTATAAAATTTATTTCATATGTTTTTTACAGCAAAAGACGATTTTAAAGAACGAATGCCAAATAAATTGACTTTTATATACTTTTTTGGAAAAATGACTAAAATAATGTTTATATAAAAAATAGAAAAAAGTGCAGTTTCTTGAAAGTTTCGTTAATCATACTTCAGAAAGAAATGTCAAAATATATTATTATTGTTATTGGAATAAATCTTAGAAGAAACTATTTTAACAATCGTTCTTTAAAATTTAAACCCCTTGCTATAAAAGATAAAGGTTTTATTTTGCTTCCAGTGAATTAAAAATTGAAATCGTTGTCTGCAAAGTTTTAATTTTAGAGAAAGTGCCTTAAATTAAAAACTTTCTGTAGAAATCCACAGTTCTTTATACTTAAGGAAATGAAATGAATTTTTTAATCCCTGCTTTCTCTTAATGGTTTTCTGATTTTTAGAAAAAATTCTAATCAGTTGCTTTAAAGAATGTATTTCCTTAATGATACGGTTTTGTAAATGGATAATGCTCTCTGAGAAATTAATATACACCTGGATTTCTTGATGTATTTTGCATGACACATGAGAACCATCTATAGGTTGTTTTATTCTTAGACTAATAAACATAATTAAATATATGTATACTGATCAATATTTATGTTTGATGAACATTTGGCCTTATCGAGGGGATTTTATAGCTTTAAAGGTAGGAGTAATACATCCGAAAAACACTGAATTTACAAGATTTTCGGAATTTATGTATTTTGCTTTTCAGTTTCAACGAATTGATTTCTGCAGCAGCTATACAAATATATTTTTATACATCTGAAATGGTTCTTTTATTTCAAGCTGTTTGAGAATTGGGAAAATCGATAAAAGTGAGTTGAATTTTACGTTGAAGTCAAGTATCGATCCCGATTTTATATAACAAATATTTTATAAGGTATTTGACGCTGTATTAGTAAATAAAAATCTTTTATTTTAAGCAAATGGATTTGACAGTATAAACTGTCAGTATTTATTTTCTGCATTCTAGGTGTTATGTTGAATTCTAACACAACATAGACAGAAACTGAGGACGCATGCAGGACTCATAACCCACACTTAGGATAGACCTAGGTCGAAACCACGATCTGTAGGGCTTTAATAATTTTGTTATTAAAAAAAAAGCATTCCTATTATGCGGACTATAAATTTGAAAGTAATAGCATATACAGAAGAACATAGAAAGAGAGAATCTCAGCGACATTTTGACACTCCATCAACAGAAAGATCCATTAACATTTGGCTAGCTAGTAAAGAAGAAGTGAGAAAAAGGGTAAGACTAAATGTGCAAATAGAGGATTAAATGAAAAATGGCTCAAATTAGAAGATGACTTATTGAATTGGATAAAAGGAAACCATCAAAATGGCATTGGAGTTAATACAAAAATGATTCAAATATAGGCTTGTAAACTAGCACTACAGTGGAACTTGACAAACTTTAAGGGTAGAGTTGGTTGGTGCTACAAGTTTATGTAGCATCATGGGCATAGCATAATTAAAACCAAAATATCTGAGAAAAGGCCACAAAAGTATGAAGATAAAATATTACCTTTCCAGCATTTTATTATTCAACATCAAAAGAAAACCAGTGTGGAACTAAACCAAATTGTGAACATTGACTAATCTTTTTTGACGTTTCATGTGTCGAGTAACAGAAAAAATGAAAGGTGATACAATTTCAACTATTTTTAGAGTAAAAATCAAGTGGACATGAAAAAACGCATAACATTGTCGTCCTTTCATGTTGTGCTGACGGTACTAAGCTTAATTCAATAGTCATTTTCAAGGGTAAACCAATGCCAATACCTTTTGAACTACCTCCAGGTGTTGTTATTCATGTACACAACAAGGGTTTTATGGACGAGGCTGGTAAGAAATTATGGATTAACAGAGTGTGGGTGTGAAAGAAAGGTACTTTTTTTTTAAACTTATCTTCATGTGCTGTATCATTCATTAGAAGTCGTTTAAAAAATTCTGTGAAAGGGAAATTTAGGTATGAAAATACAGAACTTTCTGTTATTCCTGGAGGATTTGATTCACTGATTCAACCTTTTGATGTCATGATAAATATAACATTTAAAGCATATATGAAAGAGGAATGGAACAAATGGATGATGGATGCAACATAACATGAATTCAAGCCGAAGCTTTGAAACGACTTAAACAAGTGTGTCGACATTATTGTTAAATCTTTCAAGTTGTGTGATGTAAGTAATGCCCTCGATGACAATAAAGACCATGACGAGGACGTATAAGGAGGACGAAGGTGTCTACGAAGAGGAAGAAGATAATTCAGATGACGATTTTAAGGGATTCTAACAAATTCGGTTAGTTCGGTTTTATAAACTAAAGATTTTTTTTAGCCGGCTTGGCAATGTATTAATAATGAAAGCAAAAAAGTAGATCTGTTTTAAAAAATTCCTTAAAAATTAAGGTGCACCTTATGGTCAGTAAAATACGGTATAAAATCTAATGGAAATTTAACAGATTTTGCAGTACAAAATATAATAAATATTCTTTATATGTTACATAGTAAAACATTTTGAAGATAAATTATGCAAAGTCAAGTGTACATTTTAAAGCAAATTACACTATCTGCATGTAGAATTGAAGATTCTAAATTACAAAAATTATAAAACAAATAAATATTTCTAAATTTATGACATTTAAAAATCTTCCGTATACACATGAAAGGATAAATAATATAAATTATCTGAAAGTATTTAATTTCATTCTACAAAATATACTATTGTTTTATTTTATCCTACAAAATTAATGTTCTCATAGATTAAAAATATTACATCGAAGCTTTTCATCGCTGAAAATCACACAGGTGAACAAATCTGAGATAAGATACGATTCCTTTAATTTTTAAAAGTTAATAAAAGCTTCTAACGTAAATTTAAAAATATTACAAAGCAATCGAGAAAAGTTTTATCCTCGCTGATTTAATGCTAGCTTAATAGCGTGGTATTTGAAAAAGAAGTGTTGTTTAATTTATTCATTTATATCCCTCACGCAAAATATTTCATGGAAAATTTGTGATGGATTACTACGGAATGTTTTTGCATCATTTATTTCTCACCTCAAGGAATGGTTTCAAGTCACTTTCGCTCTAATTTCTGCAACACGAAACAGGCTTTTTTATTTTTAACTTGATCGATTCATGGTTATTTCTAGAATGGGATAAAAGTATGCATCAAAAAATAAACGGAAAAGCTTATATGAATTTGTGTTTTAATTTTAAAAGAAAAAGAAAATAAGCACAAACTAGAAAGTTATATATATATATAATTGCTTAATATAATGTCCACATAATTTAAAAAACTGTAGTCATCATTGTGTCATCATTACTATTAATTGAAGTTTCCGAGTATATTAATGCAGACGCACAAAAACATCTTTCAATTTGAACACGAGATAACACACAAATCCACGTCGGGAAAAGGAACACAAACACAGAAAATATTTGATTATATATCACATCGTGTTCTCAAAGGAAAAGATTCGAAATCTGTGTTCTAAGCCTTTTTATTAATTACAGGAAGGGGCGTGGCTCCAGGAATGATGTCATTCCGGTAACCAATCACTTCACTTTAATTACTTCTAGTTTATTCTAGAAGTTATAGTACCTCATAATGCGCGCGAGAAACGAATTTTATTATTACACACACTCCAATATATATATATATATATATATATATATATATATATATATATATATATATATATATATATATATATATATATATATATATGTGTGTGTGTTTGGTTTGGGAGAGCTGCGGTCTAGGTTTTGCAACTAGAGGGCTAATGAGACCGGGACCTACTGCTTAAAGCCGATTCCGAACGGCTACGAACATCCATGCCAGAGTGGGATTCGAATGCACGAACTTAGGTTCCGAAGGCCAGCACCCTAACCAATCGGCCATCTTTCGGCATATTTATATATATACATATATGTATATATATAATGTATATATATACATATATGTTTATATATGTATGTATATATATATATATATATATATATATATATATATATATATATATATATATATATATATATATATATATATATATATATATATATATATATATATATATTATATATATATATATATATATATATATACACAACAGGTTCCACTAAACGACACTAGAGTCCGGACATCATTTTCATAGTTTTATTCAAATCTCAAACCACACTACTCGACAATCATCTTCAATGGCGTCTCACATTGGAGCCCAACTTCTAACAAAGGCAGGCTTAGCTGCTTCGGATAACCACAGCTCTGTCTGCGGAATGTGCACACTGCTCTCTGCTACCGATCACTACGAGTGAGCCGTATTTATGTGGCTAACTCCTCACGCCGCGTCACTCTCAGTAATGAATCCCTAATTAAAATCTTTTAAAATTAATCTACAATTTAATCCTGACATATATATATATATATATATATATATATATATATATATATATATATATATATATATATATATATATATATATATATATATATATATGAATGATATCCGTTACTAGCATAAATGGTGGCCGTAGACTTTTGGAATTGCGGTAAGCAGTAGGTATTGTTTTAATCAACACTACTTTAGGAATTAATCGATTAACCCATATTGGACCGCTGTCCTATAAACAGCAAAGCAAATAAAATTCCATTTAATAATAAAGTTAGAAATATTTTCTGAGGGGATTTTATTTTATCACCTTTAAAATAGACACACTTTAGCATAGTAACAAAAAAAAATGAAAAATGGAAGTATATTGTATCGTAAAATGCATTTTGAGCAACCCCTTAAAAATTGTCATTTTTTAATCTTTAATTTTATATTTTTTATTATTATTATTTTTAAACATTGTACAGGTTACTGGTAGTTTAAAAGCAGAGGTAATAATGTAGCTGAAAGTTTTTGTTCAAAAATATAGTATACACGTGTATTCCGTAAGTATTAGCTGTCCAAATTATAGGATTGCTAATTACTAAAAATATTAAAAATATGTTTTGAAAAATTTGGTTTCATATGCTTAGTTACATCATGTTCATGATATGGATAAAGTTTTAATAACTTACAAAAATATGTAGTTGGGTGGTATAATATAGGTTAATCGACCGTGTCCCAAACCAAATCTTAAGCATTCATCTATCATCTCCACATTGTGTTGCAACATTGTGTTATATAACTTTTTTATATTATCCAATAAAATTATTCGAATTGGTGGCAACACCAAATTTCTTATGACAACAGTGAATTTCCTAAACAAGAATTATTTCATTTTTAATTAACCGGCTAGATCCTTCAGTAAGTTAATATCAAGACAATTATATGAAACGGGTTACAATTTCAAAGTAAAATATTACTATTTATAATATTTTTTAACTGTTTGAAAAGTAGCAATGTTGAAAATATTGTATGTGCTTTCCTTTTACAATGAATGTTTACTTTTAATGATAAAATCTCGAAAAGTAGAATATCCTTAAGTTCACACGACTTCTGTTCTTTTATTTTGCTCTTCAAAAATATTATGAATTATGACAGAAAGAGTAGAAAAATGACATTAATTGCGCATTCATTATTTAATGCATTAAACCTCATCGTGATAACACTTCCAAAATCGGAAATGCACGCATCAGTATTCAAATCATCATCTTGTGTGACGCGTGTACAAAATATATTTTTACGTTTAAATCTTTTATTAGTCCTCTCAAAAGTTGTTGTTTGTTCGGAAAAATTATCATTCAGTTTTCATCCAATTTAATTTGATTAAACATTTGTTTACCTCATTGGAGGTAGTTTGGGAAGACAAAATTCTCTGGAACAATTTATGTTTCTTTTTTGTTTTTTGTTTTACGTTATGTGGAACACAAAATTTTCTTTTTGTTTTATTTATAAACCATTTTTATGAAATGTTTCTTACGATAGATGGCAGTACATGAAAGTTATTTTCATAATTTTGTCGCAAAAATATATTGGTTAAGTCATAATAGTTTATCTAATGGTAAATTTGCGCATGTGTTTGATATATTATGTATTAAGTTATCAATAAATTGTAAAAAACAAAGTATATATGTAGATATAGTGGAAATATTTTTCCAAACTAACTGCTTAGAGTGCCATGTATCCTTTACAGCAATATACTTACCTATTACTTAGTATCCCCTGTATAACTATAGTATAAGTTATCTGTCCATCTGTCCTCGAATTTATGAAGCGGTTGGACCTGGAATGGATAGAGGCATCCTTATTGGATTCTTGATGAGTTAGGGTTAACAATATTGAAAGCGAGTCAAAAACCGTTTGAAATTCACCCCTTCTCCCCTTTTGTTTTTATAATGTCATTATTTCAAGCTCTGTTTTCCCCGGTTTAAGAGCAGGCGATTAAATTTATCAATTTATCACATAATAAATAGGTTAAAAATAACATTTTTTATAGCATTATGATGTCATCCCTTTATCCATCTCATTTAATCCTTATTTAATTTCTATTATTTAAATGTGTTCGGCATTATTTTCATACTTTTTACCACTAAATTTAGATATTACATTAATAATTTTCTTTTATATTTAGCTTAAATAATAGATTAGATACATATGTGATAATTTTAAATTTAATCATCGGTTATTTTTTGTTGCAATGAAAATTTTATCACTGGTATTAACAGCAAATTCTATGTATCTCTAGGGTGTAGTGGAACTGATATTTTCATTCCTTTACTTCCATTAATTACTGTGGCCAAAAAAATCGGGAAGAACTTAACGAAAATTCCGACGTAGCTAAGAATACTTTGAATTATCTTTCTAAATGAATTCCATGTGATTCTAAACTTCATTCACAATATTGGAAGACTTTAGTATGATGATAAACAAAGTATTGAGCGTGTACCAGATAATTTTTACCTGCCTCTTAGGGTACTTTAGAATTCTAGAAAATTTAAAATTTTACTGATCTCGTCGTATGATGGGCTATATACTAGTTTAAAATGGTATTGAAACATTCTGAAGTCAAAACTTCTTAAAGTTAAGAAATAATTCCGGAGAACACTTAGAAATTGGATATTTAAGGCTGGCATGAAGAAATTTTAAAGTGCGCAGAATTTTCTAAATGCTATCAAATATTTTTTCGACATTTCATACGGACTTTAAATATAGTTTTATAATGATAATGCCAAAAATATCTTAAAGATTTTCTACGAGCTATTAAACGCTTTCATTGAGACTATTTTAATAGTAATAATTTCACAAAATTCTATCAAATAATTTTCTTTAATATTTCATACAGACTTTATAAATGATTTGCTAATGATGACAAAAATAACCACAGATAAATTTCTAAGAGCTATTAAATATAATCTTGGAAAATAGCTTAAGGGCAGAGAATTTACTACATTCTATCAAATTATTTCCTTCGATATTTCATACAGATTTTATACAAATCTTGATTCTAAAAGTGAGAAAAATAAGGAGAATTTTCAAAATGCTATAGTTTTTTCAATAAATCATACAGAAGTTATACATGGCTTGACAATGATAATGACAAAATAAATTTCAAAGTTATTTCTAAGGGCTACTATATAGTATAATGTATAATATTTAAAGTGTGAGGATAAAAATGTACAGACTTTAAAAATGCCACCAAATATTTTTCTTCGATATTTCACCCAGACTTGTTTCGACATATTCTCCACATATATGGTTTGATAATGATAATTACAAAAAAAATCTCAGATTTAAAAAGGCAACTGGTTGATTTGCATAAGACAAAATGTTTTCAGAAAATAGGAAAAGATTGTCACAAACATTTACATATCATCCATACAATATTTACAATATTTATATTACAGAAAATAAAATAATACTTGAACACAGGAAATACAAAAGGGTTTGAACATTCTCTTTTGAGATAGAAATAAAACGATTGCAAGGACGTCGTCGCTTAGTGCGGAGAATGAAAAAAATAAAGTACTTTCAGTCTGAAAATACATTCAAGTATAGAAATTTTTAATATTTTCAAATTTGCATTCTATTTTACTTTTAAAATTTTTCGCTATATAATGTGCGGGTTGTCATAAAATTGAAAATGCACAACTAGCTATTATAACAATGATGGATACATGGTTTAAACATTCTACAGGTGGAGCCACGGTAGCTCGGTCGGCAAAGGCAGCGATGTCATAACTGAAATGATGCGATTTGGGTCTCCAGCCTGTCTAAGATCCGATGTGTTCATTAAAGGTGACTGGGGTACGTAAAATATGTTCTTGGTCATAATTTCTTCCAAGTTCTCAACCGATATCTCTAGGGGTTACAGGCCAAGTCTGGGGGTCTTCCGCTAGGTTCCTGCTTATAAATTACTTGAAACCAGCGGGGAATGTCACTCGCGTCTGAAGCATAACTTAAGCTACATGTGCTCCTCCGGTGATGCTAAATGAGTAACAGGTTCGGAGAGTTGCTAAGATGTTAGGACAATATCTGTATCGCCTGCTGCATTGAAAAGAAGACCATTCTAGAAGTAATGGATTCTAAGCTATGGCCGAGAGCGTTAATATATCTTTTATTAAAACTTATCGTTACATAAAGTAGTAATTGTAATCATAGAGGGAAGGGAACGAATATACACTCATGTCCATAAATTAAGGATAATTCAGAATCACATAGAAATTGAGCTTTAAAATAAAAATTTCACCTGTAGAATTATCACACACATCTTGAAGAAGAATATGCAAATTGCAGGAAACCACCAGATGGCGCGGATAGTACATCACAATGACGAGAGTGTATGAAAGGGGTATATAAGGAATGGTAGCAAAGAAGTAAAATTGTTCACAAGCGCTTTAAAAGCCTTTCAGTGCAATAACCGCATAGTTATGGCACAAAGGAAGCATTTGGATGATTTTATACGTGGTAGAATTATCGGACGACTGGAATGTGGACGTACCCAGCTGGAAGTATCCGAGGAACTTGGAATCGCCCAGAGGGTCATCTCCAGGCTTTGGCAACGATTCAAACATGATGGTAATGTGAGCAGATGTTACAGCACAGGTCGCCCCCGAGTTACTACTCCGAATAATGACCGGTATTTGGCAGTTACTGCCAAAAGAAACAGATGGAGCACAGCATCAGACCTGTCTCGATAGCTCTCTTCAGCTACCGGTACGACAGTTTCAAGGCAGACCGTGTACAGACGCTTAGGGAACATTGGTCTATACGCTCGTAGGCCTGTCAGACGTGTTCCCCTTACCGCAACTCACTGTCGCCTGCGATTATGCTGAGCTGGAGAGCATGCATTGTGGACACCGCAACAGTGGTCTTGTGTGATGTTTTCCGACGAGTCCAGGTTCAGTTTACATTCGGATTCTCTCCGGACTTTCATATGGAGAGCGCCAGGTACCCGTTACCACCAAGAGAACACCATTGAACGACACCGTTACGGTAGTGCAGGATGGCTCGTTTGTGGAGGAATTATTCTTGGTTCCAGAACTGACCTGCATGTTCAGAGTGTAACGATGACAGGCCACATCTATCGGGATGTCATTCTGGAACAACATGTACGTTTGTTTCGGGGCGCCATGGGTCCTGAATTTCTGTATAGGGATGACAACGCCCGACCTCACCGTGCAAACATTGTAGACGAATGCCTTCAATCGGAGGATATCACCCGTATGGATTGGCCAGAATACTCACCGGACTTGAATCCAATAGAGCATGTGTGGGGCATGCTTGGCCGACGAATTGCAGCCCGTCAACCCCCTCCCAACTGTCTATCGGAACTTCGGAGGGCATTGCTTGATGAGTGGTGTAATTTTCCCCAAGATCAGATTGATAATCTGATACTCAGCATGCGTAGGCGTTGTAACGCTTGTATTGCATCGTCCGGGAGACATACTCCGTATTAACTATCATACTAACCATGTTATACTGTTTTCTGTAAATAGGTTCTTTTTTGAAATTTGCTCCAGGGAGTAAAAATCGCAATTTTTATTATGTCAATCATATAGCATCTTTTTTGCTCTTTACCTTTTGTTTAATAAATAGACTTTACAAATAAGTCAAATTTATTTTGCTTTTGTCTCTTTCATTGCCTGAACTTCTTTATCCTTAATTTATGGACATGAGTGTATATTATAACGGCCTAAATAGAAATTTTAGCTGTTAACAGATGGTTTATTTTGGGTTATGCATATTGTTGTCGAATAGATAGTTATAGCATATTATTTAGATACACATACTGTACATAGTGATGTCATGCGCACGTATTTCAACCCCAAATTGGACAATATTCATTTAGAGTGGTTGAAATGGATATTTAGAATTTCAAAGTTATCGTTTAAATGTAAGTAGAGACCTATGAGCTCAAATGGTTAAAAAGTGCATTAACAGGTTAAAAGTTATTACGACTGTAATTATAACAGTCCTTAATTCTCGCCCTTGCCTTCGACTGCTAAAAACGTTGTGGTTGCCAGCGAGTGTAGGTCACTTTATTCCTAAATACAATTTCTTGCAGTTTACGAATATTTGATTTTGAGTGATGTGGTATATTGTAGAATATTAGATACTTATATTATTTAGATAGTCATACTGCACATAGTGATGGCATACGCACATATTTCAATCCCAAACTAGACAAAATTCATTCAGAATGCTTGAAATAGATATTTAAAGTTTCAAAGTTGTAGTTTCCATATTAAAAAGTTTATTAACTGGTTAAAAGTTATTACGACTGTTATAACTTTAACTTTAAATGACTGTAAAGTTGTTCGACTGTAATTATAACAGTCCTAAATTCTCGCCCTTGACTTCCGCTGCTAAAATCTTTGTGGTTAGTAGAAAGTATAGGGTCACTTCAGCCGTAAATACAAATTTTGGCAGTTTACGGATAGTTGTTTTTGAGTTAAGTAGTATATTGTAGTCAATTAGATAGTTATAACATATTATTTAGACACCTATATTGTACATCAGAGTATTGTACGAAAAGATTTCAATCCAACACTAGACAAATTCATTCAGAGTGATTGAAATGGATATTTAAAATTTCAAAGTTATAGTTTCCATGTACCTAAGACCACCACTGCTTAAAAAGGTTATTTTCATTGAAACCACAAGATAGTATACATTTGCCATTACAATTATTACTTTACTCTTTAACATTTATCAAATAAATCCCTATTTAATTTTTAAGCATAGAGGAATTTGCATTCCCTAGCTCCATCTATTCAATGCTCCTATTATACTCCAAGATCTTTAGATTGTATAGGACTGTGAAAATAATGTTTTTTCTCCACGAGGCAATCTAATTTATTTAGAGGACAAGATTGTGACCAGAGGAGAGTAGAAGGTGAACGTTGCTGATATCCAAGGTTTGCGGGATAGACCTTTGAGGAAAATGATCGCCATATTGTTTTTTAGGGCCTACGTGACTCGAGAGCCCTTAGGCATTTATTTAATTGCATAAAATCTTTTAATCAAGATATATTTGTCCATGTGTTTTTAATGAGTTTAGATTTTTTTTCTTTCTCAAACATTAGGAAAACGTAAAATTATTTTTACAATGACTTAATTGTATATGACTTTACTATTAAAATTTGAAGTTTTGGGATATTCTCTTTTTTATATTTTTTCTGTTTGTGGCGTTAGACAGAAAACAAAATATCTATCAGATAAACTAAAGTATTGAGGTTAACAAAACAAGATATTTAGCTTGTATTTTAAGTAAAAATTAGTTTATAATGTACAAAATTTAAAAGTTTCTTTGTGGATATTTAGATTTTATTTTTTACTTAGTGCATATATTTTATGTTTTTCTTTAATGTAATGCTTCATGTAAAAAATTATATATACTTTTTTACAGAGTTGGACTTTTAATTAATTAACTAACAAAAAAAGTTTTTTCTAAGCAGATCAAAACTCTTTATTTTATTTTGAATTCAAAACAAAGTTGTTTTAATAAATGGCTTTTTAGCTCTTAAGTTACAATGTTCTCTTAAATTTTAATTCTTAGAAATTACTGATATTTCTAGTTATAAAATGTATGATAAAGTGAAAAAAGTTTGGTTTTATGTTATTTATAGTAAAATAAAATATTTTTAACCGCTTTGTATGATAAAGTAAAAAGAAAACATTTGATTTTACTTTAAATAACCTTGAAGCCTATCAGTAGCAAAATGTGTGTTATCCATTCTAGATGATTGAATAGTACATGATAACGTAAACCTTTCTTTTGGATAGTAAAAAGGAGAATTTTTTTCGTTTATAAGAAACGCGAGACTTACTTAAAAATACTCTTTATTTTTTTCGAATTTAATGGATTAAACGTCACTTTTTGTGTGTTTGTGCTGTCACTTTAAATGATTTTCTATAGATTTAGAAATGATCTGAAATACGTAGAAGATTGATTAAAGAGCACAAAAGAACGCTTTATACTTAGATTAAAATTAGATATTTTTAAGAAAAGTGGGACTTTTTAATAAGTAAAACGACAACAGCTCCAAAACGGGCCATTTATTTTAGTAATGTTATATTATATATACCATCTGTTCTGACATTTTGGTATATTAATAATGGTATGTTGGACTTTTTAATGAGTAAAACGACAACAGTTCCAAAACAGGCCATCTATTTTTAGTAATGTTATATTATATATACCATCTGTTCTGACATTTTGGTATATTAATAATGGTATTATGGACTTTTTAATGAGTAAAATGACAACAGCTCCAAAACTGACCATTTTTTTAGTAATGTTATATTATATATACCATTTGTTCTGACATTTTGGTATATTAATAATGGTATGTTGGGCTTTTTAATGAGTAAAACGGCAACAGTTCTAAAACGAGCCATTTACTTTTAGTAATGGTATATGATATAGATACCATCTGTTCTGTCATTTTGGTATATTAATAATTGTATATTATATATACCATATGTACCAGGGTATCATAATGGTATATTATATATACCATAAATACTATCTACTTCCACACAGCCTTCCGTATGGATAATTAAATTTCTTTAATAAAATATTTTATTTCTTTAAATATTAAAACTAATTTTTAGATTATATTACTTTAATAATAAAGACGGTATCAGGAATAAAACAAATTATTATCATAAAAACTAATGACACATTAACTGAAATATAATTTTCATTATGAACTTAAAGAATATAATCTAAAAAATAAAAGAATCATATTTGGCTTTATTTGGCAATTTATCCTTGCACGGAAAAACGTACGAAAAAGCACGTAAAAAAACGTACAAAAAGATCTGACAAAAGATCTTTTTGTCAGATCTTTATAGAGATTAAATGAATCCTAAATAAAAATACTATTAACACATTTTGTGCAGGTACATTTCGCGGTAGAATCGTACCGGGAATGGTCGTTTTGCGTGTAAATTTAGTTATTCAGTTAAATCTCAATAGACCGAATCTTATTTAATTTTTTAACCTACTTTTCGTATTTTATATTGAAATATATAAACAAGTATATAAATAGAAATATATAAATAACAACCATAAGATTTTTGTAAATAAAAACATATTTTTAGTGGATAAATTTATAATAGTATCTTAAATAGAAATAGTAGCATATAGTTTTAATTTTTTCTCGTTCTTGTGTTCCGCATTGACTGATGTAAAAACTAGTTTTTGTCTAAATTTTTCCAGAATATATGTAGTAGACAGAAACATTCGGCTTCGTTTTCCTGTATAAGTATCAATCGTCAGAAAACGTACTAGTACGTGTCCCGCGCTCAAGTATCAATCGTCAGAAAACGTACTAGTACGTGTCCCGCGCTCAAGTATCAATCGTCAGAAAACGTACTAGTACGTGTCCCGCGCTCAAGTATCAATCGTCAGAAAACGTACTAGTACGTGTCCCGCGCTCAAGTATCAATCGTCAGAAAACGTACTAGTACGTGTCCCGCGCTCAAGTATCAATCGTCAGAAAACGTACTAGTACGTGTCCCGCGCTCAAGTATCAATCGTCAGAAAACGTACTAGTACGTGTCCCGCGCTCAAGTATCAATCGTCAGAAAACGTACTAGTACGTATCCCGCATACAGTGTGTTAACTTGGCATAAAAATTTAATATGCTTTCAACGATAACGCTGTCAGCCAGATAATAAGAATGGCGCTCAAAAAGTGGATATAAATGGCAAAACTGATGGCTAGTAAATATCTTTTAAATGGCAGAAAACTTGTATAGTCTTTGGGGGCTGCATGTACTAACAAAATGAAATAATCCGATAAACACAAAAGGTGTCAGAAGGTGTCAAGGTACTGAGAAATGATGCAAAGTTAAAATAAAAATAAACTTAATTTTTAAATTCTAAATAGTAGATCAAGAAAAGTTAGTCAATTTTTGTAAAATAATGAGGTGGCTTAAGCTCCTCCCACTCGTAACTGCATAAATTCTATTGGTCGTTTGCCAGGATCCGATTTACGTTCCTGTACACACTTTTCTACGTTTTAATATTATTTTCACTACTTTTACTCTTACTTACTCTCATTTAACCGCATTTATTCACATTTTAATCTTATTTAGTCACTATTTATTCACATTTAATCTCATTTTATTCAATTTTTAACCACTATTTTTACAATTTTTATATATAATCAACTCAATGCTCTTAATATGAATATTAAATGTTATTTATCTATCATTCTGAATTGGCATCTTGATATTTTACATAACCGAATAAACCAATCCCTCTCAGAACTTTTCATCTTAACAACTGGAGATATGCCCTGCCAAGCCAGGTGCTCCAATAAATACCGTGTAAACGAAGAACAACGATGCTCTTCTAGGGCGAAAGTAGGAACTCATGATGTTGCTTTGAAAGGTGATGTGGCAACTGGACCATATCAGCCGAGCCCTTCAATCCAGAGGCTTCTGTCAGTAAGCACAAAACTGACAACGAG
>CM063499.1:22267846-22277846 GCA_032207245.1 Pardosa pseudoannulata
CTGTAAAAGAGCTGTAAAGAGAGCAAATTTTTTTTAAATAATCACTGTTGGAGGTTGAATAACAATGGTATCTTTGGGTCGCCACTAGATGGCGGTCGAAGAAATTCTGTAACATGATGTTATATCTCGACATAAGACTGATTTTGTTTTCTGAATAAGACATCGTAAATTTATTTCTTAGTATATTGAATAAATTATCCAAAGTTAAAAAAAAATTCAAATGAGATTAAATAGTTCCAGCCTAAAGAAAAATAATCCAATTTATTTCTGTTGACTGATTTAAAACAATAAATAAAATTTTTATAGATTGAAAAGCAGAATTTGAAATTGCAGCAGTGAAGAGGCAGAAAGGCAACATAAAAAGATACGTCAACATAAATACTAGGAGTTACATACAGATAAAACAAACAAGAATCGACAGCACACGCTCAACGAATTACAGAGAGTGCTTTATATACATTCAAAGAGTGCAACTGTTTGATTTTCATAAAATGTGCTCAGAAAATAGGAAAAGTTTGTCACAACCATTTACATATCATCCATAAAGTATTTACAAACAGCAGAAAATAAATTAATATTTGAATACAGGAAATACAAAATAGTTTGAACATTGAGTTATGAGATAGAAATAAAAAGATTGCAAGGACGTTGTTGCCTCGTGCGGAATGGGAAAACAAAATGCAACTTCCAAACTAAAAATACAGTCAAGAGCATTTTCTTAACATTATCGAATTTGCATTCGAATTTGCTTTTGAGATTTTTCACTATATAATGTGAGGATATCAATAGAATAATGAGGAGGCATAATTAGCTGTTAAAATAGAATTGAATACATAGTTTCAACATTCTACAGGTAATGGGTTCTAAGTTAAGTCCGATAGCTTTAATGTCCCTTTTATTAAAACTTCCCGTTATATAAAGGCTTGTTGTCTTGTGCCACTTGGTTAAACCAAGAGAGGTGAGCCATATGTTCTTCGTATTAGGACAAATGGGTTCGCCTTCCATTTTAATAAACACCTCAAGAGTGAAAGTACGACTTTTACTGAAGTGAGTCCTCGTAATTTTGAAGCAGGTACCAAGTACAAAATATATGGACAAGTCCTGCCATTCTCAGAAGTATTGACTGAGAACCTAGAGGACATTGTGACCATGAACATGTTTTATGTTCCCATAGTCACTTTGAACCTATAATTAGACAAAATTCATCCAGAGTGGATGAAATGGATATTTAAACTTTCAAAGTTATAGTTTCCATGAACGTGCGTTGAGACCCACGACCACAACTGTTTACAAAGTGTATTAACTGGTTAAAATCTATTACGATTGTAATTATAACAGTCCTAAATTCTGGCTCTTGGTTTCGACTGCTAAAAACCTTGTGGTTGGTAGCGAGTGTAGGTCATTTCTGTCCTACATAGAAATTCCTACAGTTTACGTGTAGTTAATTTTTAGTTATGTAGTATATTGTAGTCAATTAGAGAATTATAGTATATAATAAAACAGGATACCTATATTGCACAACGTAGCTCTACACAAAGATTTCAACCCGGCACTAGACATATTCATTCAGAGTGGTTGAAATAGATATTTAGGCCCTTCTGACCTTAAGTCGTTTAATGGATAACCACAATTAACCCATCTCGCCAACCAATGGTGAGACGCAATTCTCCGTTTAATGAGAGATTAATCGTGGTTAGCCATTAAACTACTTTGATGAAATGGGACCTAAAAGTTTCAAAGTTATAGTACGTACGTACGAAGTAAGTGCTATGTACGTATGAAGAGACATAAGACTGCAACTGGTTAAAACGGTTATTTTCATTTTAATCAGAAGACAGTGTACATCTGCTATTACAAGTATTACTTTACTCTTTAACATTTACCAATTAATTGCCTGTTTAATTTTTAAACAAATAGTCATTTGTATTCAGTAGCTCCGTCCTTTCAAGGATCATATGTTACTAGATGGACTTTACCCTATTATATCCCATGAATAAATTATGTTTTCATATGTAATATACATTACCACTGCACTTACATCATTTCACAAAATAATGTTTTCTTTGATTTTTATATAATAAGTGAGCGATATCGTTGTAAGGGATAATTAATACATTAATTGCTTGTATGTCTTTTAACAAGTTTTAATTCAGAGCAAAAAGATGACTAGGCAACAATCAGAAAATCCATTCAAAACGTTGGAATGTTTTTGAGAAACTAATTTGTATTACATTAAATATACACATTTTTAAATATGATTACTACATGCAAAAATCTATATTCTTTTTTGTATTCGATTTTTTTTTCTGTTTGGAATATAAACAAAAAATATGTAAAATGATATCGAAGATGTGTTATCTCCTAAACATAAAAAGTGCAAACTTCGAAGCAAAATCTTTAAGATACTTTGCTTTTCCAAAAGTTGAGGCTGTTTTATTATTTATTGAGCGGGAAAAGTAGTGGGCGTTATTTTTGTTCAGAAAAAGATTTACATATGAGATATTTATATATTCTGGAAATGTCATGCTTTTATTTACTACGTTTTAATGGCAAAATCCCTTGGATTACAAAGTTTTCTTTGTGAAAAAAAACGAAAACTGTGAAGAACATATTTACTACCTTCGAGATTTAAATTTTGGAAAAAAATGGTTACTTTAGTTATTCTAATTTATTCGCGGCGGATTTCTTTTTCAGATGTACATGAAACCGGAAAAAGTTCTTTTTCGAATTCCTTTTATGATCCAAATGGGAGGTATAACTGTGGGATTTGCTGACGGAGAACAATGAAACTGAAACGTGAATATGGATCAATAAAGAGTTGAATTTCTTTAAAAATGCTTTAATGTTTTAGTGTCTTACTTAAAGCTTGTTTTCACATGCATACAATTATGTACCCCCATATTTCCTTTGTACACAAATATATGACAACTGTAAAATTTAAGGGGATAAATACCCTTTAAGACATTTCAAAGGAGAGAATTTTTATTGTTTCTTTACTTATATCTTTTCTAACTGTAATCCTAAAAACAAATAATTTTCAGAATTTGTTCTCTATACTTAAGTTTTATTGTAAATGTGCATTGTTTCTAAAAATTAAAAACATTTTTGTAAAATAAAAAACAAGCTTCAGAAGTTTTAAAATTTGTCTGACACACTGTGTGTAGATTTACAGGAATGCAAAGTGAGTTTCATTTACCCCTTTGGTGACGGATTCTGTTTCGAATTCCTGAGAGTAAAAAAACAGTTCTTTCATTGGTGAAAATTAATATATATTTTTGTTATAATGTACGTGTGTTTGGCAACACATACTCATAGTCTTAAACTACCTATAGCTCCAACCATGGTTGTGTTTCTTGACCAAAAATGATGACTATAACGGCATAAAAGTTAATAATTCAGTAATATACATGTCGGAATTTTAAATTTAGTTAGTGTTTTAGAGAGTTATTTTGAAATACTAATGGGGAACTATTTGATAACACGTATAGGTGTGTGATAAGGCAAATAATAAAAGACTTAGTGATAGCTCGAATCGGAGAGAAAGCTTGGAATTATAGAACTAGTAAGCCCACGGCCGGAAATGTCAACTGTTGTATGAGATTTGGCGGAAAAGGAATGACCGCCATGTTTAAAATAGAGATTGAAACAGAAAGGAATAAACGATGTTTATAATGTGAATTGTGTAGTGTATGTATTTGCAAAACCGACATACATGTATTGAAATTTTCCTCTTTACATGTACTGTATGTTCCATATAATAAATAAAGATATCATGTAGCAAAAACGTTCACAGTTTAAATTTTTTCTAAATATGAGACAACAGATATCACCACGTGTTGAATAATACATAAACAAGATTCAGTCGTAAGTTTCCCATCATACCGTTTGTAAATACCCTACAAACCCTTTGTAAACAAACCCTTTGTAAATACTCTTATATTTGTGCTTTGTTTCTTTAGTAAAAAATCTAACAGATGTATCCATGTGTGTGAATAATCCATAAACAGGATTCAGAGATAAGTTTCCCGTCATACCGCTTACACAAGTATTTCATAAATACTCTTATATTTGTGAACTAAATTGTTTCTTTAATATAATTTCTAACAGATATCACCATGTGGTGAATACAAGTTTCTCATCATACCGTTTACACAAGCACCTTGTAAATACTCTTATATTTGTGCATTGTTTCTTTAGTATAACTTCTAACAGATGTCTCCATGTGTGTGAATAATCCATAAACAGGATTCAGTGATATGTTTCCAGCCATACCACTTACACACGTATTTCGTAAATACTCTTATATTTGTGAACTAAATTGCTTCTTTAATATAATTTCTAACACATATCACCATGTGGTGAATAAAAGTTTCTCATCATACCGTTTACACAAGCACCTTGTAAATACTCTTATATTTGTGCATTGTTTCTTTAGTATAACTTCTAACAGATGTATCCATGTGTGTGAATAATCCATAATCAGGATTCAGTTATATTTTTCCAGTCATACCACTTACACACGTATTTCGTAAATACTCTTATATTTGTGAACTAAATTGTTTCTTTAATATAATTTCTAACAGATATCACCATGTGGTGAATAATACATAGACAGGATGCAGCGAAAAGATTCTCATCATACCGCTTACACAAGTACCTTTTAAATACTCTTATATTAATGCAATGTTTCTTTATTATAACTCTTAACAGATATCACCATGTGTGTGAATTATCCATAAGCATGATTAAGCTATAACTTCCTCATCATACCGCTTAGACAAGCACCTCGTAACTACTCATATCTTTTTGAATGAAAGAAACAGTAGAAAAATATAATAAATCGTTCCTATAGGGACCGATCCATTTTGAACGATGTAATTTTTCTCTTCGTTGCATGACTTGCGAAGCCGAGCACACAGGCACGAATATACAAAACGTATGACATACGACGCCGACAAAGAAGGGGTTAAGAACTATGTGTAATGTTTGCTTTCTTCGTAAACAATAATTATTAGGTATAATTATCCACCTAGTCACCACCTAGTTAGAAATATCAGAAATTTTACGCCTGGAGATAAAATTTTCAAAAAAGCTAAAATGATATTTAAACATTTAATTTCAAATACTATAAATAATAATTAAAATAAGCAGAAATAAAAAACAGTAGTTAGAATTCCAAGGCAGCTTTATAATGTATTTACCTTGTAAGTTTAGAAATAATATGTGCAAAAATTATTTATTAAGAGTGTGTTACAAAATACGATTCAGAGTAAAATGCATTTTAAAGTTATAACTTAACATATTTTCATTCAAAGAACAGAGACACGAGAAGAAGGGAAGGTGCTGTAGAAATAATGTAAACAAGCAAGCGAAAGATGTGATCTAAAAGAACTTTGTTGGATAAACAACTTTACACGGTTTGCTCAGAATCAGCTTTCTCATTCTTCTTTTAAGTTGTAATTTTATTTTATTTTTTAAATTATTAGTTTTGTAGATTTCAGGTAAGGGTTTTAAAAAATTTCTTGTAGATTATATATTTCTAGTATATGCTAATACGTGAACATTATTAATGTTAATATTTGAACCTCGGTAGCTGAGTCAGCAAAATGCAACGCTCTCTTAGCTGAATGGTTGCGGGTTCAGAGCCCGCAACCATTAGTCCAGCGAATCCCAAGCTGGACTAATATCCACCATGCTCGTGAAAGGTGACTGTGGCACCTAAAATGGGTTCAAAATAAAATATTACCAAATGTTGTTTTTATATCACAATACTATAAACAATAAAAATGTTTTTTTAATCAGTATTTTATATATGTGTCCTTTTATTTAATTTTATATGTTATTTTTTCCTTCTTGGAAAACTAATTTTTAATTCATATACACACATATATATGCCGTGTTTGTTAAAGGTGACTGGGACACGTAAGATATGTTCGTAGCCACAATGTCCTCCAAGTTTTCCATCAATACTCTTGGGGTTGGCAGGCCCAGCCTATGTACCTTCTGCTTGGTCCCTGCTTCAAAATTACGAAGAATCACTTGAGAAAGAAGTCGTGCTTTCACCCTTGAGGTGCTTGTCAAATGAAAGGCACACCCATTTGCCTTAATACGAGTAGTGATGGCTAATTCGTGCTTGGTTTGACCAAGTGGTATCAGAAACAACAAATTAATATTGTATTATGTTTCAGATTAAATTTTCTGTAAAACAGACAGCTGCAAATGGACGTTGTACACATTAATTCTACGAGAGACAGAGTCTATATAATTCCTTAGAACAGATGTGATTTATAGTTCCCGTGCTGGTAGTTTAAAATTCTCTGAAACCACGGTAGTTCATTCGTCGAAGGAGACGATCTCGTAACTGGATGGTTTCGGGTTTGGGGCTCGAATCGGCCTACAACACGCCGTGTTCCTTAATAGTGACTGGAGCATGTAAATATATTCATGGTCACAATGTCCTCCAAGTTCTCAAATGATACCTCTGGGGTCGGCGTGACAAGACTATGGATTTTTGTTAGGTTCCTTCTTGTAAATTACAGCCCTAAATGCAATTTCATTTACAGATTCATTCATATATATTTTACTTTTTTGTTTCCTGGTCAATTGTACAGCGGATTCATGCAAACATAACACGTAAAAAAATATAATTTTTGAGGTTTGAAGTTTATGCATCCCATTAAACAAGTTATATAGGGAGAAAAAACATGGTTTGCAGGGGTTAAACTTAATAATTAAAGCCTTGTTTAATTGTGCCAAAAAGCAGAGCAAATGCAGGGTAAATCCACGAATTGTTCTCTCCTTTCAAGAATTATCTTTAAATAAAAAAGTGAGGTGTAGAAAAATGCCACTTTTCTTCCAGGGTATTTCCTGTCTTCTTATTCTTATGTTTGGGTATAATAGACATCTGGTAGGAGTACCTTGTTCTTGGGGAGACCCTTGTAGTTGCCTTAAAAGAAATTTCATTTATATATTCATTCATATATATTTTACTTTTTTGTTTCCTAGTCAATTGTATGGTGGATTCATCTAAACATAACAGTTAAAATAAAAATTAATACATGTGACAAAAAGCAGAACAAATGCAAGTGAAATGCATGAATTGAACTCCCCTTTCAGATATTATCTATAGTTAAGAAAAAACTGAGGTGTAGAAAAATTCTGCCTTTCTATCAGGGTAATTTCAGAGTTTAACCTCTTTTCCCATAATCCTTTGCATTTGCTGGAGTTAGATTATAAAATGGCCAACTCTTCACTGCTTCTAAAAGTGCAGTAATAAAAATGTATTTGAAAAATTTTCTCAGATGCAATTGCTACTGAAAATTACAATCTAACGGATAGGATTAATTTCTTCGTTATCGTCCTTTTCCATAATCCTTTGCTTTTGCTGGAGTTATATTATAAAATGGCCGACTTTCCACTGCTTCTAAAAGTACAGTAATAAAAATACAGTTGAAAAATTTTCTCAGATGCAATTGCTACTGAAAATTACAATCTAACGGATCGGATTAATTTATTCGTTATCGTCCTTTCTCTTCTTCTAAAATGTTTATCATAATTTAATAAGTTTTTCATGTGATTCATTAAAAATAGTAAAAAGTAATGCAGATGTTGCATTTTGTATCAAGTAAATAATAACACAATACACGAAAGGACGGGATTGTACCCCCCTGTGATTACGTGAGTTCTGACAACAATCCTGAAAAAAAAGAGGTTGAAATTATTGCTCATATGAAAGGGTTTTTCTGACCTTCCAAGATCCCTTTTACCCGGGTTTATTTATGCTTGAACTCTCCCTAAAGAACTGCTGACAAAACCTCTACATCGTGATTAAATAGTTATTTGTTCTAACCAATCAGAAAATACCTAGAAGTCATGTAGGTCACGATGACGCAGTTTAAGCTTTAGAATCTATTTTAGCTACTTATAAAACTGGAGAGAATCCATAGGGGAAAAAAGATATTCCGTAAAGATGCTAGAAAAGAATGCCAGAAAGATAAGATTGGAACCAAAAGTGAATTCAAGATAGACGTAATTACGTTGGTTAATTATTAGGATAAAAATATCACTACAGATTATCACCCCCCCCCACCATCAGAAAAGTCTTGACATAAAGACATAAGCTGGTAATAGCTTGACATGAAGCTGGACATAAAGACAGTCCAGAGAGTAGGAACATAAAATTTTGTTTTCGGAAAGTAAAGTTTTGTGTTGGTCTGGCACATATAACTTTATAAATGAATACATAAAATACTTTCAAATATTTTGAATAGTATATAAAATTATAACAAAATTATAGTAAAATAAATGAATGAATGAAAATTTATTAGATGAATAGATGCTTTGTTAACAATATTCTAGCATAATTTGGCTACATATAAATATATGTAAGATGAAATTAACTCGACTGGCACGGGACTTAAGTGAGTTTCAAGCTTCACTAAACTCTAAAGGTCAAAACTTCAGTCATAGCTGAAAATCAGCAAAAAACTTTTGTTATGCTACATCGATTTTCAACCCCAGTCAGCAGAGCCAGAATGATGACCGAATGATTAGTACGCTGCTTTTCGGTTGTGGGTTCTAATTCTACTGTTGGTATAGGTGTTAGGAATTGGTCTTAGGCAATAGGTTCCTCTCTCATTAGCCCTTGCTTAGGAAAGATGTAATCCTTAATATTTTAAAATTGTTGCTTGATTTTTTTCTATTTACTGCATGTTTTTATATACATATATGAAATATTTAAGGTAAAATGTAAATAGTTTTAAGAAATATTTTATGAACTTCATTTAAAAAAGAGTATATTTAATTGCAGATTTATAAAAATATTTATTATTAATTAAATTCAAAAGTCTTCTAAAGACCTTTTATTTTAAATAAAAAAGTTATACTTTAATGAAGCTAATTTATTAAACGTCTGCATTTTAATTTTTTCTCTGAAAAGTGAAAAAAATTTTTGCATATAAATTCAATAAAAATTTAAAAATGTACTAATAAGTTAATAAAAGATTTAAATTTATTTATTCCTAGAAGAGTTTTATTTTACTCTTCTAAGTTTTTTAAGCTATAAAGCAATTAAATAATATTCTCATACTTCGATGCTGACAAATTAATGGTAATTAATTAACTCTTAATTATTATGAAATTATTCTTTAATTATATTTACCCAAGTGTGGGAAGTTTGGGATTTGGCATTATAATAAAAATAAGCCTTTAAATTATATTTTAAGTGCTAAATTTTATTAATTAAATTTTTACAACTATTTCAATTAGTCTGTTCTTACGTAATCATGTTGAAAATATGCTAGTTATATTAATTACCATAAAATTGGATATGCATATAGTTTATTGATATTCTAAACACTATTTTAGTATTCTATAGAATTAGAAATGATTTTGGAAGGTATTCCTTATTACGTAAAAAATGCAAAAGTTGCATTTTTGTGTGGATAAAGGGTTTATGAATATTCAGCGCTTTTATGTCGCAATGTGTATTTACGACCTCATTGGTATACATAACACGTGCGATGTATTTTACCCTATCTTCCTTTTCCTATCTCTACAATGGGGACAGCAAATGGACATTGACCTTGACGTGGAAATTGGGGGACAACACAAAGCAAAAGCTCTTTTACCCCGATGTGAACTTTCAATTTGTAAAACTTGCATTTCTATAGCTCCAGTAGCATTCTGCAACAGTAGCACTTTGATAAAACGATACTTATCTCAGTAAAATTATCGTTTTACGGTATATATCGTTATATCGTGAGACGATAAATTCAATTTAATATACTTAAATTAGGGCTAGCTTCATATATTTCTGACACAAAAATGCTTTTTTTAATATACCAGAGTGAGAGTTTGCATAAATTTTACGCTAATTTCTATTTTTAACGCACTTTATCCCTACTTCACAGCTGCGGCATCTGAAAGTCAATTTTAAATTTACTCTTCACTCTTTACCCTTCCCTATATCCTATAATGTTCTAGCAGGAATTCCCAAGAA
>CM063499.1:22280346-22308943 GCA_032207245.1 Pardosa pseudoannulata
ATTGTAGGAGTGAACTAATCGCTGAGACAGCTGGAAAATATGGTAAGTGGACTGAATATTTGCATTTATTTGGCAGACTGTTAAAATGATTTTAAGTCACTGTACACTCTTAAAAAAATGAGAATATTACAGAGATATTGAAAGTATAATAGTTTAATATTTTACACACACCACACATACACACATATACAGTGTGTCCCAAAACGTCAGCATAAATTCTGCACATCTAGATTCTTCATTGAGAGTACATAAAAACTTCCCAAAGAAGCTTTCCTGTACGATCCATAGATTACGAGAAAAATACGAAAAACAAAGTATAATGTCACTACCGGTGCAAGAAAAACACTTCATTGAACATATCAACAGCACTATATGCACCTGCATACCCCCTAACAGTTCGTAAGGCATTTCCATCACATCGGCCGTACAACAGGTGCATGTCGCAGTAGTCACGAACGGAATACATGGCCACCATACGAAGACTACCAGTAGTACAAGATGCAGTCTTTTAAATACCACTTCAAAGGCGGCTTAACGTCATTCCATGGCACACTCGCATGCGTGATGCTATACGAAACGTTTTAAACGTTACCGTCAGGAAAGATATGCAAATACTGCTGTTGATATGTCCAATAAAGGGTATTTTTATTGCACCGGCAGTGACGTCATACTTTGTTTTTCGTATTTTTCTCGTAAACTATGGAACGACAGGAAAGCTTCTTTGGCAGTTTTTATGTACTCCCAACGAGGAATCTAGAGCTGTGCAGAGTTTATGCGGTCATTTTGGGACACCCTGTATACACCAAATATTATAGTAAGAATTTCTCAAATACTAAATTCATTTCTTTCCTGTTTATAAGATAGAATTCATTTTAGGTACAGATATACCATTTTATTCTACATAATTTTTCTAAACACAAAACAGCCCACAAAAGTGTTTTGAAAATAACACGTGACGTCTGTATTTATATATACTCACACTGGAGGGTAGATGCAAAGTCAGACACTATTATTTTGTCCTAATAAATAAAGGCGAATAACAGAGTATGTTTTGTTAACAAAATGTGAACATGTCGTGATTTTGGCTTAGAACTAATTGTTGATTAATTAGAACAAGATTAGAACGCAATTAATCGTACATTAGGCTTAAGCTATACTAGTGAAGCAAGGAATTAATGTCTAAAATTGAAACAAACCCACAGGTTTAGTTTCATTACAAATTTTGAGGGAATGGATTTGTCAAAGATAAATTTTCATTACTTCTTTCGATGTTACAAAAAAGAACAGTTGAGTTATGACACCTTAAATAATGATTTTAAAACAAAAATAAAAGTGAAGTCTAAGAATGGGTCTCACCTATTGATTAGAAATAATCTACATTTATCTCCCATTTATCATAATGATCTGGCGATTATCTCTTTGTAATTATGGTGATACCCTGACTATAAAACAAGTTATAAATCACAAAATACTTAAAATAAATCTGCAAATTAAAGACTTTAATAATTAATGCGTCGTTAAAAAATATTTTGTTTAATGTTTGTGATTTCTTTCGAGCTACAATATGGAGAAACCATTGTGATATTAGTATTTTTTCTAGAAAATGGGATTTAATGCAATTTAACATATGTTACTTTTGCTGTATGTTTGTACTGTAATTTAAATTTGAATATGTTTGGGAATTTGCATGAAATATGAATAATTTGAAACATAACAACTATGTTATCTGCTCAAAGGCTTATGTTATTTCCATTACTTCAAAATTCGTGGTTACTGCAAGGGTTCCGCAGTGTGATGGCCATTTGACGGTTCATTGCCTTTTACGTCATTAGGTTAACCCATTAGTTAAATCAATGATCTGTGTACTTCATTCTAGAACTATCTTTCTATTCGTGTAGTTTGCGCCACTTCTCTCTATTATGTCATTATAAGCACGAGGCCAGCTTTGAACATACAGTTCTCTTCCAGTTTTTGCTAGAAAAGATATTCTGGGGAGACCGTTTGCACGTGGTGTCTGTAATACAGACCGGTTGAATGTTAAACTCTATAAAAGTTTTAGGCAATCTACCATAACACATTTGGGCATGTAGCATGAGACATTTGGGTCCTATTGATGAATCCAAAACGCATCAACGAAAGTAGGTCCTTGTTCCAACAATAAAACTGAACTATTTATTTTAAAAGAAAAAAAGCGAACAAAATGATTTAACCATAATCATAACTCAGAGAAAATAAGTCCCTGAGGTTACACCGTCTCCTTAATCAGACTATTACGTTAAGAACACTCATGTGTAACTGGAAAGTTCAACTCAATCTGTTTTTCACAGTACTTCTTCACTAAGAAAACTCGGTCCTGTCCTTTCTCCCTTCTTTGATTTTCTTCCTTCGGATTATCGAAAGATTTAACCTTTGACACCCGTCTAATGCTGAGAAAGAATCTCCACATTGAACTTTCCCGACTGTAAAATCTACATGGTTTTCATACACACAATCGCATTGTACTAAACTCTCCAAAGTTCAATATTCGATGAAGATTATTACCAGAAAAACAAATGACTCTTCCAATCGCTCCCAAAGTTGATGGATAACACCCTATTGTTAAAACACTCTTAAGTTGGAATATCGACAAAGATCATTACCGGGAACACTGATGACTATTTCGTTCTCCCACAAAATTGATGAATAGTGCCTTATTGTCACACAAAACACTTACATGTATTATATTGACTTTGATGGACGTACCACTTAAAGTGTCTACAGCATGACGGGTACATGAGAGGTACTTCAAATTGTGTTTATCTTCTGGGGCATTGCCCATAAATATAATCAACCGATCACCTCTGAAATAAATCAGAAAAGCTTCGAATCTAACTGGACACTGATTTTGGTGCAAGAATGTACTTATGTACAGTGGTCACAAATTATTATTTTGAAAAATAGTCAGAAATGCTCAAAATGCAAATTTAAACTTTTAAAGTTAACATTTCCTTGTAAATAAGAACAAATGTAACACTGAAACTAGAGAAAATGTATTCAGTCGTGGTCAGAATCAGGCTTCTTTTCAGTAAAACACTGAATGTTTCCTAATAAAGAAATTTCTTATTATATTTAAAAGAAATGGACATAAAGAGATTCTAATACAACTGTTTTTTGAATATTATATTTAACTAGCAAATGTGCCCGTGCTTCGCTACGGGGAGCTTTATATATTATTTTTAAACAAATAAATTTTTTTCGATTATTAATCTGTAAATTTTACACTGTGCAGTTCAAGTCATTGGGGAATTAAAAAAAAGCATAGCTGTCTCTATTATATGTATAATATAGTCATATTCAATTCTCGTGATACATTATTTGCATTACACCTGTGTTAAGCTTCAATAAGATATTGTAGCGTTTTTCCTCTCAAAAGTAAGAAAATTTTATTTTATTTACGAAAAGCTTATTCTGCCTACTAAACTTCCATGTAAGTAGTTTGTTGCAGTTTTATTAATCTACTTATAATGTATTTAGTAGGATCCTTTTTTTCAATTTTTTTTATTTAATTGTTAAACATAGTTAAAAGCATACAACAGTTTAGTCTTCTCTTAAATTTTCTTGTAAGATAAAGAAATATCTGGCATATACATTATATATATTTCGTAAGCCGTTTAATATAAAATAATATTTATGTACTTTTATCTGACGTTGATTGGCAAATTAATGTCTCTAATATAGTAGAACACCTATTAACCTTATGGTTCAATTTAGCAGATTGATCAAATAACTTGTATTTTCTTTTGTGAACATGACTCACCTGGACCATAAACTGTATGAACTGTTCGTGGTCCAGTTGTGTAATGTGAAAAAAAAAGAAAAAAATTGATAAATGTATTTTTACAGCTAATTATCATTTTAATAATATTCTACGTTTGAACAACACAAATGCAAACAAATAGGAATGAGAATTAGGAATTACTAATATACCATTGAAGCTATTGAAATATAGAAATGACTGTATAATTCCATTTTACATAATCCTTGCAGGGATACAATTTATGCCCCTTTCCTGCTGAACCGTCTCTCGAACCCTGCCTTTATATACCATATAACTCTCTCTTATATCCCACCATCTGTTGGTGTCCTTGTTTTTCTACTAATTATGTAGAAGATAAAAAAATTGAAAAATTTATATTCTTGTTTCTAAACACGCTATTTGTAATATGATAAATATGAACTTTTATAACTCTCAGTCCTAACCCTGGAAAAAGTTTGAACGAAAATTACCCAAAATCATTACCATAACCGTTTTTTAAAGTACTGCTATCAACCGGATTTTTTGCTAACATGATAAGTTTCACTCCAGAAAGGTTCGGATAATCGGCGCTCTAGAGTATTTTCATTTGTCTAGTAAAAACAAATTTCATGAAATATCATTTACCTATCAGGGATTTTGCTAATGAATCTGTTAGTTTTGGCTAGAAACATGAATTTAGAAAAGCGCAATCAGAATATAGAACTTTCTTAAATGCCATTAAAGTCAGTCCGCCTAGTCAATTTTACATAGGTGCATAGGTTTTTGCGTAGGTTCTTTTCTTGCTACTCAATCTCCGTCCTTCCTGCGCGGTACAATCATTACTCCGGGCTCTTTTACCATACAACTCTTCTATCCATTGCCCCATCTACTGATGTTCTTGTGTTTCGACTAACTTTGTAGAAAAGAAAAATATAGGTTTAAAAATGAACTTCTAAATACGCCCTTCGTAATGTGGTAAAATATGCAGTACAACAGTTAACTGCAAGGAGTGATCATTTCCATATCACGAATTTAGTATAAAAAATTATTTGATTTGGGTAGAAACACGAACTGGCGAGAACAACTCTTTCTTTTGACGCCAATGAGCAATTCTGAGGTAGCCTAAATTATTATTAGATAGCCACGCATGTGTACATTTTTTCATTTTTCCAAATCAAGGAATATTCTCCAAAATTTATTTATACTATCATTGACCATTTGTATCAAAATAATAGCAAATTAAACAAATACTTTCTTCAAATACTTTCTTGATACACTTAAATAAGTAATAAGATATATTTTTATTTGCCCACGATAGCAAATTAAACAAATACTTTCTTGATACACTTAAATAAGTAATAAGATATATTTTTATTTGCCCACGACTTTATCTGCCTAGTCTTAAAACTGTCGAATTATTTCAAAACGTTTTGGCTGAAGCAAAATATGAAATTAACACTTAACATTACTTTACTGACTGATTTCGTGGTTTAATTACACACTATAATGTATGTTATTATAATACTTATAGGGTAGACAGAGGTTTTTATTTGGAGGTAAATATGAAACTGTCCAAAATTTGGGGCATAAATGGCATACCGTCTGGTTATGTATAAGAAACAAAAACACAATCGAACAAATTTTTAATTTACAATGATCTATAAATTAAACTATAGATATTTATTGACCTATGAAATAGACTAACTGGAATTTACACATTAAAAAAAGAAATTCTTGTTAATGCCAGTAAAAAAATTGTCATTGTAACAAAAAATAATCGATGATTAAATTTAAAATTAGCACACATGTATCAAATCTATTATTTGTGCCAAATATAAAAGAAAACTAATTGCATATCTAAATCCAGAGATAAAACGGATAAAAAAAATTAAGCAAACGATATTTAAATATTATAAAATAAGAAATGCATAAATGTGATGGTTAAAAGAATGACGTCATAATGCTAGAAAAAATGTTATTTGAACCTATTTATTACGTGATAAATTGATAAATTTAATCGCCTGCTCTTAACCGGGGAAAATAATGCTTGAAATAAAGGCATTAAACGCTCGAAAAGGGGGGAAGGGATGGATTTCGAACGTTTTAAAGTTGACAGTGCTTTCCGCAGTGATGTAAAGAATATTTATACCAATTTTTTTTAGAATCGGACCATTAGTTTAGGAGGAGATGTGGAACATACATACATACATACATACAATGACTTTTATTTATAAGACTAGCCAATGTGCCCGTGCTTCGCTACGGGGAACTTTATATATTACTTTTATCATTTACCTTTTTTATTATTAATCTGTAAATTCTACACTATGCAGTCATTGTCGAATAAAAATCATAGTTGTTTCTATTATATGTATAATATATTCATATTCAATTCTCATGTTACATTAATTTGCATAACACGTGTGTTAAGCTTCATTAAGATATAGTAGCGTTTTACTCTCAAAAGTTAGAAAATTTTATTTCATTTACGAAAAACTTGTCCTGCCCACTAAACTTCCATATAAGTAGTCTGTTTCAGTTTTATTAATCTACCTACAATCTATTCAGTGGGGTTCCTTTTTCTCAAAAATTTTTTTTATTTAATTGTTAAACATAATAGCATACAACATATTATTTTGCTGTTAAATTTTGCTTGTAATATAAAGAAATATCTGGCATATACATTTTGCAAGCAGTTTAATATAAAAATAACACATATACTTTTACCTGACGTTAATTGGTAACATTATTATCTCTAAAATCGCGGATTAACCATATGGTTCAATTTAGCTGATTGATCAAAGAACCCGTATTTTGTTTTGTGAACATAACTCACCTGGACAACAAACTGTATGAACTGTTTCTGGTCCAGTTGTGTAATGTTCAAAAAAGAAAAAATATTGATAAATGTAATTTTACAGCTAATTCTAATTTTAATAATATTCTACATTTGAGTAATGCAAATGCAAACATATAAGAATGATAACAGAAAATTACTAATATAACTTTGAAGCTATTGAAATATAGAAACGACTATATAATTCCATTTTACATAATCCTTACATGGGTTCAATTTCTGCCCCATTCCTGCTTACCAGTCTCTCATACCCTGCCGTTATATACCATAAAACTCTCCTGTATATCCCACCATCTGTTGGTGTCCTTGTTTTCTACTAATTTTGTAGAAAGTACAAGTTTGAGAAATACATATTTTTTACTTCTAAACACGCCGTTTGTAATATGAGAATTATGAACTACTATAACTGTTAGTCCAAACACTGGGAAAAATTTGAAGGAAAACTACATAAAATCATTACAATAATAGTTTTTGAAAGTAGTCCAGTCATCCTGATTTTTCGCTAACATAGGTTTCGCTCCAAAAAGTTGAGGATAATCGTCACTCTAGTGTATTTTCATTTGGGTAGTAAAAAAAAAAAATATCAAGAAAAATCATTTCCAAATCAGGGATTATGCTTACGAATCTTTTGGCTACAAATATGAATTCAGAAGTGTGCAATCAGAATACAGAACTTTTTTAAAGGCCATAAAAGCCAGTCCGTCTAGTCGATTTTACATAGGTTGCATAGGTTTTTACGTACGTTCGTTTCTTGCTTCTCTCCATCCGCTCTTAATGATCGTCAGAAGTAATACTCCGTGCTGCTATATAACACTTCTATCCATTGCCCCATCTACTGATGTTCTTGTGTTTAGACTAATTTTGTTGAAAAGAAAAATATAAATTTAAAAATGAATTTCTAAATGCGCAATTCGTAATATGGTAGAATATGCAGTACAACAGTTGGCTGCAATGAATGATCATTTCCATATAACAAATTTAGTACAAAAATTCCTTTGGTTTGGCTAGAAACACGAACTGGCGAGAACAAATCTTTCATTTTACGCCAATCAGCAATTCTGCGGTAGTCTAAGTTTTTAATATTGGCCCCGAAAGTATAAATTTTTTTTATTTCTCCGTGTCAACGAATGCTCTCTAAAATTTATTTACTCTATGACTGACAATTTGTATCAAAATGATAAAAAAAATTAAACAGATATTTTTGTTATACATAAATAAGTGATAATATATATGCTTATTTGCCTGTGACTTTATCTGCTTGGAATTTCATCTTAAAAGTTTCGAATTATCTCAAAACGTTTTGGATATGGTAAAATATGAAATTAAAACTAAAATTAACTTTAGTGACTGCTATCGTACATTAATTACCAATTTTAATATATCTTGTCATAATACGTGATAGGATAGACGACAGAGGTTTTTATTTGGCGGTAAATATGAAACTGTCCAAAATCTGGCGAATAAATGGTAGGCCGTCTGGGGATGTACAAAAAATGAACACGGAATCCAATAAACTTTTTAATTTACAAAGATATATAAATTAAAAGCTAGATATTTATTGATCAGTGAAAAAGACTCATTGGAATTTAGACGTTAAGAATAGAAATTGTTGTTAATGCCGGTGATATAATTTTCATTGTAACAAAAAGTAATCGATGATTAAATTTAAAATTAGCACATATGCATCAAATCTATTATTTATGCCAAATATTAAAGAAATGTAATTACATAATATCTAAATTCAGAGATAAAACTGATAAAAATTATGCAGACGATTTTAAATAATATAAAATAAGAAATGGATAAATGAGATGGTTAAAGGAATGACGTCATAAGGTTAGAAAAATGTTATTTTCACCTATTTATTACGTGATAAATTGAAGACTTTAATCGCCTGCTCTTAACCGGGGAAAATAGTGGCTGAAATAATGGCCTAAAACGCTCGAAAAGGGGGGGGAAGGGGTGAACTTCGAACCTTTTAAAGTTGACAGTGCTTTTCGCAGTGATACAAAGCATATTTACACCAATTTATTTTAGAATCGGGCCAATAGTTTAGAAGGAGATGTGGAACATACATACATACATACATACATACACACATACAATGACATTTATTTATAAGATATATGTATATATATGTAAATATATGTATATATATATATATATGTATATATATTTATATATATGTATATATAATTATATAAATATATATATGTATATATAAGTATATATAATATATAGTAAGCGAGAGCTTGAAACACAAGACTCTTTTTTAGAAAGCGATTTTGATTCATATTTATAACTCTATAAGGTTTTGTAATTAACCTTATTAATTAGCACTGTCATGTTTAAGTAATACGTGTACTGTTGTAATTTTTTTGTCTTAAATGTATGAAGTGTAAAAAGTTTACGTATTTAAAACTTTCGTGTACCCTCGCTTCTCATTCAGCTTTCGCGGAATTGGTCCACATTAACGCAAAAACGAGTCACTGTATATAAAACTTGGAACTAATGCTATGAAAAGAGATCCTAGTAAGCATTTTTTTATTTCATTCAAAGTCATCAATTTTTACAAAATATTTAGAGATTTTACTGTTGAAATTTAATTCTTTTACTGGCAGTAAATGAATAGTTCTACAGATTGAATGAAATACTTGTGATGCTACAGGTCTTTTATTATGATACCAAAGCACATAATTGACTTTGTATTAGAGTTGAGCAGTGGAAAAAAGGGTTTTTGGGAATTGAATTTTGAAAATTTCCAAAACATATTCGAAGTATTTTGTTTACTTTATCCTAATCTCACAAGACATTTTACAATTTATGGTTTGATATTAATTGTTACTGGCAACTGTAATGAATAACATTAAGGAACAAACAGCCAAAATATTGAATAATTGGGATTAACTAACTATATTTGGCAAGGTATCATGTTTCATAAAAGTATGAGAATATATTCGTGAGAAATATTTTCTTTGAGATTACAAAATTTATATAATTTTATTATTACATAAAAATAGGCAATAATCTACATGTCACAAAACATAATCATTATTTTTCTTGGATAACATCTCACTCTCTCTCTCTCTCCTCATTATTCTCTCTCTATAAATATACAAAATATATATATATATATATATATATATAAAAATATATTATATATACATACATACATAATATAAAATATATATATAACACATATATATATACAATAACATATTTAGTTTCATATCTAGATATATATATATATATTTAAAAAATATATATATATATATATATATATATATAAATATATATATATATATAAATATAAATTTAGCCATTTGATTGTACATTGAAAAAAAATGTTTTCACATGCTCACAACTCTAATATGTTTAACAGCAATTTGCCTTCGCATTTCTGCTATAAACAATGGTACATTTCCTGCTGTGATACCCATCAATCATTGTTTATTGTTTTTTTCTAGTTAAGTCATGCAATGCTTCTGAAATCAAAATTTCATGGATTTATCTGGGGAGTACGCTGGTCAATCTATTCGAGGGATATCTTCACTTAGTATTAAAAAGATATGTTTTTCATTGATACATAAATTGAGGTCTATGCACTAAAAGAACATGGGGAAATGCAGTTGTGAGCAATGAAAAAAACCCGGGTTAATTTTTGGGAAGGGAATTTTGAAAATTTCCAAAACATGGGAATTTTGAAGTATTTTGAAGTCGACAATTCCTATGACACAATGAGAACCACCTTTTTTTCTGTCTTTGTTGCAGACCTCAAAAGTTGATATTTTCACAAAAATTTAACTATTATATAATATGAAAAAAGATGAATAATTGGGATTAACTAACTATATTTGGCAAGATATGTTTAGCATGAAAGTATTAGTCTCTTTTTCCTTTGTGAAATATCCAATATTTTTATTATTACGTAAGTATTAGGCAATAATCTGTAGTGTCACAAAACCCATAAATCATTATTTTTCTTGGATAACATCTCTCTCTCTCTCTCTCTATATATATATATATATATATTATATATAATATATATAAACATATATATATATATATATATATATATATATATATATATATATATATATATATATATATATATATAATATATATTTATATATAATATATACATATATATATATATATATATATATATATATATATATATGAAATATATAATATACAATATATATATATAATATAAAATATATATAATGTATTGATAGGAATTAGACACATAATAAACATTGTCATTTATGACATAAATGATATATGCATTACAAAAAATAATAAACTGTTATTTTAAATTTAATGATTTATTTTTAATAAAGGAAAAAGTTAACATAAAGCAATTTACATATAAATAATGATAAAATAATGTATATAATTATTATATTAGCAATTAAAATTGAATTATGTTTGATAAGACTAACAGGGTAATTAATACATAAGTACTACTATAAAATCATTTAAATGCTCATTGCTATTATTTCTTGAATATATATATATATATATATATATATATATATATATATATATATATATATATATATTGCCAAAAGTAAAAAAAAAATCTCAGAAATAATATGCTAGTCTTAAATAGCCACTGAAAAAAATAAATGTAAACATTGTTAAATGATTCTTAAAATTCCGGTTTATCCCAAAAATTCCCGGGTTTATTACCATCTCTTAAAAATTCCTGGTTTTTTACATCTCTAGGAAGGAGTACCTCCTCACAATAGCGATGTTACAGAACATTGCAAAACGAAGCTCAGTTCGGTTCAACATAATGCTTTTGAAAATACATAACGGTTTTTTTTTGAAGTATTATAAAACCGGTGACCAAATAAATCAAAATGATATGTAAAATCCGGATTTAAAGATTGAATAAACCCGAATTTTGGGAAGAAATCATGAAATTTTTAACAATGTTTACATTTATTTTTTGAACAGTGGCTATTTAAGAACTAGCATATATATTTCTAAAGATTTTTTTTTTTATTTTTCGCAATATATAATATATGATATATATATATATATGAATATAAATATCTTATTTGGACGTCCACCGGATGCGCCTTCTTCGCCTGAAGCTTATGTTGAAAATCTGCAGCGCGGTTAGAAGACGTTCATCAGTTTGCCCGAGGTCGGATCAACATCGCGACGGACAAAATGAAGACCAGATACGACGCAAGAGCTACAAGACATGAATTCAACGAAGGTGACAAGGTTTGGTTTTGGAACCCACACAGACGTAAAGGACTTTCTCCAAAGCTTCAAACTTCGTGGGAAGGACCTTATACAGTTTTAAAAAGACTGAACGACGTCGTGGTTCGAATCCGTAAATCAACGAATGCTAAGCCTAGGATTGTTCATTATGATCGTCTAGCACCATACTATGGTAACATTACTTAGTTTAATTAATAATTGGCACTATGGTTTCGTGACCTTCAACTTTTATTTATTTTTTTATTTGTAAATAGTTCTGTAAATAGTTGTTTTCTTTCTGTTATTTATTCTGTTATTGATTTATTGTAATTTAAATTTATTATTCCATTTATGTTTTGTAAGTATTGTATTTGTGAGTATCGTAAGTTGCTTTCTGCTCAAGTGCACTGCCCGAGACGTGCAGTCTTTGAGGAGGGAGCAATGTTACGAATTTGCGAAAATTGCTTGAGTTTAGCATGGGACTCTATGGGTATCTCGCCAAATTGGCGAGATATAGGCTCGTTGGCGATGGATTTGGCAACCTATTTTTGTCGCCAAGTTCGTCGCCAAGTGTCGCCAAATGTCGCCAAGTGTAGCGTCACGTGGCCACTTCCGGTTCCGGCTTCTGGAGTGTTCTGGCAGTTTCTGTGAGCCTATATAAGGCAGACGGAGTCCCATGCAGAGAGAGTCGTTAAGAGAATATCTCGGTCTAAGAGGAGTACGCACGGTGTGTTGTGCTTGATGCGGAAAGTCTTGCGTGAGCCGACGGCATTGGGCTCAAAATTGTTCCGCGGAGATTTTGACGTTGTATTTCTTCCAATAAAGTATTTGTCTTCGTGCTGCAGTCTTGCTTGCTTGCTTAAAGTCCATTCAATCCCTGAACCCAGCAGTTTTAGTTTTGGAAGTTCGTAACAATTTGGTGTCAGAGTGTGGGATTGAATGGTGAAGACAAGAGCGATGGCTGAGATGGAGATGAAACAATTTTTTGAACTTATGCAAAGCATAAAAAATGGACAGGAAGAAATAAAGGCAGGTCAGAGAATTCAAGAAGAAAGATTAGAAGAAATGAAGGCTAACATCGTAAGCGTGTTAAACACTAAAGTAGACATTATTTCAGAAAAAGTGGAAAAAAATGAGAAAAGACTTGGCGAAATGGAAAAAATAATCGAGAAGAATGAAGGTAGATTTGGCGAAATTGAAAAGAAAATGGAGCGAGATATTGATAAATTAAAAGAAGCAATGAATGTTGGTTATCTTCGGAAAAATCCAAATTTGCAGTAGAAAATATTCGTGGAACAGAAATCAGCCAAGATCAACCCATTCTCGCCAAGCCGAATATCAAGCTCTCCACATATGATGGGAAAACATCTTGGCAGGTATATAAAACCCAGTTCGCAATTGTGGCCGATGGAAATGGCTGGGATCCGGTTACCAAAGCTCGCCAATTGGCTGCATCATTACGAGCGGAGGCTGCAGATGTCTTAAGAACAATCCCGGAAGAACAGCAAGTAAATTTTGAAACACTTACAGAGGCCTTAGAGCTACGTTTCGGCGAAAAATGTTTAAAGGACTTTAATCGTCTGCAATTAAAATCCCGCCAACAAAGACAAAATGAGACTCTCCAAGATTTGGCGACAGATGTAGAACGGCTCTCCCATCTTGCATTTAACGACTACCCAGCTGACATACGGGATACCTTGGCCCTGCAATATTTTATTGATGGTGTGAAAGATCCCGAAATTCAGAAAGCCCTCAGACTAGCGGAGTTAAAAGATTTGAAATCGGCCCTAGTGTACGGTTTGAAATACGAAGCTGCCCAACAAGCTTCGAGAAGGGACAGACATCAGGTGAGAGGAGCAGCAGTAAGCGATGTTGATATGGCGGAAATTCTGAAGGAATTGCGTGATATTGTGTTATCCCTGAATGCTAAATCCAATCGAAACACACAAAAGAAGAATGTAATGTGCTGGAGATGCGGAGCCGAAGGACATATACAAAGAAGCTGCCAAGCTCGCCAAGATCAACGAGCTGATAATGTAACTAGAACCAAGAAACAGGAAAACTAGAACATGGCTGTCTCGTGGGGCGGAGATTGCCAGTTAATAGAGAGCCCCATTTTGAGGTTTTCCAAATTTCTTCAGAAAGTGGTGACGGAAATGGATTCTTTATTGAAGCCTATGTAAATAATTTACCCTGCGGGATGATCATCGACACAGGGGCCAATGTTACCATCATGAATGAAGATGTTGCTCAACAACTTAATGAGAAGATTATCTGGACGCCGCCATGCGTTACTCTCCAGACTGTTACCGGTGACAAAATTCCGATTATTGGCAAGATGAATATTAAAATAACATTTGGAAACAACTCGTACCTTCATACTGTGTATGTGGCAAAAATTACGGACAGTTTTATCCTCGGACTGGACTTTCTAAAGAAATACAATTTTATATTAGACTTTAAAGATAATTCTCTACACTCTACGTCAGAAGATGTAACACTGTTCCGGAAAGAAGTTAGTGAAATCAAATCCTGCTATCGAATAATTGCTCCATTGGATTTCATCATACCAGCCAGGAAAGAATTAATATTGGAGGGCTATTCTGACGAAGAGAAGAATTTTCGACTTGGACTCCTCGAATTTCCTAACTTCGGGAATTTTCCAAAAGGGGTTTTAGTAGCTTCAACACTCATAGATTTCTCAAAAGAAGCCATACCGGTGAGAATTGCCAACATAAGTGATAAACCGAAGATTATTAAGAAAGGTGAGGTGTTAGCCACATGTACCCCAGTGACTTGTGTGGAGCGAAGTTCTTTCCAAACATCAAACGTGTCCTCTGAAGATTTAACGAAGGACTTGCTAACAAAAACAGAATTAAGTAAGAAACAGAAAAGCGCTGTAGAGAAAATGCTTGGTGAATTTAGTGAACTATTTTCGAAGTCATCCGACGATTTGGGAAGAACAAAGTTAACAAAACACCGAATCGACACAGGAAAATCATGCTCCTATTAAACAAACATCCTCGAAGATTACCATTCTCCAAAGTAGAAGAAGTGAAAGATCTTTTAAATGATATGCAGGAGAAGGGCGTCATCGAACCTTCTACCAGTCCTTGGGCCTCTCCTATCGTCTTGGTCAAGAAAAAGGACGGTTCAACGAGATTCTGCGTGGACTACCGTCGCCTAAATAACATCACCAAGAAAGACAGTTACCCTCTTCCCCGAATCGACGACACCTTGGACACATTATCGGGAAATGTGTGGTTCTCTACACTTGATTTAAAGAGTGGCTATTGGCAAGTAGAGATGGATCCCGTAGATCGTGAAAAGACAGCATTCACGACTGGTGGCCAAGGACTTTGGCAATTTAAAGTTATGCCTTTTGGCCTATGCAACGCACCTGCTACTTTCGAGCGCCTAATGGAGACGGTGTTGAGAGGACTTTCTCCCGAAGCCTGTCTTGTTTACTTAGATGACATAATAATCGTGGGGCGAAGTTTTGAAGAACATCTTAAAAACCTGAGAAGGGTGCTAGAAAAATTGAAAGAAGCCAATTTGAAGTTAAATCCAGCCAAATGTTATTTGTTTCGCAGCGAAGTAAGCTACCTTGGTCATATAATTTCCGCTGAGGGAGTAAGAACTGACCCCCGAAAAGTGGCAGCAGTTAAAGAATGGAGGCAACCTCAGAATGTGCACGAGTTGAGAAGCTTCTTAGGTCTCTGCACTTATTATAGAAGGTTTGTAAAAGGCTTTTCGTTAATCGCAAGACCACTTCATAGGTTGACCGAGAACAAACAACCATTTAAATGGTCTGAGGAATGCCAGGTAGCATTTGACAGCTTAAAAGAGGCTTTAACATCCGCACCTATATTGTCTTATCCGGATCCTGACAAACAGTTTATCTTAGATACAGATGCCAGCCATACCAGTCTGGGAGCAGTGCTATCTCAAGAAATCGATGGTCATGAACGTGTAATCGCTTATTGGAGTAAGTGCCTGTCGAAGACCGAGCGAAATTACTGTGTCACCAGAAAAGAATTGCTCGCCATTGTTAAAGCTATAGAGAATTTTCACAGTTATGTTTACGGACGAAAATTCCTGCTGCGAACAGACCATGCATCTCTCACATGGCTTTTGAATTTCAAGAACCCAGAGGGACAGATAGCTAGGTGGATACAGAAGCTGCAAGAGTACGACTTCGATATCCAACATCGCAGAGGATCCTCACATGGAAATGCAGACGCCTTGTCCAGGAGACCTTGTACAGGTAATTGTCGCTTTTTGTTCTGCAGCTGAGATAAAATATGGGACAATAGAGCCGGTTGTGCGCCACCTCACAGCGTCATCTACATCACGATTAGACTCTTGGAGTGATGAAGAAATTCGTGAAGCACAAATGAAGGACCCTGAAATAAAACCCATTATTGAATTCATGGAGTCGTCTAGTACAAGACCCAATTGGCAAGATATCTCTAGTTTAAGTCCTGGTGTCAAACGTTATTGGGCTCTCTGGGATTCTCTTCAATTTCGAAACGGCGTCCTGTATAGAAAATGGGAATCCGACGACGGCAAAACATCGAGGTCGCAGCTAGTACTCCCACGATCGCGAATACCAGACGTGCTAAAGGAGTTACACAATAGTTCAACAAGTGGACATTTCGGAGTTATGAAAACCATCCAGAGAGTTCGAGAGAGGTTTTATTGGAACAACATAAGAACTGATGTCGAAAAATGGTGCAAATCCTGCGATGCCTGTGGATCGCGTAAAGGACCCACTAGACGCAGTCGAGGAAAGTTACATCTGTATAATGTAGGGGCACCATTCGAAAGAATAGCATTCGACATCTTGGGACCTCTTCCACGGACAGCGGACAATAACCGATACATTTTGTCTGTCATGGATTATTTCACGAAGTGGCCTGAGGCATACCCGATTCCCGATCAGGAAGCGACAACTGTTGCAGAAGTTTTAGTGGCAAATTGGATTTCTAGGTTCGGGTCGCCCCTTCAACTTCATTCAGATCAAGGGAGGAATTTCATTTCTGCTGTCTGCCAAGAACTTTGTAAAATCCTGGGAATCGATAAAACACGAACAACCCCTCTACATCCGCAATCGGATGGCATGGTGGAGAGATTCAATCGAACAATCCTAAATAGTCTTTCTCACCTCGTTTCGAAGAATCAACAAGACTGGGATCAGAAACTACCGTTATTTTTGCTGGCCTACAGGAGTGCCGTCCATGAAACCACCGGCTTTACACCCTCACAGATGCTCTTCGGTCGTGAGCTCCGTCTCCCCTGTGATCTTGTATTTGGACGTCCACCGGATGCGCCTTCTTCGCCTGAAGCTTATGTTGAAAATCTGCAGGCGGTTAGAAGACGTTCATCAGTTGCCCGAGGTCGGATCAACATCGCGACGGACAAAATGAAGACCAGATACGACGCAAGAGCCATTCGGAATCGGCTTTAAGCAGTAGGTCCCGGTCTCATTAGCCCTCGTGTTGCAAAAAGTAGACCGTAGCACTCCAAACCAAACCAAACCAAACTAACCAAAAGGCGATGAGAATCGCTTCTGGTACTGAACCGACTCTCATCCGTAAAAAGGACATGACTCCATTGATCGGTTGTCCAGTTTTTGAGATCTTTGCACCACTGTAAACGGTGGCCAACTTTCAACGCGAGGCAGCCATCAGGACGATGGCGCATACCCCCCCCTCCTTTGTGAAGGCATGTGGCCACAGTAATGCAGCCAATGCACGCATTTTCTCCATTCGCACTACGGGCTTGATTTTATTCAATAATTTTTACTTTTAATTCTTCTGGAGAAGACAAAGAGTCAAGCATTTCATAGCAACACGAAAACCATCATAGCTACTTGGGAGACTATACAGCATCATAACATAGTTTACTAATACAGGGTTCCCACTCTTTTTCCAGAACAAAAATTAAGGACTTTCTAAGGACCAAAGTAACTTTTTATAAGGACCTACTTGAAATACACGACATAACGGCATAAACCCTATCTCCTGAGGAACATATTTTAATGATTATGAACCAGACAAGGCATGTTCAATAAATGCCCTACAATATTTCAGAATTAAGTTTTTAAAAATGCCTAAAAATTAATATAAGATAAATCTATTTGACAAAACCTAATTTTGAAAAATGTACATCTAAAGTTTTTTGAGTGATCAAACTAAAAATAAATTGTGAATAAAAACAATATTATAAACAGTACTTCCTGAGGATTTAAAAATGACTGATATATATATATATATATATATATATATATATATATATATATATATATATATATATATATATATATATATATATATATATATATATATAAGAGTTTATATATATATATACTAGCTGATTATACCCGGCGCTGCCTGGGAAAGAAGAAAGTTTTAGACTTTTCTATTACATTCAATGCAAGGAAAATTAAACTTCCATAAGTAACTGAAATATCTACAAACCCCATCCTCCATGCTTCGTTTAATTAAAATCTGCATGACTGTTAGCTATTAGGAAAGGGCAGCTGACTTTATACTTTAAACCTTTTAAGTATACAAAAGATTATATATTTGTCATATAAGAAAACTGATAGGAAATCACATGAGACTGTGGATCTCGTCGATGGAGAAATTGATCACATTCCAATTTAAAAATTAAGGAGTTTTTAAGGACCTTTGACGAAAATTAAGTAGTTTTAAGGACCCTTAAAAATGAAAGCTAAAATTAAGGAGTTCTTAAGGACTTTTAAGGACCGTGGGAACCCTGTATATAATAAAAAAATTTCTAATGGAAAATTCTACATGAATTTATAGCTATGATCATGAAATCTTGCCCGTTTCTTTCATTTTATACAATAAAATAAATAATTATATACCCCATTAATAATCTTTTCTTCATCAAATGATAAAAGGCTACAATTGTTTTACTTTCTAGAATCTTTTCTCACAAGTTCTGATTCGATCCTCTTCAGTAAATCTTTCACTTGTATCAGTTCGCTGGAGAAAAATCTATCAAGAATTGAGAGTCCTGATTTCCCATTTACTAGTTCATTTGAGAACATTTTTCAATTTCTTCCTCTTCCTTCCGTGTCGGTATTGAGAATTAAAAGTTTTCAAATTTTTATATTTTTAAATATACATAATTTTTAATCAAATCTGATTTATGCTTCGACTTCAGAAGGTAATTATATTTCCTTAATCTTTTACAGGCCGAATTCAGATCCAGATATATTTTAAATTATTTTTTTGCATATCTAATGCTTCAGTTAAGGTATGTTAGTCATTTAATTGTTGAAAAAAAATTTCTTTTACGATTTTCATGATGTTCCCAATTGGGAACATTGACCACTCTGACTATACACTGGATTCACAAATTGAGTAGAATGATGTATATATTAAATATTAAATAATAAGAAAAATAATTAGAATGAATTTAAAATTTATTTTTAAATTTAAGGACAGATATCAATAAAGTTTAAAAATTATAAATTTAAATGAAAACAACATTTTCTTAAACAAATATCAAAAACATGAGTTTATACCTTTATGCCATGATATATTGGAAATCAATGGAGATGCAATTTTTTCTTGCACTCATTGCAAGCTAATCTTGCATTTAATGTGCACTGTGCACATCTACCTTGTGTTGTTTGTACAAGAAAATGGCCATCACTTTTTCTCTGTGATATAGGGCGGTAAACTTTGAGTCCAGGTTGAGGCCTAACTTTCCTGGGTGCAATTCTTAGAAGAGCGGTTGTAACTTGTAGTTCACAGACAAAATACATTTAACACCTTTCAAAATAATATCTGAGAAGCGAACGCACTAGACTGCTAATAGAATTGAAATGCCCTTTCATAAAATTAGGGAATTCCCCTTCATTTCCTACCCCTTTCAAGAAATGCTCTCCGTAGAGGAAATTATTTCGTCGAGTATAGCGGCAACAGTCCATTGTTCCCAATTGGGAACATCAATAATTAATAAATTATTCCAGGTACGTTTCTGATTATTAATGTCGAATTTCATATTTTTTAAATAAATTAAAGTTGTTTTAAGGATACCAATCGGATTTTAGAAGCATTAGATGTTTTTTTTACATTTATGTGAATTTTTAATATGTGCTCTATAGAAAATGATGAAAAGGGTCATTTTTATGATTTTTTATACATTTTTCTATTAATCATAGAAATATAGCTTTTATTTTAAAAAATCGAGTAGTCCTTTTACTACATTTGCTAATTTTTTTGTATCAATATTGATGAAATTTAATTTTAAATAATTTTATTAATATTATGTTCCCTTTTGGGAACAATGGACTGTAAAAGGTTAAGATAACCGACCAAATAGCGATTTTCGTGAAAAATATCGAAATAAAATTTATTTTAAAGATCAGTCCTTTAGCTTTCGAAAACAGTTTTCAGCTTGTTTCTAGAGTCATTAGAAATCATGATACAGCTGTTTAATCCAGGGCTTCGAACCGTAATTTTTTTTTTGTTCCGGTTCAACTAAAAAATTAATATCGGTTCAGTTCCGGTTTTCGCTCCGCCAAAAATAACGGTTTTCGGTTCAGTTCGGTTTTCGCTCCGCCAAAAATAACTGTTTTCGTTTCAGTTCCAAATGAATAATTTCATTTTATGTATATTCTTATTTGTACTAAAAATATAATTCTATCATAAACAAAAAATGTAATTCTATCAAAATTTAGAAGATTTTATTCTTTTTTTAATTGGTACACTATGTGAATTGATACAAACAGCAGGTACGATAAGAGCGGCGAGCATTGGCATTGTTATCCATTATCAAAATCGCATTTGACAACTAGGTTCATGATTACCCACATTCGTCGTTTGACTCTCACATCGTGCACTTGGCCTTGCAATAATTATGTAAAAAATATATTATTTATTTAACATATGAAAATTGCCTCTAATTATTAATATATCTTCTAACGTGGTTTCACTGAGATTACTTCTGTTGTCTCGGAGAATAAATTTCAAACCTGAAAACGCTCTTTCAACACTAACTTGTGTAGCTGGAGCTGCCAAAACCACCATTGCAATCTTATACAAGTGCGGATATGTAATTTTATTCTCTTCCCAGAAATCTAAAATATTATGCTTTATATCAAGCCTTCGTACATTGTCAAAATTATTTAAAATGAATTCAATGTCAATCTCGGTAGAAATAGAGGTTCTATGTGTTTTTATTACTGCCAATTCTTTACTTTTTAAAAAAGTCTCTAAATCGTCTTCATTTTCATCGCTTTCAGTAGAAGATTTTGTTTCCTCGTTTACTACTGAAATGGACTTTTCAAAAAATTGTAATTTGTTCCGTGGATGATCGCATAACATCCGTGGATGATCGCATGCTGAGATGTGAAAAATAAAATATAACTCGATATTTTTCTTAAAAAATCATCTATACTTCTAGTTTAATCAACTGAATTAAATATGTCTTCTACAAGTAGTTTCATGCGAAACTGAAACAGAAAAATACTAGTGAATATCAAAAGAGGAAATCGAGAAGCAGTATACATGTAATGATAATTATAAAGTTGACGTTAAATTAGAAAATATTGATAAGTTGGTAACAGTAACAAAATGACTGAAAGATATATCGAACCGAAATAAACCGATATTTTTTTGTTTCATTTGTTTTCGTTACGATCAAAATAACGGTTTTTTTTTTTCCGGTTTTCGGTTCAGTTCTGGTTCAAGCCCTGGTTAATCATCACCGGAAGTGGCAAAAAAGTACTGGAATAGGTTAAATTGCTTGACATTGAGTGTTAGCATGAAAAACGTCGTAAATTGCTTATAGTTTCTAAATAAAGAAATAAATTACTCCAGCATATTTCTTAATGTTTATCAAATTATAAAACACTTAGGGCGGATCCCACCAGTCGTTTACGCTAAGCGCGATTAATCTCTGTTTAAAAGAATTGCGTTCCCCCATTGGTTGTCGTCAGGGTTAATCGTGGCTAATCGTAGATAGCCGTTAAACGACTTAGGTGGAATCGGCCCTTAATGATTTTATCCAATAAAATCTTTAAATTAAATTTCTGAAAAACTGTAATTTTGTTCTATACCACCACACATCAACAGGCATAACTGCTAAAATAATTTTTAGAATTTAATTAAAATTTAACTGTATGTTTTTAATGATGTTATTTATGCATTGAACCTCAGGATTATAAATATATTCATTTTGAGATGAGTTATGAGCATTTATGTTAGAAACTTCATTATTTTTTTTTGAATTTTTGCTCTAAATTACTCGATTGGCTATAACGCATTTATAACTTTAGAATATTTTCATTCTGGAGGTTCAATGCGTACAAAATTCATATATGTCGACATTTATCCGAGTGATATGTTTTTGCATATTTTTTTAGTTAGGAGTGTTGGTTTAAAATCAAAAAATGCTTGTTTTTTTCTCTATTTTTGCCAAGTTTTAAGACAATATATATGTATTTATGTTTTGTTTCCATATTTTTCTATGTTTTATAACCTATTACTGCAACAATAAAAAAATATTTCCATAAAAAACTTATTTAAAAAATTTTGGCTCCGAACATAGTCGGTTACCTTAATATATTTAAAATGTATTTACAATAGGAAGAATAGCTTAAATCCCTATATTAAAAATTATCAAATATATATATACTGGGTATCTGCCAAAATAAAATTTTTCAAATCCATGACTTTTCATGACTTTCCCTGATTTAGCAGATCATTTTCCATGACTTTAAAAAGCTTTCGTTAAAGTATATATGAATAAAACTTCTGATGTACATACAAATAAAATATATGCTTTTAGAGAAATTACAGGAATTTTATCATAAAAAAAACTATAAACTTACTTTATAAGTGTTAATAAACTCACATACATAAAAATAAATTGTTGTATCTACATACCTAAGTTTAATCATATAGCAATTTTTCAATCAAAATGTTTCCAATTTGAATTCAGGGTACTTTGGTATTATCCCAGTGACCATGAATAATAGCCAAATATAACCCTATAATGTTTATATACAATATCCCTAGAGATAAACTTATATTTTGTGCAAAAATCTTAACTAATTATTAAAAAAATAATGATTATTATATTAATAAAATTTTAATCTACAATTTAAGAAAAAAACAATATACATTTACCCACCCATTAAGCTTTCTTGCTTTGAGTTTCCTTGGTGAACAAATTTTACTTGGCAATAGGGTCGATAAGATAATACATAAATACCAAACTCAGTAACTTCAGCCAAATGACAAGTAAAAATACAATTAAACAATTCAATGCATTTTTTTTAATCGGCAGTTTAGCGGATCCATGACTTTCCATGACTTTTACTCATTTTGCTTGAAAAATCAAGACTCTCCATGACAAAATTAATCCATTGTTTAAATCCATGATTTTCCATGACTTTCCAGGTGCACAGAAACCATGATTATAGATGCCGGTCCCGTCCACCATGTTTTTTTGTCGTTCAACAGAAAAATGCGTGTTTTGAAAAATCACCAAGTAGAAAAACATGGCAGCTGTATGCGTTTTCTGAAAGATCACGAAAAAAAAAAAAAAAAACATGGTGGCAGTCACATGGTATATTTGAAGCACAACATTAACAAAACTAAACTTAAAAAAAAAAAACAGATTAACAATTTAAAGCATTATTAAAATAAAATTAGCATAATAATTATCATTTTTTAAAACAATAAATAACAGATTAGTAATATTTAGGATAGTAATATTTAGGATATCAACAGAATAAACACAATATATATTTTAATAAGCACTAATATTATAAAAAAAAAATCTAACATGTGAGGGGGGGGTCCCCCCTCAACCCCCCTTCTAATAAAAGAAATGCAAAATACATTTCATAACAGATAAAAATTGGAAAGGTAGCACCACAAACATTCTTCAACACTCCTACCTCCCTTAAAAAGACTTTAAAATAATTCTTTTTTACCAAATACAATATAAAAAAAAAAAAAACTCAGATTCGGAATACCGTTGTTTCCACACACTTGGAGTTTAGAATGAAATGCAAAACTCACCTCACACCTAAGAATACCCTGATATTTTTTAACAATTTCAAAAATAGTAAGAACTGGAATAACTGCACCCATTATAACTAAATTAATTAAATCCCAGAAAGCAAGAACAAAACAAAAATGTTCCAAACCAAAGCATCTTGTTTTATTTAGAATATCCTGTTAGTTTTCAACAATTTCAAAAATAATAAGCACCAAAATAACTTCACCCGTCATAACTAAATTAACTAAATCACAGAAATGATAAGAACAAAAACAAAATACAACCTGACCTAGGCGACTGTAAACCAAAAGAACAGCTAAGATGGAAATCTCTCGAATATTGCCGAATACTGACATCAGAAATCACGTGCACCAATGGGGTGCAAGAACACATTAGAGCTGCGATACCCCACCACCAATGTCAGGGTAAACACACCAACCCACTCATCACCTTATAACATCCCCAAATTTGGTGACAAAAAAACACGGCATCTATAATGCATCTGTACCTCTTGAACAACTCTCAAGTGCAATATTAAAAAGTAGATAGAAAAAAGAATCTTTCTCCTGCACACCTTTATGTGTAAAAAGAATTTTTGACAAAAATCTCAATAATTTTATATTACCTTTTGTATTTTTCACTGTAAAAGCCTTATCCATTTAATGAGTTTCAATGGTATTCCAAAATCATTCATTGTTTCAGAGAGATAACTCCCATTGATACTATCAAAAGCAGCCTTGAAATCAATAAAGAAATCAAGTGTATAATACAGTGGACTCTGCTTAATGTGATCAGTTTGGGACACCGTGTTTCGATAACAATAACCGATTGATAACAATAAATGATATACAATATTAGATAAATTTACCCCTCCCCCCTTTAATTCCCACGTACTAAATTTCAAAACAAAATGAAAAAACACACCTTATATTTATGTACGATATATTATCCTTTAAAAACATAAGAATTATATACATAATTTTAAAAATTGATCCATTGTTGACTGTCTACTATTTTTTCTAAGAAGCCCATTAATAAATTGTTCGTAATCATAATCAACCTGTTAAAACGATTTAAAATTTCAATCTTTTATTTTAATGTTCAATCATTTCGCTTTCTGGCTTTCATATCGACAAGCTGCCTGTCAGGACCAAGAAGTTTAGGTTTGCCGTTTTGGCAACGGCGAAAGTGTTTTTGTCTTTTATAGAAAATCTTTGATGAGTGTGGAAAGAATACGAGAAATTAAAAAACGCATCGAAACATTCCACTTTTTGATTTAGATGATTTCAATTTGATGAAAGTAGATTTAGTTTTTAATGTTTTGTGTGGTGTTCGTGTTCGTTAGAATAAAATGTGGTGCTACAAAGTTTTGAATTTATTTGAGAACTTTCGACATAAATAGAATAGAACAAGCACTGCAGAACTGCAGTAAGCGAGCAAGGCATAAAAATGTGAATACGCTCCTTCTCAGTTCCGATAACAATGTGTTGCTTCCTGCTTATCTGACAACCCTTGACCACCAGCAGAGTGTGCGTATTTCTGAAAAATTCCTGGAACGTGTAAATTCCCACTCCTTTGTTCATTCCCCATTTCTCTAGTTTGAAGAGGGAGAATTATCTGAAATTCAAACAGTAAAGGGAAAGAAAAGAATGGGTTCCTTCTGAATATATTGTGAATAATTCTTTGCCAGTTAAAATGAGGTTCAAAAACTGATAACATCAACCGTTGTCACGATCTCATAAAGCGATAATTTTAACATACAAATGAATAGAGAAAATCGGAACCAAATGATTTCGAAAACAATAAGCCATTGATAACATTAACTGCGATCATATTAAGTGGAGTCCAGTGTAATTAAATTCCACAACTTCTCCAAAATCTGACAGACCTTTGCCACTGGTAAAAAGCATTAAAATAACAATCTTTTATTCCTATTTATAGCTAAATTGTCAAGGTCAATGGCAATTTTAATGCTAGCAGTATTTTAAGGTATAAATGAATAACTGTGCAAAATTTAGTGAGTTTGTGACAAATTATGTGTATTTGTATTTAGAACAGATTATACATACACTCAATTTTATACAAATATAGATTTTAATGAGTACAAAATGTTTATTATTTAAAATAAGTGTTATTTTTAATTACAAATATAAATGACTTTTCTCTTTTTAACCCCTTGACATGCACTGATATCTGGGAGAAGTCAGTCATTTCATGTGCTAATGTAGACTTTTATGTTTCCAAGAAGCATATATGGTGTCCGGCAGACTTCATACTTTACAGAAGTTATTATTTGATACTATTACTTAATGACTGTCTTGTTACAGCATATATTAACTTCATTAAATTTTTCCTAGAAATCCAAATTTCAAAATAAAAAGTTCTCTATTTTTTTCAACTTGCACTAAATTGTTTAAATGAGCCAAACTAAATAGTGTTTCTCAGACATATCAAATTCTGATTTATTTGTACGTCAAGAGGTTAATTATTCTATCATAAAATCTGTTGGAAATAGTTTTAAAAAATTACAATATTCACATAAACATGTATAATCTTTAAAATGTAATTAAAATCTGTACAATGTATGATTCAAACATACAAGGCAGAAGGTATATGATAAAGTCAAGGAAAATAATCTTGCTCTTTTTATATATATAATTATATATGTTTGAGGCACTATCCAATAGAAGGCACTAAAAGAGAATTAAGGAGCAAACAAAAGTCCTGGATGATCTCTTCCAATATGATTGTAAACATCTTGTCCTGTTGGGTACTTCTTCAAACAGATCCAGCAAAAATGGCAGCTACAAACAGAGCAAGTCATGTGATTACACCCATCTCTCTTTTCAATTCCTGAGGAACAATTGGGACAGATCTTGCAATCTTTGGTTCGATTTCTCTGCCAAACCTGAAGAAAAGAAATGAATAATTTTCAGTTTTATATCAGAAAAGAGAGTGGCATATGTAGATTTCTTTTATGAATAGAGCTTATGAAGTATAGTGACAGTATATCCTCGAAATTTGAGGCCAGTCCCAAAATTTAGTTCTTTTTTTCACATCATCTCCAAAATTCCTTTGACTTATTTTGGAATGTGAAAAGTCTCTAAACTTAATGATTTGTCCAAGTAAAATATTCAAATGAAGTTATTATTCAATATTTTAAAGTATATAACAGATCATGAAGAATACATGAATTAGTTATGATACACTTTATTTATTAGAGGCATTTGTTGAACTGGAAACTGCAGCAAGAGATATTGGATTAACAGTAAATGAAGAGAAAACTAAGTTTTTAGTGGTAAGCCCGAAAGTCCATGATGTACAGCTTCTTCAAATTGGAAATTTTATCTTTGAGGGTGTAACTCAGTTCAAATATATGGGAGTACTCATTACCAGTAAAAAGGCAATTAAAGTTGAAATTGGTAACTGAATTTTGATGGCAAACCGATGTTATTTTGGGCTAAAGAACCAATTAAAATCAAAATTTATCTCTGTTAACACAAAAATAAACTTATATAAGACATTCAATGCATTTTTTTAATCGGTAGTTTAGCGGATCCATGACTTTTACTCATTTTACTTGAAAAATTAAGACTTTCCATGACAAAATTAATCCATTGTCTAAATCCATGATTTTCCATGACTTTCCAGGTGCGCGGAAACCATGCAAGGGAGCCTTTTTCCTTAACCGATTGCCTGATTATCCCGAGTTATCTCGGGTTCGTATATACTGCAATTAATTATTATTCTGAGAAAACTCGGGCAAAGCAAAATTTGTCAGTACGATTTGTTTTATCACAGTTTTACACGGCCTGGAGAAAATGAAAAGGAATATTCAAATTTGATTGGCAGTTTTGTTGGCAGGACTGGTCACGTGTTTTTCCTATTCTATAGTATATGTCTGACTGTGAATTAGTAATGTATAAAGAAAGATGGTTGGTAAAAATCACTGTGGCGAGTTTTCTGCCACATCAAGAAGACCCAGCATTAGATTTAGATTTAGGGTGGGGCGGCCCACAAGGGCACCAGCACTGAGGCCCAAGGCCTATTGTATTGACCCCCCCCCCCCATTCACTGGAGCAAGGAGCTCCAGCACAAGGTTAAGAAACAATAAGCATTAGATCTCAGAGAGACCAATAGCTGAGATATATTTCAGCAGCAATTTAACCGGGAAGTTAATCAACTCCCACGGCTCGATGAAATGATACCCAAGGAATTCAAATCTCTTGGCGCAGTAGTAGTCACATTCACATAAAATATGTGATGAACTCTCCTCTGCCATATGGCACCCCCTACATACTGGGCTGTCTATAATGCCAATAATGTTGAGGTGACTCTTAAGGCAACAATGGCTAGTCAACAGGCCAATGGCCACCCTTAGCTCTTTTCTACTGAGCCTAAGTAGCTCCTTAGCCCTCATCCAGGAATAACCCTGGTTAAACTCCTTGGCCTGCATTAGACCCAGCATTAGTCCTTCACTACTCAGGTTAACCTCATGGCATGTCCAATGTTATTCCTGCTACTGAAAAAAAAAAAAAAAAAATCCTATGAGACAGTGTACTCTGTGCTCTCGTAAAACAGATTCTAGAGGTAAGCCAATAAGAATATATACAACCAGATACTAGTTTACAGAATGTAGGATATCCCTTTGTGTTGTCCCTTGTTTCAGAAATTATCATACAAAGACTAAA
>CM063499.1:22316543-22331543 GCA_032207245.1 Pardosa pseudoannulata
TTCCCATGTAATCGGTAGAGAATAACTTTTGAAAATGCGTGTGTGTGTATTTAATTGCATTACTTATGTATATACACTATCTACCAATAAATATTTGGGCACCTGTGATAGAGAAGAAAATCTAACTTTATTCAAAATGAATAGTTGGTAGAGCCTCCACGAAAGGCAATGACAGCGTGAACCTTCCGGAGCATACTTTCTACAAATCTTTGTATTACAGCTAGTAGTATTATCTTCCACTTGACTTAGAATAGACATACAAGTTCCTACACCAATTTTGGACGGGTAGTGCACCCCTTAAATTTGGCGAACTAACTCGTCCCAGATGTTCTCGATAGGGTTCAGGTAAGGGCTCTGGGCAGGCGAGTCCATTCGATGAACTCCATTGGCACCATACCAAGTCTTGGTAAACTTCGAAACATGACAACTAACATTGTCTTCCTGAAAGTAACAGGGATCCAACCCGTAAAACTGCCACAACGTAGGAAGCACATTGTCATCCAGAATGGTGCAGTAGGCATCGGCGTTGAGCTTACCATGGGGGACCAAGGGTCCTAGTCTATACCAGGAGAAACACCCCGAGATCATAATTCCACCTAAGCCGAACTTTACTGTTGGCACAATGCATTCTGGCAGGAGATGTTCTCCAGGCAGACGCCAGACCTAGACCCTGCCATCCGAACTGTAAAGGGTAAACCTTGATTCATCGCTCCAAAGAACGCGTTTCCACTGATCTAAAGTCCAATTTCAAAGTTCTTTGCACCCCATTAACCGCGCAGTGCGGTTGGACATTGTGATGAAAAACTTATGGGCAGCAGTACGACCATGAAAACGAAGCAGATGTGCTTCCTTGCGGATGGTATTCATAGAAAAAAATACTTCAGGATACCTGTTGAAACTCCTCGTGGATGAGAGCCATTGGTGGGGTGCGGTTCTTATGAATTTCTCTGGACAGCACTCGTCGGTCCCTATCTCCCAGTTTCGTTGGTCTGCCGTTGGCATTCCGACAATCACCTCTCACCTTCCACTTCTTAATCACTGTCGGTTTTGAGTACTTCAGATAGCTAGATATGTCCCTTAAGTATCGGCCACATTTGTGATACCCGATAATTATACCTATCTCGAAATCAGAGAACTCCAAACTTCGCCGCATCTTGCATGCGATTAATGCCAATGCTGTTTCCTACACGATTATACCGGTGGAGGCCGTGACGTACCTCAGGACCGCAAGTATCTTCATTTGCATAGGTGTCCATATACTTATTGGTAGACAGTGTATGTGTGTGTGTGTGAGTGTGTGTACATGTATTATGGATATAGTCATACTTTCATATTCATCTTCCATATTTTCGTTAAAATGCTTACCTCGAATTTTGTTAATGTGTCTATATGAGAGCTTTGCTTTTTTACGAAACCAAAACCTTTTTTTAACTTTTTTTCAGAGATTAAAAACATCTTATTTATTGTAAGTAAAGTAGAAGTTTTTGTGGGAAAATATCACCCTCATAAAAACAGTTTCATACCATGTATTTTACCACTTAATCGTCAGAGGACTTTCAAAAGCTTAACGTTTTTTTCCAAACTAATTTTTTGGTCCTTTTTGGAACTCTTACATTTTTAAAAATTTGTTGACACCGTCTTTTTACTAGAAGCAAAATATTTAAAATAATATCACCCATTTTGTTTGAAAACTGTAGACATAACATTAATAACTCATATAACAATATTCATAACAATCTTACGATTTTAACATATAGCTTTATGTGATTTTTTTCTTCACAAAGTTAAAGATTAATTATTTTAATACGATATTCCATAGTATATGCACGATCGTGTTTAATGTAAACTAGACTTCGTTTCATCTCTAATTAAATATTTACTCATAATTTAAAGCTGCAAAAATGCATCGCAGTAATAGTGACTAAAGAGGAATTCCGTAGAGATGTAGCTAAACATTGAATGAAACTCCTCAACCGTTACAGAATTTGTTAAGTGGAAAGGAATAGCTAATTAAAAGACTGTCTGGTGTGTTTCAGCCCATACTTCACTTCTGCTGAACTGTCTAAGAATGCAGACTAATCGCGTTTAATTTGAGAGAAGTTCCATAAATTATTTACCCAGGCAATTAGGATAAAAGATCTTAATATATTTAGACGTGGGTGGATATTTTAAGTATTAGGGGACTAATCCCAAACATACCGTTAACCTAAGAAATAATCTCTTAGTTGCAAACTAAGTCCTCCAACACACATAGACATAAAGTGAGACAGTCTTAAGAATGACTGTATGAAAGCTGCAGTTTGTAAAAGAATAGCATCAAAAGGTCATGAAAATTAATGGTAGAATGCAATTCTTAAAAAAATGAATAAAATTGTGAAATAAAAAGGAATAAAGTTTTACTTATATTTCGGCATCTTCATCATTCTCAATGAGACAAACCTAAGCTGATGAAAGCGTCACAACACGTCTCTCTAATTTGATTAATTAAAGGGAGATGACACATTCTTCCTAGACATCTCCTACCTTTTTATTTTAGAAGACATTTTTTTAACAGTATCGAACCTTTAAATTTATATTTTAATATCTTCCAAACTTCACTTCGAATTAGTGACTATAAAATAGTTCTTGTGCATTATTTCTTTCTCAATCTTTCTCAAAATGTATGGCTTGGTCATCAAACTGGCTATCATTTTGTGAATTGTAAATTATTTTCACTTGTTACAAATATTTTTTTAAACCTAACATTTTTTGTGTTGAATCAGTGTTTATAATTTGCTCCAAGTGCATTATTTCTTTTACCCTCTTTTTCAAAATTGTGGCCGTTGTATATTAATCTGTAGGTATTAAACTAAGCATGTTTTTGTAAACTATTTTCCCAGGTTACAAAAAGTTTACTTTTTAAACTTGACACATTTTTGTGTCGAATCAGTGTCTATAAAATAATTCTCTAACATTATTTCTTTTGCTCCCTTTCGCAAAATTTTCGACGTTGTCTGTTAATGTTTTGGTTATTAATTTGAGTATGTTATAGCAGATTGTAAATTATTTCCCATGTTCAAAATTTTTTTATATTAAACATGACATTTATTTGCTGATGTAGTGACTATAAAATACTCGTGCATAATTTCTTTCTCGATCATTTTCAAATTTTTTGACATCGTCTACTTCTGATGTTGTTGTGCTGTTCATTAAACTGACTATTCGTCTGTAAATTTTAAATTATTTTCCAATCTCAAAATTTTGTTTTTAAAACTGATATTTTCTTGTGTTAAATCACTGATTACAATATGATCCACCGTGCATTATTTCTTTTCCCCTCTTTTGCAAAAAATATGACGGAGTCTGGTAATGTGCTAGGTCTAAAACTGAGTATGTTTTTGCAGATTGCAAATTATTTTCATGTTAAATACTTTTTGTTTTAAACATGACATATTTTGAGTTGATTTAATGACTATAAAATACTCCTCGTGCATAATTTCTCAATCATCCTCAAATTTTTTTACTTTTAATACTTCTGACACTGTGTAGGTCATTAACCTGCGTATGCTTTTGCAAATTATTTAGCCAAGTTACAAAAATTTTATTTTTAATCCTGTCACTTTTTTGTGTCGAATCAGTGACTATACAATAATTCTCGTGCTTTATTCCTTTCCCAATCTTTCTGAAAATTTCTGACGTGGTTTGTTAGCATGCTAGTCATTAAACTGACTATGCTTCTGTAAATTGTAAATTATTTTCCAATCTCACAAAAATTTTATTTTTAAAACTGACATTTTTTGTGTTAAATCAGTGATTACAATATGCTCCACCGCGCATTATTTCTTTTCCATTCTTTTGCAAAACTTTTGACTTAGTCTGGTAATGTGCTGTGTCTTTAACTGAGTATGTATTTGAAGATTGTAAATTATTTTCAATGTTAAATACTTTTTATTTTAAACATGACATTTTTTGTGTTCATTTAGTAACTATAAAATACTTCTCATACATAATTTCTTTCTCAATCATTCTCATTTTTTTTTTACTTTTCTACTTCTGACACTGTGTATGTCATTAACCTGCGTATGCTTTTGCAAATTATTTACCCAAGTTACAAAAATTTCATTTTTAAACCTGTCACATTTTTGTGTCGAAGCAGTAACTATACAATAATCCTCATGCATTATTTCTTTCCCGATCTTTCTGAAAATTTCTGACGTGGTCTGCTAACATGCTAGTCATTAAACTGACTATGCTTCTGTAAATTGTAAATTATTTTCCAATCTCACAAAAATTTTATTTTTAAAACTCACATTTTTTGTGTTAAATCAGTGATTACAATATGCTTCACCGTGCATTATTTCTTTTCCCCTCTTTTTAAAAATTTATGACGGAGTCTGGAAATGTGCTGGGTGTGCTGAGTATGTATTTGCTGATTGTAAACTACTTTCAATGTTAAAAACTTTTTATTTTAAACATGACATTTTTTGTATTGATTTAGTAACTATAAAGTACTTCCCGTACATAATTTCTTTCTTGATCATTCTCAAACTTTTTGACGTTCTCTAATTCTGACGTTGTGTTGGCCATTAAACTGCGTATGATTTTGCAAGTTATTTAAAACTTGAAATTTTTTAATACAGAAACAGTGATTGTTAACTTTTGGTATTCAGATTTCAACAAAATTATTCTTTTTGACCTTGTTTGAATCAATTTGGACAAGTTCAAAATTCCTTTACTTTTTACAAGGAAGTAAAAATGACGCCTGAATTTGAATTCTTACAAATATTGTTTCAGATTTTACTTTCTTGTACGACAAAAAAGAAATTATCAGTAATTTTGACCATGTCTGAATCAATTTTGACAAGTTTCAAAATTCCTTTACCGTGTACAAAAAATTAAAAATGTCCAGAAGCCTGAATTAGATTTACAGATGAAAAAAGAGACTATTGTATTTAACCCTCTCGCTTCGTATTTATTTTATCAAAATAGGTTCAAAAATTGCGTATTTTTTTATTACATATTTCAAATCTATATACATTTTAGAGTTAAAATATACAAAATATTTTTATAAAAGAGATTTTTTTAATATAGAATTAGGTCCTTAAAAAAGGTGTTCAGATTAAGGAAATTGAAGAATAATTTGCTTTTGTATTTTATAAAATAAATTATCATTTATTTTATAAAATACAAAAGCAAAACGTGTATACTAATGGAAAAATGCAAAAGACTTACAAAACATTTATTAGAAATGAAGTCATGGCGATAAATTTCGAAACAAGGCTTGAAGCAAAGTCCTACCTCGTTACTCTTGTACTAAATTAGCGTTTCTTTTCGAAGTTTTTGTTCCACCTTCAGTTTTTTTTTTTAAACTACAGACATCACACTATCTACAAGGCTATTTCTTGATGGGATTTGGGTGCATATGGCTATCAAAGTGTCGAGCAGTTAGTCTCATGGGTTTGTTACTCTCTCGGAACTGTTAGTCTCTTTTACTATTATTTGCAACATAACATAGTCAAAATAAAGTTAAAAAGAGTCCAAAACAGTTGCCATATATTATTTACCATAGTGAAATTTAGTCCGGGATTTCCAAGGAAAGGAAATGAAGCAGGAGCTGGTGGAATATTTTGCATATCAATTTTGCACCACTGTCGAACATTTTGAATATAAAATAAATTTTCAGATTCATCCCTATCCGAGGAGAAATCCGAGAAATTCTCATCAGTTTCGCTGTAACTACTTTCAATATACTTAAAATAAGAGTCAGAAGTGCTATCAGTGTCGGAAATATTGTCAGGAGTATAGGTTATATCACTCGCGAAACGCTTCCTGCCAGACATCTTTCAGCTATGAACAGCGCTCTCAAAATGCTACAAAAAATGCTTCTATATTTCACAGAAATGTGGACTTTTAAAGCCATTTGCTGGTTTACAACTAGATAAACAATTAAAAATCACAGTAAAGCCAAAATGAAAGAATAAACTGGTAAAGAGCGGGTTGCACAGTTAAATAGACGGCTAAAATGCATGCCCACGGAAATCACGGGTTGCGCAAATTTTGCTACATCTATGTTGCCCGTGAAAATCGCGGAATGCGCAGCGAGAGGGTTAAAACATGCAAACTTTGGGTTATTGCGCTAGAAACTAGAGGACAATTAAAATTCTAGTATGTGGGTTAAACTAAAAATAGAAAGGTAAGGAGAGAGAGTATTCTAATAAATTTGAAAAATATCATTTTTAATAAAATATCTCTATAGTAAAATTTTAGCTTAACATATGATAACTTTGCAGCTCTTCTGCAAATTACTATTCTGGACCCCTACTCAAATTTCATCGTTGCCATGAGAAACGGAAATAACTTTAAACCTTGTAACGAATGATAAGACAATAAATATGATGCCATATATTACAATCACAAAAATTCATGTGGTATCCGCATCCTGTTTTAGTATGTAAAAAGGCAGTATGTGTCAAATATTTTACAATTCTTATCTCGTTCATTGATTATTAAACGATATAGCGTGATGCGAGTTATCACCGAATAGCCGATCACGCGTTATCGCGGGGATGTCACTATCAAATATCTAAATAGTACTACGCCTAACGCGAAATACATGTTATATTTACATAGGGAAGAGATCGACTTTCGTGGAGGAGAGTGGCCTGAACCATGATCTATTGATTATGCTAACCAGTGCGCACAGTGGCGACGTTCGGTCAAAGCGACGACTCTACGATTTTGTTTAGGTATTCGTTAATTTAGCGTAATTAAAATGTGGAGTTTATTTATTTTTAGTATTGCTTTTGTTGTAATGTAAGAGACCAACTAGAACTCTCGAAAAGTTAAAAAATTACAAATGTAGAGGAATTGTTACTGAATATCAGATGACGACTTTTATTCATGGAGTGATACCGATAATATAAACTATGAATTTTGGGATAGTGAACATTTGAGCACATTAAACCTTTGACAGTTTCATTTTTTTCCAGAATTCGGAGAAAAAATGTCACATTTTTTATTGCATTTTTTTGTTCATTTTACATTTTTAAGTAAAGATATGTTATTAAAATTAACATTTCTAATATTTTTAAGCTTTTATTACAACTTTTTTTCTTTCTATGAAAGCATCATAGAACTGAAGTTTACATATAGTCTCATCGATATCCAAGTTAATTTTTGGAAATCCAGTGAAAACAAATCTAGGAGGCGGATCCGAAGGATTATGACAATTAAATTTTAAAAAATTGTCTTGCTTGACTGATTCCACCTGTACTACTATCAGAGTCATTACTATCCAGGTCATCTATTAAATTTCGCTACTATCTTTTGCAGATAATTCAGTTTCTGATTCGGAGTCACAGTTCGAATCACAAGAAATTAGCTCCATATGCACTGAATTATCCATTATTTTAAAGTAAAACTATATTATTCAACTCTTACGTCAATAAAATTATCAGGCGGTTAGTAAAATATAACCAGAAAGTTATACACTGAAAGATAACAATTCGTCCTCAGATACAAAACATGCGAAAAAACCCGCGCTTTTGAACCAGTCAGAGTAGAAAATACAATAAACTGCAAACTATCATTTGTTGGACCATCTATACGAATAATTTGTTACTAAAATTGGAAAAAATACGGCCGAAACAGTGTAAGCGAAATAGAAATCAGATTGCCAGTAAGCCGTACGGGCAAATCAGTAAAGGCCCGAAAGCTGTGCCCGTACGGCGTACGGGCAAAAAAAGGAAAAAGGTTAAAAAATAAATAAGAAATGAAAAACTAATTCGGCCATCATATGAAATTTTAATTTTCAGCTGGGCAGTGAAAGTGTTAACCCTTTAAAGGTCATCTACATACATTCTTTGGAATTTAATAAAATTAACTTATAAATATTATCTATATTGGTTTGGTTTGGTTTGGTGCGCTACGATCTACTTTTTGCAACACGAGGGCTAATGAGACCGGGACCTGCTGTTTAAATCCGATTCCGAACGGCTACGAACATCCATGCCATAGTGGGATTCAAACCCACGAACTCCGGTTCCGAAGGCCAGCACACTAACCATTCGGAAATCGTTCGGCAAATATTATCTTTAAGTTTTATAAATCAAAATGTTTTATTTTTTTTAATTTTTAGAGAGGTTTGCCTTAGATCAGGGGTCGGCAACCTGTTTGTCCTTAAGGGCACAATACTAAATTTGAAAATCACCGAGGGCGCATATTTTACAGATAATCAACAGGTATAAATAGACATTAAAAAAAACAGATTTTTATAACTTTTTTTTTTTGGTGTCATACCTAATGATACATATAATTCAGTGTGAAACTTGAGTGTCTTGTAACGTGTTTATAGCTGAAACTATTTCTTTTTTATTTTTAAATTCTTCACAAAGTGAATCAGCAGCTTCTAACATGGTTTCTTTCACTAATTCCCCATCTGTAAATGGTTTTTTATTCTTAGCTAGCAAATGCGATATTTTATATGACGCGATCGTTGCTGCTTTATGTTGTTGCAGTGATTTAGTAAAAAAAACTTTGCTGGTTAGTTATTGAACATTTTAAAGAAATAATTTTTTTTTCTTCTAATTTCAGAGTTCATTGGATAGTCACTATCAAAATTGGTATGAACGGTCTTAAAATGTCGTTCAATATTACTTTTCTTGGGAATCGCAACACTATTATTACACAACAAACAAATACACTTCCCTTTGTAATCAACGAAACAATATAGATGTTCCCATTCATCGTTAAAATAATATGTTCTTTTTCTTTTACATTTATCCATGAAAGGTTTTGAAAGAAAAGAATTATTTCGGATTACTTGGTAGTTTTAAATGCACGGTCTACGCGTGGTCTATTCGAAATATTATCACACACTAACAAAAAATACGTGAGTGTTATTAGATAAGCTCAAGGTTAGCAAACTGCTAATCTATGCACAATCCTAAACTCAACTGACTACTTGCTATATATCGCCGTTTGACAAGAGTAAGTAATTCGCTCTGGCTATCATACATTTACATTAGTCCAGCGAGGGCGCATTAAAAATCGATCGGGGGCGCCATGGCGCCCGCGGGCGCCACGTTGCCTACCTCTGCCTTAGAGGATACCATAGGCGGGATTGAATGGGGTTAACTGACCAAAAGAACCCCTTGTACAGCTTGAACACAATACTTTAGAAATTTTTAATTATATTATAAAAACAAAAAATAAGTATTCTTAAAAAAGTATAATAAATAAATAGTTCAACAATTTATAAGATTTGTTTGAATAGATATTTTTGTTTAGATATTTAAAAAAAAATCGAATTACTAACTTTCAAGTTACACCAAGTATAAATACATATATTTCAGAAGAAAAGATAAACTAAATGCATTACTATCATCTATTGTAAGTTTTAAATATTAAAAACATAAAAAATGTTAAAAAAAGCACTCGCGTACCTCCAAAAATTAGAGAAAAAAATGCTTAACAAGAGGTTTCGCTGTAAAACCACTGTCCGGTAAAGTGTTAAAAGACATTTAAATATTTTGTTTGTAGAAAATACCCTTTAAGTTTTTATTTTACTATTTTTATTATTTATTTAAATGTATGAAATTATATATTTTTAGTCTCTTCTTTAGTCTCATCCTTGCACTGGAGAAAATAGTTAGAGATGCAAATTTAAATTCTAGAGGAACCATTTTCAACAAATCTGTACAATTGCTTGCATATGCAGATGATATTGATGTTATAGTCCAGACATTAGATGCACTAAACAAGCATTTATTTCTCTGGAAACTGAGGCCAAAAAGATGAATTTGAGCATTAATGAAGCTAAAACCAAATATATGCCTTGTTTAAAATCAGAATATAATCACTCCTTCTTAGAAGAGGCAGTTATAGATTTGAGATTGTAAAGCAGTTTATATACCTAGGTTCGGATATTAATACACAAAATAATATATCTGTTGAAATTCATAGCAGAATTACTGCTGATAATCCATGTTTGTTTGGATTAAAGGAATTTTTAAAGTCTAAGTACATTAAAAGATTGACTAAAATAATATTGTATAAATGCCTAATAAGACCAGTTTTGACTTACTCAGCTGAAACCTGGGCATTGACAGAAAGAGACAAGGAAACCCTGGCAGTTTTTGAGAGAAAAATATTGAGAAGTATTTTGGGGGGAATTAATGTGAATGAGATATAGAGATTTGGTTTGGTTTGGTTTCGAGCACTACGGTCTACTTTTTGCAACACGAGGGCTAATGAGACTGGGACCTACTGCTTAAAGCCGACTCCGAACGGCTGCGAACATCCATGCCACTGTAGGATTTGAACCCACGAACTTAGGTTCCGAAGGCCAGCACCCTAACCATTCGGCCATCGTTCGGCATGACATATGGATAAGAAGAACAAATATTGAATTATACAGAACATATAAGAAACCCAGATATAGTTAATTTTATTAGCTTACAAAGATTAAAATGGGTCGGACACCTAGTTCGACTTAATGACAATAGATAAACAAAAAAATTTTTACGGCCAAATCAATGGGAACCCGAATGAGAGGACGACCAAAACTTAGATGGTTAGACTGCATTGAGAAAGACATAAGATCCTTGAAAATTTCAAATTGGAAATCCAGAGCCAAAGATAGGACTGACTGGTATGGAATTCTAGAGAAGGCTAAGGCCCATCCTTGGCTGTCATGCCACTGAGGAAAGAAGTCTCATCTTTAGTTAATTATATCGCACGCAGTTGGTCCGATTTTAAGGACAGACGAGGATTAGACGAGGATACTAACTGCAGATATTTTTACGAAAGTAGATTTTCATAAATCATTTAATGCATAAGTCATTTCTGCCCATTACTTTTCGGAGCCTATCTTAAATCTAAGTTAATATGGACTGTACAAAACGAAATAAATTTGAAGATCAAACAATTTTGAATACTAGAGCATGTCACGTTAGTGATCAGTTATCGTGTTAAACACAGAGTGACATTTATATAAAAAAAGGAAAAACTTCCTGAAAAAAGATTTATTTGATATTGCAGGTAAAATAATCTCTGCAAAATGCCGTAGTGTAATGGAAAAAGAAATTTTGTCATGATTTCAGTCTGTACCTGCCGAAAAAGTTTATTTAAATTTATGAGAGCTGATCGAAAAATCATAAAATCTAGATCTAAATGAAAAAAAAATATAAATAATAGAAATTCCTTGAAAATTTCGTAGATTGCTTATAAGATTGCCCATTACATACTCTCAAAAGGAAAATTTGTTCTAAGAAATCATAAAAACTCTACAAGCTATTTTTTAGCCGTATCTAAAATGATACGCCAGGCATTAAAGGGGTAAAGAGAATAGAAAATATTTCATGAGAAAATCTATTTATTTTGGGTTTTTGCTACAGAAAATCGTCTGAGCTTTATTGAAGAGTTTTTGATAGTTAAATTTTATGCATAAATAGAACATACATACATGTTATAAATATATATATATATATATATATATATATATATATATATATATATATATATATATATATATATATATATATATATATATATATATATATATATATATATATATATATATATACATATATATATACATATATATATATATATATATATATATATATATATATATATATATATATATATATATATATATATATACATATATATATATATATATACATATATAAGTGTAAGATAAATAATACAACACATTGAGATCTAAGAATTAATATTCACTAACATATCAATTTCTGAAGAAACTGATTAATGATTGGTACATAATTATAAATATTTCTAGCTTTCCTCAGCATTCTTCGTTTATGAGGTCTCGAATGAAGTTCAAGAATTTCTCTCTGTATGGTTTGCTGGAGATTGGACCGGCGTTCCCTCCGTATTCTGCTGGTAGTAGGTCGGGACTGTATATTTCGTGGATTTCTTCTAAGTTAGTACCGTGGAAGGTAACCTGAAAATAATAAAAGTTTATAAACATTATTTGTGCTTAGTATATGTGTGCAGGACAGGAGTTGTAAGTATGAAGAAAGTACATGCACACAGATGGTCCAATTTTAAGGACGTACGAGGATATACTAACTACAGATTTTTTTACGAAAAGAGAATTTCATAAATACTTAAAGAGAATAGAAAATATTTCATGAGAAAATCTATTTATTTTGGGTTTTTTCGACAGAAAATCTTCTCAGCTTTATAGAAGAGTTTTTGATAGTTAAATTTTATGCATAAATAGAGCATACATACATGTTATATATATATATATATATATATATATATATATATATATATATATACATATATATATACATATAATGTATATATATACATATATATGTATATATGTATGTATATATATATATATATATACATATATATATATATATATATATATATATATATATATATATATATATATATATATACCGTGTGGCCATAATTAAACTGACAGTGCTCACAGTGTTCTGTAGCGCGATCTATTTGCGAGAATGACGCCACATTTTGTAGGATGATTAAACAAAACGAGGGACGAAGGATTCCGCGAAAAACAAATTAGTTTCAAAAGTCACCCCTAGGGAATATTTGGCTCTGTGTTATAGAAAATAGAGTGTTAACAAATGCAAATTAATACGGAATAAAATTACCTTTTATTATGCACATTTTCTGATCTAGTTCAAGTGCTATATGGCAACAAAATCGTAAAAACTACATAAACACCGATAAAGTCTAGTGATCTGCAATATCACGTACGCTGAGCAGAAGAAGAAGTTCTTTATTCATATCTCACGTTACATCCATTTGCACAATGCCAGAAGGTAATTTCCGTATTGATTTGCATTTGTTAACACTCTATTTTCTATTACACAGAGCCAAATATTCTCCTAGTGGTGACTTTTGGAACTAATTTGTATTTTCACAGTATCCTTCTTCCCTCGTCTTCTTTGATCTTCCCACAAAATGTGGTATCTCGCTACAGAAGGCTGTGAGCACTGTTAGTGTAATTATGGCCACCCGGTCTATATGTTTATATATATGAATATATATATATATATATATATATATATATATATATATATATATATATATATATATATACTATATATATATATACATTTATATATATACAATACATATATAATACCCACACACATACATATACATTTATACTTTATACATGCATCACTATATTTATATATATATATATATATATATATATATATTTATATATATATATATATATATATACATACATGTATGTGCACACACATATATATACACATATATACATATACATATATATACATATATATACATATATGTATACACACAGTCATAATATACACACACATATATAGATGTTTGTGTGTGTGTGTTTAAACCAGCTTAATTTATTATCCGGTCATATGAAATTGTAGCCCAATTTATTTTTACTTTCCTGGGCTACTGGCTACTGGGCAAGGAGAAGCTTAAGCAGTTATACCAAGAATGGACCAACTATGGCCTGGTCGGAAGATTTTATCCGGCCGCGGATAGAATTTTAAATTCTCTGTGCGAGGCAAATTAAAAGAAATATATATTATATACTATATATTGGTCTCATTTTCTACTTTGTATAATTAAATATAATTTTTTGACCTTCCTTTTAAACAAAGGATTGGTGATCTTTTTCTTTCTCTATGTTTGCTCTTCAAAGAATAAATCGAAGGAAATAGGAAGCAGGGACAGCTTTCATTTGGTAAAGTCTTAAAATCGAAACCTCTTTCTTACTTATAGCTCTAGATTTGATTGTAGTAGTAGCTGTAGATTTCACAAACAAGTATGTCTCGAGGAGTAGAGATACAAAATCCAATATAGGTGAATTAGACCTCACGTTTGGCAGGTTGCACATTATAAGCTTCAGACAGCTGCATTTTTTTTTTTTGGTACGAATACTAACTTTTTTTATTGCAGACATATAGCGTCATTGTGAGTAGTAGTGAATTTTTTAAAAGTATTGCGTAGCTAGTACGTGCTTGGGTTATTCGTAAAATTTTTCAACCCCAAAATGACTACTGAAAACCGTAAAGTTGATTCAGAGTGCCGTAATTTTAATGATGGATGTACTTCGAAATATTTTTTTACACCTGTAAAAGATAAACCTGTGTGTCACATCTGCAATGAACCTGTTGCAGTCTTCAAAGAATATGACATTTTCTGTCATTCCACATCGAAGGACAAGAATCCCAAGCAATGTCCGAATATGAACGAAAATAATCTGCAGAAAGTCTTTGTACAAACTGAATATGCTGAAAAATTTATTTTCAAGAAGGTAAACAGTACCAAAAAAGAAGCTACGCATGTGTAACAATAAGTTACATTCGGTTCATCTCTTTTCACCTCCTCCCGTATGTCATCGTCAGGGACATGCTGGGGCAGGACCGGTTTGAACTGCAGAGAAACTTTGGACTTCTCAGCCAATAGAGGCGTCCAATCGTTTGAGGGTTTTTCACCCCCCCCCCCTCCTTCCTTTCTGGAGTGGACCCCTGTTTTTTTCTCCGCAAGGGTCTTATTTTTTGAGCAGATAATGTTGTTACCAGAAGAAGAGAAGGTGAACGGCTGGTATCCACGGTTTGTGGGAGAACCCTATGGAAAAGAACCTTCGCTATTTTTTTAGGACCGACGCCGACTCGAGAGCAATCTTCGATATCTACAAATGATAAGTTGATTCCAGATGTATTCCTTAGGCATTTATTTAATTGTATAAAATAATTTTACCAAGACCTATTTTCCATGTGTTTCTTAATGAGTTTTAATTTCTTCTTTCTAGGCTTCTTTCTTAGGTCAACGTAACATTATTTTTACAGCATGAAAGTTACATTACAGTATAGAATATTGGGAAAAATAATAAAGATTTCAGTGATGGAGAGTTAGTTAAACAATGCATGATCTAAGTCTGTGATGTTTTATATCCAGACAAGAAAAATAATTTTGAGATTGTAATCTTATCTCGAAAAATGGTGACTTCAA
>CM063499.1:22339043-22341543 GCA_032207245.1 Pardosa pseudoannulata
AAACACTAGAAATTTGATTTATTTAACTATTTTACTGTTCGCATCTTTTACTTCTATTGAAAGATAATTCAATAGAATGAAATATTTTAGAATAGACTAACATTACATACAAAATCGTTAACTAACTGGTATCCCTGACCTAATAAGCATCACCTATACTCTAAGGCAGGGGTGGGCAAATACTTTTAAGCGCAGGCCAAATTTTCAAAATGTCGCTGTACACACGCGAATGTTTTGGGTGGAGTTTTTCCCTGCCCAAGAAATTTTTTTGGCAAAAATTACTATAAGTATCATTTTAAAGCATTTGGACAATTTGACAAATAATAAAAGATAATATTAATAATAAATTGTCTTACATAGGTGTGTATGCGAACAATTTATGCCCAGTAAAATATGTCACGTAATTTTTAAAACAATATGATCCATTCTATTAAATTAATGGTCATTAAATAAAGAAGTTTATGACATATTTTATCTTGATATTTATTTATATCTTAACGATACATTACGATTAACGATTTTATTTTGATCATAGTTATTGCATTTTTGTATTTATATTACATTTTGTAAATATAATAGCAAATAGGATTATAAGAAGAAAAGACAAACATCAAACGTTAAAATAGAATAGTTTTAGTTAATGCGAAGCGTGAAATTTGGATTGTTCATTTGATATTATTTCTTCAAAATTTGGATCCTAATCACTTGTAGCAATCCTTAATACTGAGTGTAGATTTTAGTCAGTAATTTTTGATCGATATTTATTTTTCGTGTAATTTTTCATTAACGGAAAGGTTCTTTCACAAATATATGTTGAACCAAATAAAACTAGGTATTTTTGAACATAGTTCCAAAAATGTTTGAAATGTTCTCTATTCAAAGCACAGTAGAAAACACTCAAATCGTTTCAGAGAAAATTTTCTTTTAGTAAATTATTTAATCAAACTAGCATACAGCCCGTCATATGACAGGATGAGTAAAATTTTTAATTTTCCAAAATTGTAAAGTACGCTATGAGGATGGTAAAAAAAAATGGTTTGTTTTTTGGCTGAGAATTATCTTGCAAAAAAAAAAATAATCGATGATTCAATTTAAAATTATCACATACCTACCTAATCTATTATTTAAACCAAATATAAAAGAAAATTATTTACGTAATATCTAGGTTCAATGATAAAACGTATGAAAATAAGGCATAATTTAAATAATTTAAAATAAGAAATGATTCAATGAGACGGTTAAAGGAATGACGTCATAATGCTAGAAAAATGTTATTTTTACCTATTTATTATGGGACAAATTGATAAATTTAATCGCCTGCTCTTAACCGGGGAAAATAGGAGTTGAAATAATGGCATTAAAAGCTCGAAAAGAGGGGAAGGGTTGGATTTCGAACGTTTTAAAGAATGTCAAAAAGTTCTGTCACAAATATATATATATGTTGTAGACTACGCATACAAATACTGTTGATTTCAACAAAATCGCATATAAAAGATTAAAAAACTGCATGCAGGAATTTTCAACGGGCCGGATAAAGCAAGTGAAAGGGACGGATCCGGCACGTGGGCAAGCTTTTGTTCACCTCTCATATAGATAAAGAATAAATTTCAAACACTAGAAATTTGATTTATTTGACTATGATATTGTTCGTATCTTTTACTTCTATTGAAAGAGAATTCAATAGAATGAAATATTTTAGAATAGACAAATTTTTCATACAAAATCGTTAATTGACTGGTATCCCTGACCTAATAAGCATCATCTATTCTCTAAGTTTTAAAATTAATTATATCTACCTAAATTGTCACCTAGTTGAAAAATAAAATTAAAACTCCTAGTAATTTGTTTGACTTCACTATTTTAATGTTCCTATATTTTAACTGTATTGAAGGAAGATTGTATAGAATGAAATATTTTATAGTGACAACAACAAGCAAAAACCCATAAATATTGTCTGATATCCCTGCCTCAATAAGCATTACACACGTGCTGATGCTATATAGTAAAGCTAAACCTGTAACAGTTTCATTTTCTTCACGAGTGCGATCCAAAAAATGTCACAATATTTTATTGCATATTATTGTTTTATTTACATTTTTAAGCTGGAAAATGTTAATAAAAGTAATATTTCCAAGTAATTTAACCATAACAACTTTTTTTTACAGGAAGTAAAATAATGTTTTCCCTTGAAGCTGTCATTTCTCTCTCGTGAATGCCAGACAGGGAAGCTACATTTACAGTTTACTCCGAGTTGTGCATGTAAAAAACACACATATTTTCGATTATTATTACTACACAATTATTTTCGATTGCAAATTCTATAAGTACATTTACTTTAGGTGCTTTTACAAAGATCAGATTTAGTGAGATAAATGTTGAAAGAGAGAACAGTCTAACTTCACAGTCAAAACTAAAATACCTAGTCACACATAGAACACACATAGCACTGGTTTGCAGGTTTTAGTTTTATTTTCTGTAGGTGGAATTACCTCTAAATCGT
>CM063499.1:22346543-22356543 GCA_032207245.1 Pardosa pseudoannulata
CTTATATATCAAGACGCTTCTTTTCAAAGCTGCATTTGACGTATAACTAACAAGAGAATATAAAGATCATCAGAGGTGTGCTCATTTTGAAGCATAAAGCATCTATGGTATGTAAGTGCTGATCTATAGAACGACTATAAAAGAGGGAAAAACGCCATTGATTGTACAAGATTAAAATATTTTACGCCTTTAAAGAATATGCTATTCTCCAAAACGTTGAATATTTAATTACAAATTTTATATATAATTGGTTTCATCACGTTTTATATATTGAGACATTAGCTTTCAAAGCGACATTTAACATATAACTAACAAGAGAATATAATATAAAGATTATCAGAGGTGGGATCATTTTGAAGCATAAAGCATCTACGGTATCTAAGCGCTGTTCTACAGTACGATTATAAAAGGGGAGAAATACGCCGTTTAGTGTACGTGATTAAGATATTTTTTTCCATTAAAGAAAACTCTATACTCAAAAACGTTGAATATTTAATCATAATTAATATATATAATTGGTTTCATGACTTCTTATATATCAAGACACTTCTTTTCAAAGCGACATTTAACATATAACTAACAAGAGAATATAATATAAAGATTATCAGAGGTGGGATCATTTTGAAGCATAAAGCATCTACGGTATCTAAGCGCTGTTCTACAGTACGATTATAAAAGGGGAAAATATGGCGTTGAGGTTACGGGATTAAGATATTTTACGTCTTTAAAGAATATGCTGTTTTCCAAGACGTTGCATATTTAATCACAAATGATATATATAATTGGTTTCATCACGTTTTATATATTAAGACATTTGCTTTCAATGTGGCAATTAATGTGTAACTAACAAGAGAATATAAAGATTCTCAGAGGTGTGCTTATTTTGAACCATAATATGTTTACGGTATCTAAGTGCTGATCTACAGGACGACTATAAAAGAGAGAAATACGCCATTTAGAGTACGTGATTAAGATATTTTAGGCCGTTAAAGAAAACTCTATACTCAAAAACGTTGCATATTTAATTACAATTAATATATATAATTGGTTTCATGAATTATTATATATCAGGACAGTCCTTTTTAAAGCGGTATGTGACGTATAACTAACAAGGGAATATAAAGATTATCAGAGGTGTTCTCATTTTGAAGCATAACGCATCTACGGTATCTAAGTGCTGCTCTACAGTACGATTATAAAAGGGGAAAATAGGGCGTTGAGGTTACGGGATATTTTAGATAAGATATTTTACGCCTTTAAAGAATATGCTATTCTCCAAAACGTTGCATATTTAATCACAAATGATATATATAACTGTTTTTATCCCGTTTTATATATCAAGACATTTCTTTCAAAGTCGCATTAAACGTATAACTAACAAGAGAATATAAAGATTCTCAGAGGTGTGCTTATTTTGAACCATAATATGTTTACGGTATCTAAGTGCTGATCTACAGGACGACTATAAAAGAGAGAAATACGCCATTTAGAGTACGTGATTAAGATATTTTAGGCCGTTAAAGAAAACTCTATACTCAAAAACGTTGCATATTTAATCATAATTAATATATATAATTGGTTTCATGACTTCTTATATATCAAGACACTTCTTTTCAAAGCGACATTTAACATATAACTAACAAGAGAATATAATATAAAGATTATCAGAGGTGGGATCATTTTGAAGCATAAAGCATCTACGGTATCTAAGTGCTGCTCTACAGTACGATTATAAAAGGGGAAAATAGGGCGTTGAGGTTACGGGATATTTTAGATAAGATATTTTACGCCTCTAAAGAATATGCTATTCTCCAAAACGTTGCATATTTAATCACAAATGATATATATAACTGGTTTTATCCCGTTTTATATATTAAGACATTTGCTTTCAAAGTGACATTTAACGTGTAACTAACAAGAGAATATAAAGATTCTCAGAGGTGTGCTTATTATGAACCATAATACGTCTGGGGTATCCTTAGGACCACTGAGTGCTGATCCTTAGGACGAGTAAAAAAGAGAGAAATACGCCGTTTTGGGTAAGTGATTAAGATATTTTAGGCCTTAAAAAGAACAGCTATTCTCCAAAACGTTGCATATCTAATCACAATTAATACATATATTTTGTTTCATTACTTCTGATATATTAAGACACTTATTTTCAAAGCGACATTTAACGTATAACTAACAAGAGAATATAAAGATTATCAGAGGTGTGCTCTTTTTGAAGCATAAAGCATCTACTGTATCTTAGCGCTGATCTACAGGACGACTATAAAAGAAAAAAATACGCTGTTTAGGGTACATGATTAAGATATTTTAAGCCTTTAAAGAAATCGCTATAAAATAAAACGTTGCATATTTAATCACAATTAATACATATAATTGGTTTCATGACTTCCTATATATCAAGACACTTCTTTTCAAAGCGGCATTTAACGTATAATTAACAAGAGAATATAAAGATTCTCAGGGGTGTGCTCATTTTGAAGCATAAAGCATCTACGGTATCTAAGCGCTGCTCTACAGTACGATTATAAAAGGGAAAAATACAGCGTTGAGGGTAAGTGATTAAGAAATTTTACGTCTTTAAAGATTATGCTATTCTCCAAAACGTTGCATATTTAATCACAAATGATATATATAATTGGTTTCATCACGTTTTATATATTAAGACATTTGCTTTCAATGTGGCAATTAACGTATAACTAACAAGGGAATATAAAGATTCTCAGATGTGTGCTTATTTTGAACCAATAATACGTTTACTTTATCTAAGATTCTCAGAGGTGTGCTTATTTTGAACCATAATATGTTTACGGTATCTAATTGCTGATCTACAGGACAAATATAAAAGTAAGAAATACGCCGTTTAGGGTACGTGATTAAGATATTTTAGGCCGTTAAAGAAAACACTATACTAAAAAACGTTGCATATTTAATCACAATTAATACATATAATTGGTTTCATGACTTTTTATATATCAATACATTTCTTTTCAAAGCGGTATTTGACGTATAACTAAGAAGGGAATGTAAAGATTATCAGAGGTGTGCTCATTTTGAAGCATAAAGCATCTACGGTATCTAAGCGCTTCTCTTCAGTACGATTATAAAAGGGAAAAATACGGCGTTGAGGGTAAGTGATTAAGATATTTTAGGCCTTTAAATAATATGCTATTCTCCAAAACGTTGCATATTTAATCACAAATGATATATATAATTGGTGTTATCACGTTTTATATATTAAGACATTTGTTTTCAATGTGCAATTAACGTGTAACTAACAAGAGAATATAAAGATTCTCAGAGGTGTGCTTATTATGAACCATAATACGTTTAGGGTATCTAAGTGCTGATCCATAGGACGACTAAAAAAGAGAGAAATACACCGTTTTGGATACGTGATTAAGCTATTTGAGGCCTTTAAAAGAAATAATTATTCTTCAAAACGTTGCATATTTAATCACAAATTATATATATAATTTGTTTTATCACATTATATATATTAAGACATACGCTTTCAAAGTGGCAATTAGCATATAACTAACAAGAGAATATAAATATTCTCAGAGGTGTGCTTATTTTGAACCATTATATGTTTACGTTATCTAAGTGTTGATCTATATGATGACTAAAAAAGAGAGAAATACGCCGTTTAATGTACTTGATTAAGAAATTTGTTGCTTCAAAATGTTGCATATTTCATTTCAATTGATACATATAATTCGTTTCATTACGTTTTGCACTTCAAGACAATTGTTTGCAAAGCTGCATTTAACGTATAACTAAAGAGAAAATATAAATATTCTCCGAGGTGTCCTCATTTGATATCCATAAGTCCGCGGTATCTAAGCTCTGTTCTACCGGACGAATATAAAAGTGAGAAATGTGGCTTTGAGGATACGTAATTAAGATATTTTACTTTAAAGAATATGGTGTTCTTCTCCAAAACGTTTTATATTTGATAATTTTCGGTTTCGTCAAGTTTAATATTTCAAAACAATTATTTTCATGTAGCACTAAAAGTAAAACTAGCAAGAAAGTATAAAGATTAATAAAGCCGTATTTTGCAAAATGACTAAGACAGAATTCCTGGCATAAACTTGGTCTTTTTTAATACATCTCACCTTTGCGTGTGTTAATATTTTTACTTACGTGGACGTGTATTAATTATGGCTCTCCCGAGTCTGTCACGGTAGGGACACATCCAAAAGGGTGTGTCATCGACGATACGTTCTATTTTCTCCATCCCGAGATTTTTGAGTTCTTCAATGATTTTTTGTCGCACGTTTAGCCACTTCTTCAACTTCATTTCGGCCTTTTTCACGTCATATTTGCAGTTTCGTAAGGCAGCCAAGAGTGTCAAGTCATCTTTTATTGGCGGTAGGTCGTGACCTGCCGACAAATAAAAACAATATTTTAAAATGAGACTCCCTGTGGCTTGAATCTCTAAAGAAGAACGTCTACTCCCTACTCTAGTAGCCTCCACTTCCGAAAGAAAGTGAGTAAATTCTGAGGACCTTGATACTCAAAACATGAATTTACCCATACCCATGATGTTGCATGAACTATATGAAAATTAATCAGAATTTTGACAACTTCAATGTTCTCGAGTGAATATGTAGCGTGAAGAAGGATCACAGTCACGATAAAATTGGAAATAACTTTTTTCTTGAACAAATACGGCTATATACAAGGGGATTCTAATCTATCAAAACAAGTAGAAATGCAAAGGATTGTCACCTGAATAACAACACCACGAGGATCAGAGTCGAAAGAAAAGAGATTATATAATCTCACACAAGTGGGGCCGATTTTCCAGGAGGCAATGCAAACCCAATTTATCCCTCATTCGGTATCAGAGACTCTGCCGTTCCCTATATGAGCGGATTTTACAAATCTCCCCAACTTAATCACCAGAAAACTGTCTCCGACCAAAAGACGCCAAATTTTCTAATCTAATTTTCTCAAAAAGTTACTAAATTACAAATTTAAGTGAATCTAAAGGATCAAAATTTAATTCAAGGTTTGTTGTCGTTTGCTGACATAAATTTATCTAATCTTGGAAAAGTAAGGAGGTTCCCTTTTATTTGTATTTCTACTCCAATTTTGACTCGAAAATTGGTTTTAACACTAGAATCGTGGTATGGATCATTTCGAGGAAAAAAATATTTTTTTTTCCAGTTTTCTCAAGACGTTACTAAATTCCAAATTTGGTTGAACCAAACAGATTAAAATTTAATATAAGGTTTATCGTTTACTGACATAAAGTTTATCTAATCTTCGAATAGAAAAGAAGGCCACTCGTATTTGTTTTTCTATTAAAATTTTGTCTCGATAATTGGTTTTAACACTAGAATCGTGTTATGTGTCATTTTCACCAAAAACTATTTTTTTCTAATTTTCTCAAAAAGTTACTAAATTACACATTTAAGTGAATCTAGAGGATCAAAATTTAATTCAAGGTTTGTTGTCGTTTACTAATATAATGTTTATCTAAAGTTGGAAAAGTAAGGAGGCTCACTTTTATTTGTTTTTCTACTACAATTTTGTCATGATAAATGGTTTTAGTACTAGAACCTTGGTATGGATCATTTTGACGAAAAAAATATTTGTTTCTCTAATTTTCTCTAAAAGTTACTAAATTACAAATTTGGTTGAACCTAACGGATCAAAATTTAATTTAAGGTTTGCCGTTTACTGACATAAAGTTTATCTAATCTTCGAAAAGTAAGGAAGGCCACTCGTATTTGTTTTTCTACTCCAATTTTGTCTTGATAACTGGTTTTAACACTAGAATCGTGTTATGTGTCATTTTCACCAAAAACTATTTTTTTCTAATTTCTTCAATAAGTTACTAAATTATACATTTAAGTGAATCTAGAGGATCAAAATTTAATTCAAGGTTTGTTGTCGTTTACTGACATAAATTTATCTAATCTTCTAAAAGTAAGGAAGTTCACTTTTATTTGTATTTCTACTCCAATTTTGACTCGATAATTGGTTTTAACACTTGAATCGTGATATTGGTCATTTTGACGAAAAAAATATTTTTTTTTTCCAATTTTCTCAAAAAGTTACTAAATTCCAAATTTGGTTGAACCTAACAGATCAAAATTTAATATAAGGTGTGTCGTTTACTGACATAAAGTTTAATCGAAAAGTAAGAAAGACCACACGTATTTGTTTTTCTACTCTAATTTTGGCTCGATGATTGGTTTAAACATTAGAATCGCGTTATGTATCATTTTGACCAAAAGCTATTTTTTTCTAATTTTCTCAAAAAAAAAAAAAAAAAAAAAAATACTAATGAAATCGAAATAACTTTCAATCAATATTTTTATTTAAAAAAAACTTTATCAATTGAAAATTTGAAATTTGAAAATTTTATAACTTGTGTTTACAACTAGTTGAGAAACACTGTTTGTGGGTAACGTGAAACATTGCATTTCTACTACATCATATTTTAACTTGGTTACTTTCATTAAGAGGTGAAAAAAAAAACTTTACGAACGTAAACGTGCAAACTTTGGGGTATTGGGCTGGGAAGATCAGGGCATTTGAAATTCTAGTGTGTAGGTCTTAAACAATTAAGGTATCCGTCTACGTTCGGAGAACTTTTTTCTTTAAACGTAGAAACTTGTTCATGTTTTTACATTTTAGATTTATTTTTCATATTATCATAAAGAATTGCACTTAAAAAATTTATTCCTGGAAATGTTTTTATAAAACTTCTAATAAATGAAGAAAATTTAGAAAAAAATCGGGTTTTTTCAAAAGGTCTAATTTTTAAATAAATTAAATTATTTCAATATCTTTTGATGCAACACATTTCTTATACACTGGACTAGTGAATCACCTAAAATCTTTGCTTAATTTACGTTCGGTAAAAAATGTTGTTCCTTCAAAATCATACACATTGAATTTTTAACGAATTTTCAACTGTGAGTGTAACATCATTAATTATTATTAAATTTAAGCTTTTAGGCCATTCACTAGTAAATACTATCAAAATCATTCATAATAATTTTTAACAAAATATTTTAAAAACTTTTTGAGAAATCGCATTTCAAGTTTCAGCATTTTATTAAAAATACCGTTCTGAGAAAAACGCATTTGAACTTTATGAAAGCAACTTTAATTATTAAAAAATTAAAATACTTGTTTAAAATTCCCCACACTTTCTTGCTTCAAAACTTTCTAATTGCCAAGTTGATCATCATTAAATATACTAGAAAAATGTTCAAACTAATCTTCATGAAAATTTAAATGTCTTGTCCAAAAAATGCTCTTTAAAAGGCTTTAAATTCACAACTTCTGGTTCCGAGGTTGCTACTTAAGTTTTGACAGCTGTCACTGATGTTTAAACAGCTGTGACTTTTCTTTAAAATGTCGTAGAGACAAAACAAAAACAGATTTAGAAGCCTAAAAGTTGACATTTTACAACAGAGAAATTTTTAAAAAAATTATGATTTTTGGCAAAAAATGACGTTGTCAACGTAGACTACTTCCTGTTTGTTTTGACAGCTGTCACTGATGTTTAAACAGCAGTAACTTTTTTTTTAAATGCCGTAAAGACAAAACAAAAACTGATTTAGAAATAAAAAGTTGATATTTTACAACAGAGAAATAAAATAAATTATGATTTTTGGCAAAAAATGACGTTGTCAACTTAGACGGATACCTTAATTCTGAGCTGCAAACCTAACAATATCAGCAATCATTGTCAAATTCTCTCCAGGTAATTTTCTCTGAGAAGAGTGATGCTCACTTACTCTTCATATATTCTCGAAGCTTCTGAAGACCTATTCTCCGAGCCTCTGGAGTCTCATTTAGTTCTTTCTCAGCGATGGCCTGGAATTCATCAGGAAAACCCTCATATATAAGTGAGTAGTGTATATTCTCACATCCCGATTTGCTCTTCAGTCTTATGAAGGGCTTGTGCTGTTCTGATGGAATAGTTTTATCTCCTATGAAAAAAAAAACGGCAGGGTTAATACTACAGTATACGATAAATAGATTACGTTATACTTTCAGTCAACACAATATATTCAATTCACTTAAACATATTTTATTCTGTCCTTTATTGTACGATGTTTTATACAAAAATTTCAAGCAGATATATCTAACATAAGCTAACCCTTTAACTATCAAGATATTTTCATGATTTGGGTACACAATGTCAAATTTTTTTATTGCAAAACTCAAATGTTTACTAAAAAATAAATTATACTTAGTAGTTAAAAATTTATATTTTGAAGTACATCATATATATTCTGGTATAACAATACGATTCATTAATAAAAAATTACCCCGAGTAATACTCGGGCATGACATTTTCAAACACCAGTGCTGTGCCCCAGATTATCTAAGGCATGACAGTTAAAAGGTTAATTTTAATAATCCACTGTTCTCTTAAGGAAGAACAACTTTCAACAAACACATTTCAATCTAGAACATCTTTCAATATACTATCATCATCTTTAAGGTATCTACGTTAAAAACGTTATTTTTGCCAAAAACCATAAATTTTTATTTCTCTGTTGTAAAATTTTAACTTTTAGGCTTATAAATCTGTTTTTTGTTTTGTCACTACTGCATTTTAAAGAAACCTTACAGCTGTTTAAAATCAGTGACAGCTGTCAAAACAAGCCACTTCGAAACCGGAAGTTGTGAATTTAAAGCCTTTTAAAGGGCATTTTTTGGACAAAACTTTTTAAATTTTCATAAAGATTAGTTTAAACACTTTTCTAGTATTTTTATTAATGAGCAACTTGGCAATAAGAAAGTTTTGAAGCAAGAAAGTGTGATGAATTTTAAACATGTATTTTATTTTTTTAATAATTAAAGTTGCTTTCATAAACTTCAAATACGTTTTTCTCAGAACGGTATTTTTAATAAAATGTTGAAACTTGAAATGGGATTTCTCAAAAAGTTCTTAAAATATTTTGTTGAAAATTATTATGAATGATTTTGATAGTATTTAATAGTAAATGGCCTAAAAGCTTTAAATTTGAATAATTTTTAATGATGTTACACTCATAGTTAGATATAAAGGTAATGAAAATTCGTTAGAAATTCAATGTGTATCATTTTGAAGGATCAAAATATTTTACCAAATGTAAATTAAGCACAGATTTTAGGTGAATTACTAGTCCAGTGTATAAGAAATATATTGCATCAAAAAATATTGAAATAATTTAATTGACAATCTCTTATATCGACTTTAAAAACGATAGGGCAAAAAAGATTTCAAAATAGATGATATGAAATATTTCTATGTATGTCACATGGTATAATTTTTTAGAAGAATTCTTAAATTGCCAGACCAGTAGAAGAAAAAATTTCCCCGCAAGTTAACATTGAGTACGAGGAATCTGATATGACAATCTCTTATATCCACTGTAAAAACGATAGGACGAAAAAAGGTTTCAAATTAGATGATATGAGAAAATTTTAGGCATGTTAAATGGTATAATTTTTTAAAAGAATTCTTAAATGGCCAGAATATTAGAAGAAAACTTTTCTCCAGGTTAACATAGAGTAAGAGGAATCCGAGAAAATTCTACATAAGTCGAGTGGTATAATTTTTAGAAGAATTCTTAAATTGCCAGACAAGTAGTAGAAAAAATTTTCCAGCAAGTTAACATTGAGTAAGAGGAATCCGATATGACAATCAGTTTTATCCACTTTAAAAACGATAGCACAAAAAAAGGTTTCAAATTAGATGATATAAGAAAATTTTAGATATGTCACTTGCTATAATTTTTAAAAGAATTCTTAAACTGCCAGACTAGTACAAGAAAACTTTTCTCCACGTTAACATTGAGTAAGAGGAATCCGAGAAATTTGTAGATAAGTCACGTAGTATAATTTTTTAGAAGAATTCTTCAATTGCCAGACCAGCAGAAGAAAAAATTTCCCCGCAAGTTAACATTGAGTATGAGGAATCCGATATGACAATCTTTTATATCCACTTTAAAAACGATAGGACAAA
>CM063499.1:22364043-22399043 GCA_032207245.1 Pardosa pseudoannulata
AAAAACTAAAGGCTTATCAGTTGAATTTTTAGTTGTGAACTAATCCTAAAAATGTTATCCTGTTTTTTTTTTCGAATATTTTTACAATTGTTATATCTGCAAGATAAACTTTAACAAATTATTTTCAAAAATAAAAAAGTGATACATAATTTGGTGTATAAGAGTTATTTTTCTACAAAATTTAAATTTAATTATTTAATAAAATTCTGAGAATAATAATATTTAAAAAATTTTTATAGCAGTTTGCTGAATTAAAAACACTTAATTTCCCTATCTTCTGCTTTCTTTCAATAATTTTTTGAATATTTAAAAATTAACTAATTTGCTAGTATATTTTCGGCCGCCTTAGAAATTTGGCGCTTGTGTGCACACGCATTTACATGTACTAGTTCGACTGTGTTACAAAACACACACACATTTATTTTTTGTTTTTAAAATAAATATATATATATATATATATATATAGTTATAGATATAGTATTAATATATCAAAGATATGCATATAGAGTTATTGTGAGAAAGATTTTGATAGATATAGTAGTGTATTTGAGTACAATATTAGTGAATATTTTAGAATTATTTTTGTTTATGGAAATGACTCCAAAATGTTAGTCTGTTTACTGAGTGTCCAACATAATGCAAACATTGCAAAATATTTCCGATTTATTTATGCATAATAATAAATCAATCACAGCTGTTTATGAGAATTCTCGGAATTTTATTCAAATGGTGATTAAATAAAATATACTTTTGACAAAAAAAAAAAATAAAAATTTCAAAGTATTGTTTTTCAAATTAAATTATCTCTATAAAACTGAATTATCTGTAAAAAAAACTTTACAATTAAATAGATGCCTGGTATCATTGACTTTTTTAATTTCAATTAGAAAAAACTTCAGTTCCATGATGCTTTCATAGAAAGAAAAAAAAGTTGTAATAAATGCTTAAAAATATTAGAAATGTTAATTTTAATAACATATCTTTACTTAAAAATGTAAAATGAATTTTAAAAAATGCAATAAAAAAGTGACATTTTTTGACAGAATTCTGGAAAATAAATGAAACTGTCAAAGGGTTAAATGTACTTCTTTGTTCAATTATATTGTCAAATAGCGTAGAAGGAGTTGCGCATCCCAGCTTCCAGCAAAACGTGAGACAAAATTTTGCTTGCTTACACCTTTTCTACCTGATCGCCTTCCCTATTAATCTATTTTCCCTGTGTACATACATTCCCCCGATGGTGCGTTTCTCTCCTCGTACTTAGTCTTTAATTAGTGACACTCATTTTTAAATATAACTCATAGAATTTTCGAAACTGAATTAAAAAGCAGTCAAAATGATTTTCTTGGGCAATGAAGTGTTAAGAACTGTATAAGATATAAATTAAAACAACTTTATAAATTTAAAATAACACCATAGTTTACACCCCGTAGAAAACAAGTTTCTGTCTTTTAAAGCAAATAATAAAAAGAACGTAATAAATATCCTGCATTTGAAACAAAATTATAATTTTCAAACTTACCAACATTATTCTGATGTACTATAACCGCCATGTCACAGAAAGTTTAAACCGTTAAAAAATAAAAGAAAATAACAGCTTTGAAACAAAGCTCTATCGCATGCTCAAACGTCACTTAATAATAATACAACCACGGTGAATAACAACCATATAAACAATTGAATGTCATGTGATTTTGCAGTTAAAGTACTCATTAAATCCCCCGTAAATCTTTTTAAAAAAAAGGGAATTGTCCGCTGGAATCGGAGGAAAACTTTCGTCTTCATATCTCAGACGATAACCTTGACCAGCCTTTTCCTATAGGTGCAAACAGAATTTACAATCTATAAATAACTACAGTTAAATAAAAATTCCTCATGTTGAAACATAATTATAAATCTTGCCTGAAAGGGCTGTTGTTTTACCTTATACGGCAATGATTGAGAACATATTAAAAACATCAGACATACGTTAGATATACGTCAGCCAAATTTATATATATATATATATATATATATATATATATATATATATATATATATATATATATATATATATATATATATATATATACCTATTTATACATGCATATATATATATGTATGTATGTATATATATACATATATATATATATATATATATATATATATATATATATATATATATATATATATATATATATATATATATATATATATATAAATATTCTTATAATTATAAAAAAGGTAGAACAAGCCTGTACTAACAATGATGATGAGAATGATAAATAATCTAGAGTAGTGATTCTCAAACCTTTTATCCCATATAAAACTTTTCTTACTTGTTATATAGTAACTGAACCCCTGAATAGATAATATTTATGGGGAAAACAAGAAACTGTTATTAATCACGGATGAAGAATAAACATAAAATTAAACAAAATAAAGTAGCATAAATATTCTTATAATAGATAGAAAAGGTAGAACAAGCCTCTACTGGCAATGATGATGAGGATGATAAATGATCTAGAGTAGTGATTCTCAAACCTTTTATACCACATAAAGCTTTTCTTACTTGATATACAGTAACTGAACCCCTGAATAAATATTATTTATGGTGGAACTAAGGAATTCTTATTAATCACGGATGAAGCATAAACATAAACTAAACAAAATAAATTAGCATAAATATTCTTATAATATATAAAAAATGTAGAACAAGGCTGTACTGGCAATGATAATGAGAATGATAAATAATCTAGAGCAATGACTCTGAAAACTTTTATCCCACAGAAAGCTTTTCTTACCTAATATGTAGTAATTGAACCCCTGATTAAATATTATTTATGGGGAAATGAGAAACTGTTATTAATCACGGATGAAGCATAAACATAAAACTAAACAAAATAAAGTAGCACAAATATTCTTATAATATATAATTAATGTAGAACAAGCCTGAACTGACAATGAGGATGAAAATGATAAATAATCTAGAGTAGTGATTCTCAAACCTTTTATCCCACAGAAATCTTTTCTTATCTAATATGTAGTAACTTATCCCCTGAATAAATATTATTTGTGGGGGAACTAAGGATTTTTTATTAATCACGGATGAAGTATAAACATAAATCTAAACAAAATAAATTAGCATAAATATTCTTATATAAAAAATGTAGAACAAGGATGCACTGGCAATGATGATGAGAAGGATAAATAATCTACAGTAGTGATTCTCAAACCTTTTATCCCACAGAAAGCTCTTTTTACCTCATATGTAGTAACTGAACCCCTGAATAAACATTATTTATAGGGAAACTAAGGAACTGTTATTAATCACGGATGAAGCATAAACATAAAACTAAACAAAATAAAGTAGCACAAATATTCTTTTTTATATATAAAATGTAGAATAAGCATGTACTGGCAATGACGTTGAGAATGATAAATGATGTAGAGTAGTGATTCTCAAAACATTTATCCCGCAGAAGTCTTTCTTACCTAATATGTAGTAACTGAACCACTGAATAAATATTATTTATCTGGAAACTAAGGAACTGTTATTAAACACGGATAAAGCATAAACATAAAACTAAACAAAATAAAGTAACATAAATATTCTTATAATATATAAAAAATGTAGAACAAGCCTATACTGGCAATGATGATGAGAATGATAAATAATCTAGAGTAATGATTCTCAAACCTTTTATCCCACAGAAAGTCTTTCTTACCTATAATGTTGTAACTAAACCACTGAATAAATATCATTTATTGGGGAACTATTATTATTCACAGATGAAGTATAAAGATAAAACAAAACAAAATAATGTAGCACAAATATTCTTATAATTATAAAAAATGTAGAACAAGCCTGTAAAGGCAATGATGATGAGAATGATAAACAATCTAGAGTAGTGATTCTCAAACCTTTTATCCCACAGAAAGCTTTTCTTACCTAATATGTAGTTACTATACCCCTGAAGTAATATTATTTAAGGTTAAATAAGGAACTGTTATTAATTACGGATGAAGCATAAACATAAAACTAAACAAAACAAAGTAGCATAAATATTCGTATAATATATTAAAAATGTAGAACAAGCCTGTACTGGCAATGATAATGAGAATGATAAATAATCTAGAGTAGTGATTCTCAAACCTTTTATCCCACAGAAAGCTTTTCTTACCTAATATGTAGTAATTGAATAACTGAATAAATATTATTTATGACTGAACTATGGAACTGTTATTAATCACGGTTGAAGCATAAACATAAAACTAAACTAAATAAAGTAGCATAAATATTCGTATAATATATTAAAAATGTAGAACAAGCCTGTAGTGGCAATGATGAGGAGAATGATAAATATTCTAGAGTAGTGATTCTCAAACCTTTTATCCCACAGAAAGCTTTTCTTACCTAATATGTAGTAACTTAACCACTGAATAAATATTATTTATTTATGAACTAAGGAACTATTATTATTCAAGAATGAGACATAAAACTAAAACTAAACACTATAATGTAGCATAAATATTTATATAATATATATGAATAGTACATCAAAGGTTGTTGTGGAGAAGATGATGATGAAATATAATCTAGAGTAGAGATTCCCTAATCTTTTATCCCACTGAATGCTTTTTTTTAATTCATATGTAGCAACTGAATCCCTGATTAATTATTACCTAAGGAGGAACTAATGAATTATTATTAATCACTGATGAGGCAAAGAGGTAAACAAAATAAAGTAGCATTGAATACCTATTTAATTTTTACTAAATGAGACCTGATGCAAGAATATTTTAGACAGAGAAAAACATAGATAGATAGACAAATAGAAGTTATAAAAGAATATTTTAGAATCACTTTAATTATAATAGTTACATATGTTATGGTAGAATAATATAAAATTGTGCAGTTATAGAGAAAACCTATTATAAATGTATAATATGGTTTGAAAATCACCCATTTTATATTGATAAATATATTTACCCATTCAGATTCTGGTAGCGTGAACTGTTTTAGAGAAGATACTAACAATCTAAGTTTTATGCTACATTATATCATATCAAAAAGAAACATTGTGGTAGATAAGATAACTTTATTTATTCAAAAAAATAGGATAACGACCTAATCCATATTTGGCAAATTATTGCACTAAATTTTATGCGAAGTTGAACGTACTCAAAGATCAAAATGCAATTTGATAATATTTTTCATCTCGTATGGATTAACTCTGATTCTTTTTTCAAAAACAAACCTAACTCGTTTATACGAATATCAACTGACCGAAATATTCTTTTATCAAATGCATACATTTCTCGTTCCTCAGACAATTTCCTGCAACACTAATGCTATAAATTATTCATTTATACTAATATTCAGCTATGCGTTTAATTTATTTATGCCAAGGACTGATGTTCTACTTAATTTTTTTAATTTAGGCATTGTTCATTACATTGACATTCATGATTTAGTGCATGTGGAATTTCTAAAGCATTTGTGCATTGCAGCAAAAGAAACTATCTTACTAAGAAAGAACACGTATTTAATTGTATTTGAGAGACGGGAATTGTGCCCTCTCACTGGAAAAGAACTGTCATTGTTCCTATGCTGAAAAAAGATAAAGATCCTGGTCAAATTTCAAACTACAGACCAATATCTCTCACAAGTATCCTGGGAAAGACTATGGAGAGACTCGTTGTAAACAGACTAATTTGGTTTCTTGAAGATAGAAATAAAATTGCGTACGAACAAGCTGGCTTCCGAAAAAATCGATCAACGAGCGATCAAGTGGCTTTATTTAGCCAAACAGTGAAAGATGCACTGGACAACAGGAATATATTGTCTGCAATTTACATCGATTTCAAGAATGCTTATGATCTGGTGTGGAAAGAGAAATTACATCAAAAACTCCTTAATCTGGGTATCGGTGGTAGAATGCTGAACTGGATAACATCCTTTACTGACCAAAAAATCTGTAGGGTTAAGTATGGTAATAAATATTCTAAATTCCAGAACCTTCAGACAGGTCTACCACAGGGCGCAGTTTGCAGCTGTGTTTTGTTCAATATTTACATTAATGACTTGATTTACTGTCTGAAGAACGTGTAAGACGTTCATTGTTTACTATATGCTGACGACTTAGTCATTTGGACTCAAGCACCAAAGAAAACTGCAAAACTTATGATTGAGAAGAGATTGGATTGGGCTATGTCTGTGCTCTCGGATTGGTGCAATGAAAGCAACATGATAGTAAATTTAGATAAGACAGCACTCCAGTCTTTTTCGTTGATGCAACAGGCGTTCCGACCTGAAGTAAAGTACAGGAATGTTTCACTTGTTACTACCGACGAATTTAAATATTTGGGCATTACATTTGATAACAAACTAAATTGGAGAGCCCATGTGAATTCAATGGTTAAGCGCTGTCCAGTCGGATGACGATTTTAAAACGTTTGGCTGGCTCCCTTTGGGTATGTGCCAGATCTACAATCAACAACACATGTAAGGCCTTCATATTGCCCTTATTAACTTATTGTTGTGAACCAGTTATTTCAGCAAGCAATCAGGCTTTAGATAAATTAGATATTTTACAAAATCAGGCTATGAGACTTATTAATGGTGCTGTCAAATCCACACCAATTGATTCCATGCTATTGTTAACGAAAAATAGGCCTATTAAGACTGTTATAGAGGAAAAGTCTATCTTACTCTATGAAAAACAAATTCGTCTTGGAGATCCCTTCTGGGCTAACTATCAAATGCATACTAGAAATATAAAGACGCAGTGTGGATTTATTCAAAAAGTGTTCGATATTTTGCAAGACGATCAGCTCCAAGAAAATCCGCAGAAGATTATGAAGCACATAAATCCGTTAGAGATTTACGAAGTTGAATTTAATCTCAATCTCCTGAATAAAATATGCAAAAAAGACACTGCTCCACAGGTTCTAAGGTGTTCTGCTTTGGAGACCATCTATACTGAATATCCAGAAGAAGACTGGCTGCATGTATATACGGATGGGTCATACTCTGAAAGCTGTGCATCTGCAGGCTCCGGAGTCTTTTCTAAACTCTTCTTCTTTTCTGCGTCTGCGTAAAAAACAGAACGGCGTTTGATGGAGAGGTAGAGGTCACCCGTATCGCATTTTAAAAACTTCTGGACTGTCTTCAAAAATTCAAAAAGATTGGCCTACTCTCGGACTCGCAGGCAGCCATACAGGCTATTGGCTCCGCTGAAGCTCCTATCTCTGCTGAGGTCCTACAATGCCGAGAATTGATGCGTTGCATTATTAGTCGAAAAGACAAATATATCAAGTTACAATGGATCCCCAGACATTGCGGCATTTATATGAATGATCAGGCTGATCTTCTCGCACGTAAAGGTGCAACAAAGGCACAGCTAACAAATGCTTCTGGACTGTCTTTTCACTCAAAAAGCTCTTTTGGAAACAATCCAATTCATCGTGTTCTCTGTGTCCCTATGTATATCTCTAAGTTGCTATCTTTTATTAGGCTCTCAACGTCTCTGTTTGTTCTTCTGATCCATACATTTTTTTCTAACCTTGGTCCTAATATTTTCCTTAACTCATTAACGCCCAGCGTCCTCGTTTGAGGACAGTCAAAAAAAATTTTTTTTAAACAATTCTTCCTTTTTAATGGAAATAGACATAAATCTTATGAATAATCTCCCAAGTTTTCAAATATGATCTTATCTATAATATTGTCATTTCGATCGGCATTTTATGATCTTCAAGCTTAGAATAGGAACGTATTATAACAGGTATTTTGAACGTATACCGTTCAAAATCATGGCTAATAGCCATATCTGTAATAAGTCATCTCTTTTCAGTACTTTTCACATATATGTTAGCAAATAAATATCTTATCACGAAGTTTTCCTTTTTTTTTTAAGACATCTTATGTTTCAAAATGACAACTCCTCACTAATGATGACTTGATATCATATTTAAAGGTGTTTAATTTTCATATTTTGTTTTACTTCCAGGTTTCTATAATAGCTTCTATGATAGGTATTTACTAATATATAATCACCAGAAATATCCGGGAGTTAATGGGTTGATCTTTTGCCTGTGACGCCTGAAATCAGTTCGGGCAACGTAAATGCGCCAGTTTTGGAATGATCAACCTCAGTTTGGACAAGAGAAAAAAAAGATATTTCAATTCCGTGAATCCCAAAATCAGTTGGTCCAATGCATAACATTTAATTTGCCATTTTTCCAATAAGTAGAATTAAGAAAAGTTCGGAAGTTTCACGACATTTGTTGCTATTTCTCTGATACTGTAAAGCAGTGCTCCGCAACCTTTTCTCACCTATGACGTACCAAAATTCTTTTTAGAATTTCGCGGCACACCAAAAGCTAAAGTATAGAGATATTAATTAATACACAAATTTTACAATAAATGTTTGTTTTTTATTTGAAAAGCATACATACATAAAACTATAACATATTTATTTCTACTCAATCATAGTAATTATAATTGGGATACCTGCGCTTGTTTCAATAAACACAAAAGTTTTATATTCTTTTCAATATTCGACAACGCAACCCGAAATTCTTGGTCAAGATCTTTTAATCATGACCGCTTATCATTTTTAATTAATACAAGAGTCGAAAAACTTTGCTCACATAAATATGTCGTCGAAAATGGAAGTAGTAGGAATGAGTCTTCAACGACACGCATAACGGTCATTTTGCTTTATCTATGTTGTATTACAGGGCCTGGAACCTGGTAATGCACTTGGCCTGTGATTGGCTGGTAAGTACATTGGCAGCAATTTCTAAAATTGACGAAATATCTTGGCGGGGCTTTCTATGAATTTGTATATTGTTTCCACTATCAGAAAGAGACAGGATCATGCATAGAATTATTTTTCAAAAGGAGGGGGATGAGTATATACTTAATTAAAGGCTTACCGATATTTAATTAAAGTTACAAATTATATTTAATTATAGTTTACTAAAATGAGAAACTTTTACATGCTTTGTTAAATATTTTTCTTATAAAACACAGAGCTGCAATATTTAAAATTAGAACTTTTGGCTTTAAAAACCATTTGCTGCCACACATACACACACATCAAGTGAAATATATAAAAACGTCGAAAAATAGACATTATTATGAAAAATTTATCATTGTATAATGGTCGACACGCAAGGACGGCACCATTTTAACACAAAACACATTTATTTCTTATTTTCACCACACAAAAAAAACACTGATACATCACACAAGATGCAAACACACACACATCATATCTAACGTCATCGCAACTTTAGCGGTGAGTACCTAAAGCTTGGTTGGAGCGCAAGGGAAAAAGGGGCCACGCGGTTTTCGTCACGTGCCTGAATTCCGGGCCGTTACATCCTCCCCCTCTAGTTCCGACCTACGTCTCGTGGTGGAACTAGAAGTCTGCTTCCGTGGTCTTCCCCTTTTTCTCAGATGTGCCACTGGGGACGATTCCGTGCCCTTGAAAGGCTTTAAAGCTGAAACATGGTAAGTTCCAAGGGACTGGTGAGGATTGTCCATGCTGGCAATCTCATTATACACTGGAGATCTCTGGGTCAAAATTAGATACGGTCCATTTTAGGCATAAACTTGGATTTTCTTTTTATTAGCCTTACTCATGGAATGCAAATAACCCAAACTTTGTCACTGGAAGAAATAGGCCTTACGATTCTTGTCGTAATACGCTTTCCGCAAGTCTTGTTTCAATTCTACTCTTTTTAATGTTTTTGTTATTCTAGACGCAAGTAAGGAGTTATTCTGGAACAAAATTGTCATTGTCTATAACAGCCTAAAAAAACGTCGTCATTGTCGCATTTCACGTCCAAACTGTAGATACGCTACTGTGTGACCTGTAGTGTCTGACTTAGCAGAATTTAAAGCGAAACGGATACTTGGGAGTTTATTTGTCCATGTGTCGTGAGCGTCACCCACCAGAATGGCAAGGCGAGGCTTCAAGTCTCTGTTTTTTCGTTCGACGGGATTGGCCTGGGGATGATACACAGGAGTTAGTACTTGGTCAATATCAAGAGTACAACACACTTGTTGGAGAACCGCGCTTACAAATTGTATACCATTGTCACTGATTAACTTTCGTGGAATTCCATATCTGAAGAAAACTTCTTCAATCAAAGTAGTGGCACACTCTCGAGCAGTGGCTGAAATTAAAGGAAACAACTCGACCCACTTTGTGGCATAATCCTCTACTATGAAGATCCACTTGTGTCCTCCCTTACTTTCTGGCAAAGGATCAAACAAGTCAATACTGAGAGTTTCAAATCTTTGAGCATATGCAGGGGTTCTCAACAGTCCTGCAGGTTTTTGATTAGTTGCCTTGAAACGACAACATTCTGCAATTCTTCACGTACTGAAATGTATGACTTCATCCCAGTCCAATAATATCTTCGGGCTATACGCTGGTAAGTTCCCTCTTCTTAATGTCCAGCAGTGGAAACATCATGATGCAAGTGTAGTGTTTTTTGTCTCTCTGGGCAGGTATAAAAGTGAGCCTCTTCGGCGTCGGAATCAGGTGCATATGTATACAATATTCCTTGATTCATAAGGTATCCCTTTCTGTCCAATTTACAAAATTTTCATCTTTTTGATCATTTTCAAAAATTCAATTATTTTCTTTAAATTTTCATCACTTAATTGAGATTCACGAATGCTGCTGGGACTTTAGTTGGCATATCGACACTGACGAAATGACACATTTCACCACAGTTGTGGGAACTACAAACGGTCGCGACAACATGTCCGCTACAACATTGGATTTTCCTGGAATATAATCCATATTTAAGTTATAAGATTGGACTCTAGAGACCACGGGCTAACCTTGTAGGAGACTTTAGGCTCATCACCATTTTAATGGTTGATGGTCAGCCACTGTAACTTTGGCCTTTACATATCCGCGAAACTTCTCAATCAAATGACAGCTAGTGCTTCTCGTTCAGTGGTTGAATAATTTCTTTCAGCGTCGGTTAATCGACTAGAGTATTCAATCGGGTGTTCAGACGTTCTGTCTTTCTCCTTGGAGAAGATCAAACAATACTGGCGTCTGTTCTGAGGATATGGTTTAGTACCATCAGCTTGTTTTAACACTGGGGGGTGTATGAGGCATTTCAGAGTTTTGAAGGCATTTTCTTCTGTTTCTCATCTCCAAGTTTTCTTCTTTGTTAGATTGCTTCTAGAAATATCAGCAAACTGTGGAATAAAGCGTCTTACTAAGAACACGTTTGGAGGAATGATGAACTTGTTTAACTGTTCTCTTGGGCAGGTATAACAAGTTACCTTTGCACGATCTACTTCTAGTCCTTTAGCATTATCAATGCCCTAATATTTAACTTTTTCACAAGCAATATGACATTTCTCACTTTGGCGTTTAACATTTTCTCTTTTGATCTGAAGCAAGTCTTTCAATACTGTTTCAGATCACGAGACGTGTTTCTCGAATGTATCTGACAAAATAATAATGTCATCTAAGTATGAAAAAGCAAGGTATCCTTTAAACCACTTCTAAATTGGTCAATTAACCTTTGAAACGTGGCAGGCGCATTTCGAAGTCCGAAGGCATTTTAAGTATCGGTAGGTTCCAAATGGACAAACAATGCAGCATTTTATCTTGATCTGGTGGGTAGACTCTAATTTGGTGATACCCAGATCGAAGGTCCAAGTGCAATGACAGCTAGTTTGGTTCTTGAAGAAGATCATCTTCTCGGTAAGGGTAAGTGTTGGTATGGACGGCATTAATTTCTATATCTAGCATAACCTCTGTCATCTGGTTTTGGAACGAGCACCGGTGAAGCATACGGAGACTCACATTCTTCTATAGTTTTGAGCCAAAAGATTATCTATCTCCTTTTTAAGATTTTTTTCTTGATAGGGTCATCGACATCGGCATTGCTTAAGAGCACTTTCCTGTTTGATACGATGCTCTGATGGTGTTGTCTCTCCCCTGGATGGAAACACTTCTCAAACTCTTTCAAAAGAGAATTAAGTTGCGTCCTTTGTTCAGATGTTAGATTTTTCCCTTCGTTTGCGCATTGTCTGGATTTAACCTCGACCGCGGCTGGGATTTCATCTTTTGCGTCAAATTCCTCTACAATATCTTTTTCTAGGCGTATCACCAATATACATGTCTCTTAGCAGTATTTAGAACTATGTTAGCCTTGTGCAGGAAATCCATCCTAAGAGTGTTCGATTACCTATTGCATGAGGTAAAATAATAAACTCAGTTTCAAAAATTCTTCCTTCAATTTCTACTGGCACGATAGCAGAGAGAGTTTCTCGAGCCTGGGTGATTCCATCGGCCAACGTTACATCATGTGTACTGGAATTCAAGGTAATGCCAGTTTCTTTAAACAATTTATGCATGCGTTCGCCTGCAATTGAGTGATTTGCCCCTGTATCTGCACACACCAACACCTTTTTGTTGAAGAGTGTAATAGGGACATTTGGAGCAGGAACGGTTGCAGAGTTACAACTATATAGCAGAAGTCGCTGTGCTTGCACATTTTCCTTTTTGACCACAGAAGAACAGTCCGGACATTTTCGCTTAATGAAACCCGGTTTTCCACACCCGTAACAGGCAATAGCGTTTTCTTTTTGTCTGTTAGCAATTGTGAGATTAGGACTGGACATACCTGGAACGTGAGGTGTATACGATTTCTTGAAACCTTCTCTATGAATATACTCTTTTTTACTGTTACCTATAACACGATTTCTTTTAGCAAACGTGGACCTTATATTTTCATAAGCATCCAGTTTTTCAGCTAGAATATCTGGAGAAGTGAGGTTTTCCCACTCATCTAGCATATGTTCCTTACACTCGGAGGAATCACGCCGTTTCATTTGATCAGCTAGGATCAAATTTTGTAAGGTTTCGAAAGACGTAACATTAAGCTCCTTGAGTCAATTTTCGAAATAAGCTCGTAATTCGAAATAATAATCTCTTTAAGCTTGCGATGAGAAAAGAACAGCTGCCTAAACTTTTCTGCACTAAGTTTGAAGCGTTTTAATAACAATTCTTTAACGTGAGGGAAACTAGAAGCATTTTCTTCCGATTCACGGGCAATGAGAGTTGAAACCGAACTTGGAACAACACTGAGTAAGTACGACACCCACATATTCTCAGGAACCTTAGAGAGCTTTAACTGCCTTTCCAGGAGCACAAAGAACAGAGTGATATCATCACTATCTGTATTAAATGTAGGCAACAGCTTCTGCACATCAATTCTACCCTCCGGGTGAGAAAATGATCTCGCTGTATCAGCACCTACCGCTCCACTGGTTTCGTTTTGGCTTTGCACTTGCAATCTGAGCTTCTCAAGTTCACAATTAAGTTCAAATTTTCGCTTTTCGAATTCTAACTCCTCTGCCCTACGTTTTTCTTCCAAAGCTTCGCGCTGTTTTTTTTCTTCACGAACCGCAATTTGATTTCGTACTAAGGAATTTATAACATCCTCTTCATAAAGGGGGGAAGATTTTATCATTTCTCGAAGTTCAAATACCTTCATTGAATTTTGTACATCCAAATTCATTTCAACAGCAATTTCGAAAAGGTCTTCTTTACGCGCTTTGTTCAATTCTGCCATTTTTAAAAATTTTAACTAAAAAGGTCAGCAACTAAAATTTTGAATACACTAATTGAAAAGTTCTATACCGTTCCCCAAACACTAGGTTCACCGCTAAAGCTTACATTAAGCATATACAAATAATATTTGCATACATCAAAATAAATTTCGAAATAATCATAAATTTTCACTTTACGTAAATAACAACCAGAAATCATAAATTCACACAATGTTTAAAGAAGATGTGAAATCAAAAGTAACGATTTTAAACATAATTATTCAAAATCAAACATTAACATACTATCAGTATTCAAAATCATAATTAACCACTTTAAATACTACGGAAAGAACCACGTTCAATTATATTATAATTAATGTGTTTGCTCATAAATAAGCAGTTATAATTGCTTGCATCAATTTATTTCATACACCAGAAACGAAAGTATAAATTGAGATATCTTTTCATTGATTAAATTTTAAAATATATGACACACAAAATACGTTGTTATTCTAAAATAAAATATACTCATACACCATAAAATTCTACATAACAACATAAATCAATAATCGACATAAATCGTTTTAGAAATCAAAACTATTAATTAGAACATAAAATTAAGCATATTGGTTTTGGTTTAAATGATATAGAAATACTTATCCACTGGGAGAGAAATAAACACAAAATGAAATAAAACCAGCTGGGATTTTTATCAGGATGACATTCTTTAGCTAACTTTCTATGCCTTTTAATTTCCGTATCTGTAGCATTTGGAGGCACTCCTAGCAAATCATATAACTTTATCACCATCGACGACTTGAAAACACCATTTGAAGACACTTTCCATTTTAAAAAAGAAGCTTCACTTTTTTCAAAACCGAAATTTCACAAAAAAAAATTTCAATACGAAGTGGACTTGGCCACGAGTTGGGCGCCAAATATAATGGTCGACACGCAAGGACGGCACCATTTTAACACAAAACACATTTATTTCTTATTTTCACCACACAAAAAAAAACACTGATACATCACACAAGATGCAAACACACACACACATCATATCTAACGTCATCGCAACTCTAGCGGTGAGTACCTAAAGCTTGGTTGGAGCGGGATGGAAAAAGGGGCCACGCGGGTTTCGTCACGTGCCTGAATTCCGGGCCGTTACAATTGTATATTAAATACATGATGAAAAATTGTAAAATGTCAAATACAATGCATTTGATCGCGACACATTTGTATCTGGCTCTTGACACACCAATGTGCCGCGGCACACCGGTTGCGGAGCACCGCCTTAACCCTCTAAGCGGTTCGCAAGTACAATTCCGCCAAACCGATGATGTCTTCAAAGCGGTTGTCACGTACAATTTTCACGTACAAAAACGCTCTGAAAATAGATGTAATGTACATTTCTACCAGTGCTTTCCCCCATGGAGTTTTACGATAGGAGGGTCAGGTCGATTGTTTAAGAACTGCACCCCTATTTGACTGACATTTATTGAGGGATGCACCCCTACCACCTGAGTCACAAAGACTGGCTTTTTCATGGCTTTATAAATCTCTAATTCGAAGTATTTCGTTTGCTTTAATAGATATATCTCTAATTGCACCACTTGGGTTATGTTGGATTACTTTCGTAAAAAATATAAACAAGTCTCTCAAAGAATATTTTTATTTGTACTTTTAGAATCCATTATTTCTTATGGGATGATCTTCGAGACTTCGCGATCTTTATGTGTTTTAAAAATTAACAATCTATAATATCTATATATCTATTTATAACTAGAAATAAAGCGACAATAACGCGGATGGGTTTCCCGTATTCCATTCTAGTAGACAAAGAGTGAAGAAAAATATCATAGAATGCTTTGGCAACTGACAAAGAAAACCTTTAGTGTATTTTTGGAGACTTTTCCTCGATGTGTTCCACTCGGTGTGTTAAAGAATTCGTGAAATTCGAATGAATCTGAGGGACAGGGAATTAATGACAGTTGATATAGATAATAATAGTGTTATATTAGTTTATTATATTTATCCAGCAAATTATGTCATCTGATTTATTTTGCAGTAATTTGAGCAAAAATTACTGTAATTCATTAACATTTCCCATATATGTGAAAATATTGAAAATAGTAGTTAATTCGTTTAATTTTTTTTAAATAATCTATTTCTAACATCTTGATAATAATAACTAAAAAATTTAAAGAGTTTTTATTTTCATTTTTGCTACTTTTTTCTCAAATATATTCCACACGCAAGGGGTAAACAAGAAAACTAGGTTTACATCAGTTTTCCACAGTTATCACATTCAGCAACCAATAGTAACTAGGCTTCTTTCTAGGAGTCATTTTAAGCAATTTAATTTTCTTTATATTGCTCGATTCTCAGCTTGATTTCTTTCATATATTTTGCCTTTAATATAATTGATTCAATTGTCGCTGTTTATAATAATTTCCATATACATTTAAAATGTGAGAACCTTTCAAAGTTTTTTTGTTAGTATGTCTATATTTCTACTTGAAAGTGATTAATATATCACACAAAAAGCAAGTGCTGTCAAGGGGAATATTTCGAACGAGATATCTGCACTACAAATTTGCTTTAAAATTAGATAATAATCTGATTTACATTCAACCTTGAACTGAATTTCTGATATCTAGAACAAAGTTCAAATCATGCATATAGTGATTAAATTTTCTCTCTCTTGTTAGATATTCCGAGTATTTTTTCTGGCACTATCTTCTAGTTCTAATCTTTTCTTTTTTTAATTTAAATTTTATTCTCTTCTTATCATTAGTATCTACCTTAACTGATTTCGCCCCTATTTATAGGTACATAGAATCTTTTAAGGATTAAGAGGCACTTAAAAATCGAAAACATGTAAAAAAAAAGTATAATTTTGGATTTCTCATACCTTGGAAACTGTCAGTTTTGCAAACATAATTTTTTAGCGGAGTCAGAAAAAATTATATTTACAGAAATATCTCATTCATTTTGAAACATAAAAAAATATTTTTCTAGAATGTTTTAAATAAGAGACACTTTGTTATTAACAAAAATTATATCAAGGCTAACGAGCATGATTACGAATATCAAACATATACAAACTACTACTATGAAAAACTATTACTATTTACTAAACTATTACTATTTACAAAATATTACAAACTACTACTATTTACTAAACTATTATTATTCACAAACTATTACTATTTACAAATTTATTTTAAAACATATGACAATATCTCAAAATAACTTAGAACTTAAATTTTTATATATTTAAGATACATATATATTTTTAAAGGATATTTCAAACATTTTGTTCATTTGAGACACTTTGTTGTTAACAAAAATTATATCAAAGCTAACGAGTATGAGTACTATTATCAAACATATACAAACTACTGCTAAAAACTATTACTATTTATTATACTATTACTATTCACAAACTATTACAAACTACTACTATTTACTAAACTATTACTATTCACAAACTATTACTATTTACAAACTAATTTTAAAACATATGACAAAATCTCAAAATAACTTAGAACCTAAATTTTTATATATTTAAGATACATATACATTTTTAAAAGATATTTGAAACACTTTGTTGATTTGAGACACTTTGTTGTTAACAAAAATTATATCAATGCTAACGAGCATGATTACTATTATCAAATATATACAAATTACTACTACTAAAACTATTACTATTTACTAAACTATTACTATTTACAAACTATTACAAACTACTACTATTTACTAAACTATTACTAAACTATTACTATTTACAAACTATTACAAACTACTACTATTTACTAAACTATTACTAAACTATTACTATTTACAAAATTTATTTTAAAACATACAATATCTCAAAATAACTTAGAATCTAAATTTTTATATATTTAAGATATATATATATATATATATATATATATATATATATATATATATATATATATATATATATATATTTAAATGATATTTGAAACACTTTGTTGATTTGAGACACTTTGTTCTTAACAAATATTATATCTAGGCTAACGAGCATGATAACGTTTATCAAATATATACAAATTACTACTACTAAAACTATTACTATTTACTAAACTATTACTTTTTATTAAACTATTACTATTTACAAACTATTACAAACTACTATTTTTTACTAAACTATTACTATTCACAAACTATTACTATTTACAAATTTATTTTAAAACATATGACAATATCTCAAAATAACTTAGAACGTAAATTTTTATATATTTAAGATACCTATATATTTTTAAAGAATATCTGAAACACTTTGTGGATTTGAGACACTTTGTTGTTAACAAAAATTATATCAAGGCTAACAAGCATGATTACTATTATCAAACATATATAAACTACTACTGCTAAAAATTATTACTATTTACAAACTATTACTATTTACAAACTATTAGAACTCGCTTGCTATTTCAAAACTATTCGGTAAACTTTTACTATTTACGAAAATTGAAACTACTACTATTTACTAAACTATTACTAAACTATTACTATTTACAAAATTTATTTTAAAACATACAATATCTCAAAATAACTTAGAAACTAAACTTTTAAATATTTAAAATATATATATATATTATATATATATATATATATATATATATATATATATTATATTATATATTATATATATATATATATATTAAATGATATTTGAAACACTTGTTGATTTGAGACACTTTGTTCTTAACAAAATTTATATCTACTAACGAGCATGATAGTTTATCAAATATATACAAATTACTACTACTAAAATCTATTACTATTTACTGACTATTACTTTATTAAACCCTTCTCGTTTACAAACTATTACAAACTACTATTTTTTACTAATCTCATTTCTATTTCACCTATTACTATTTTTTTACAAATTTATTTTAAAACATATGACAATATCTCAAAATAACTTAGAACGTAAATTTTTATATATTTAAGATACCTATATATTTTTAAAGAATATCTGAAACACTTTGTGGATTTGAGACACTTTGTTGTTAACAAAAATTATATCAAGGCTAACAAGCATGATTACTATTATCAAACATATATAAACTACTACTGCTAAAAATTATTACTATTTACAAACTAGGAACAAGCTTGAACGAAGATTCTCAACGAAGTGGGAGGGAATCGCTTGCGGTCGAATGTTCGTTGAGACTATCGGTGAAATTTTCGTTGAGTAGACGATTTCGGTGCTTAACGAAAAGGGGAGAATTGAGCCATCGGTGAGACCAGGGCCTGATTTACGGCGGATTATTCGGAGCACTGACCAGGGACCCCCCTCTAATAGTGCCCAAAATTTTAAAAAATACACATTAACTTTTTGATACATCTCAGAATTCGCTCAACATGAGTTTTCTTTTGTCAATGACAAACTAGAGTCTGTATGTTGTTAATGGGTTTCAAAAGTCAGTAAATTAAATTTATTCCACAATTTTAAGCCAAAAGTAACCTTATATTTGCTTAAAAATACTTCAAAGCATTGATAACATTTTAAATGTGTATATTATTCAAAAGTTTGAAATACCAACCATATAGTGATACCAATTTACAAATTCATCTCTTAGAGGGAAAAAATCTTAACTGCTTTTGCTTGCTCTTGAAGAGGTTAACCCCTTCCCTCGTTTGCCCGTAAGCCGAACTGGCACAGATTTCGGACCTTTACTGATTTGCCCGTACGGCGTACGGGCAATCTCATTTCTATTTCACCTGCACTGTTTCGGCATTATTTTTTTTACAATTTTAGTAAACAAATTATTCGCATAGATTGCGATACTTGTCCAGTAAATGATAGTTTGCAGTTTATTGTATTTTCTACTCTGATTGGTTCAAAAGCGCGGGGTTTTTCGCATGTTTTGTATCAGAAGACGAATTGTTATCTTTCAGTGTATAGCTTTCTGGTTATATTTTACTAATCGCCTGATAATTTTATTGATGTAAGAGTTGAATAATATATTTTTACTTTTAAATAATGAATAATTCAGAGCGTATGGAGCTAATTTCTTGTGATTCGAACTGTGACTCGGAATCAGAAACTGAATTATCTGTAAATGATAGTAGCGAAAGTTTACTAGATGACCTGGATAGTCATGACTCTGATAGTAGTACAGATGGAATCAGTCGAGCAAGACAATTTTTGTAAATTAATTGTGATAATCCTTCGGATCAGCCTCCTAGATTTGCTTTCACTGGAATTTCAAAAAGTAACTTGGATATCGATGAGACTAAAGGTAAACTTCAGTTCTATGATGATTTCATAGAAAGAAAAAAAGTTGTAATAAAGCTTAAAAATATTAGAAATGTTAATTTTAATGATATACCTTTACTTAAAAATGTAAAATGAGCAAAAAAAATGCAATAAAAAATGTGACATTTTTTGACCGAATTCTGGGGAAAAAAAATGAAGCTGTCAAAGGGTTAATAAATCAGAGAAAATATATTTACTAAAAGCATCTGATATCTATTTTCTTTCTCTTTATAAGATTTAAGAATGAACAAATAAAAGTTTTAAAATTGGTAATTTAAGAATAAAATTATTTCATTTTTGTATTTTGTAAAAGAAAGTCTCACATAATAGTTTACTTAAAAATGGTAATTTTTATTTATTTAAACCAGTACATTTTCCTTTAAAAATGTTAAAGGTACTCTGAGTTTGACTCGAGAATATCACAGTTTTATCGTTAAAGTCAGACACTGTTGTGAAGACCTCAATATGATCGAGTGAGATGTAACGTGAAGAATGGATCACAGTCAAGATAAAATTTGGAAATTACTTTTATTCTTGATTAACTACGGCTATTGACAAGGGAATTCTAATTCCCAAATCTTGTAGAACTGTAAAGGATGGTTGCCGGTATTACTTCCTCACAAAAATTACAGTCGAAATAAAACGAGATTTAATAATCTCATACAAGTAGGGAGGGTTTTCCAGGGTATAATGCAAACCTAATTTATCCCCCGTTCGGTATCAGAGACTCTGGCATTCCCTATATGAGCGGACTTTACGAATCTCCAGAACTAGAAAGCTGGTTCCGTTTAAAAAAAAAAAAAAAAAAAAAAAAAAAAAAAAAAAAAAAAAAAAAAAAAAAAAAAAATAAAAAAAAAAAAAACAGGCGAAAGCCTCCACGAGGTCAAGCACCTCCGTAAAAAAATGCCAAAAAGCCCTGAGTCGCAAAATTGTAGACTTTTTATACCTGGGGGTCAATTACGGTCCCGCCAACTGTTTTTTTTTTTTGGGGGGGGGTCAGTTAAGATCCCAGTTACATGAGAACTCCAGCTAAAGTTACACTTACATTTTTTTAGCCGAATTCTCATTCGCTGGTTGTCCCAATTTGCCTAGGATTCATTAATGTGATCCATCAGAGGAGTAAAGTCTATTCAATTAGATTGGCAAGATCCCAGACTCTGCGATGCCACGCTATTGTCCTGGTAAACAGGTGGGAACCGATCAGCTGCTTTGGCGAGTGCTGGGGACAAAGGGGAGTCTTCACACTGTACTTAGTTTACACAGATATCTGTAATATGAAGTTAGTTTAGTGGAATTCTAAAAAAAAAAAAAAAAAAAAAATTATTTCATTTCATTGGGTACACAAAATGTTTAGGTTATGTCAGGAGTATTTAAACTGATATATCAGCTTATAAAATAAAATCACTCTCGAGTTCAACAAAGGTAAGATATATGGGGTCCTCCATATGAGGCTTTGCCCCGAGGAACCCAGAGTTATAAATCGGGCCCTGGGTGAAACGGGCCCTTAGAAGAATAGCAAGAGCTCCACGTTATTTACGTAATGAGATCATACGACGTGATCTCAGCATTTTAATTTTTAACGACATTTGCCGTAAAATTTCTATTAAATTCTATGATATTAGAAGCATTAACAATAAAATCATTGCAAAATTTCCACACTAGGATTTCAGGGAAACCAAAAATCGTGAAAGGCCCTGTGCTGCTGTGTTTCCCTAAAATCATTTAATTTTCCAAATTTTTTAAGTTTCTTCCAAATTTAACTATTAGTTACCCAAGCCCACATTAGATGGCGCCACTATAACGCTTGTTACTCCTCATTTCAAGTTAGCATTTTATTTTCTCTCTTCCCTCTTAATTTTAACTGTTATTAATCGTTTGTAATTTAAATTCTGAAAAAAAAAATTATAAAACACAAAAACCAAAAGGAAATATTAAAATTTTAAGAAATCTAATGTTTACATATACAAAAATGTGTCTGTATCCTTTTTAACTTTTAAACTTTCTACCTCATTTTAAATTTGTCTCTTATTTTCTTTATTTATTTACACTGCTCTCTAAGGCCCTAATGATTTTCTTTAACTTTTATTTTAATTTCCACTTCATATTATATCGCACCCATGTTTACTGTAAATCTCATTTCCTGACTGCACACCCAGAATGAATCTACACTCTCACGACGGGGTTACGGCTGCAACAACCTAAGGCGCCCCGAACAACCTAATACTGAAGGAATTTGGATAACTTATATCCAAATTTCTAACTTCAACTCAGCTATTCCTTGTCAATAGATAGCGCCACAGGGAATCTTGCTACTCCTCGATATACGTATATCTGGCGATGTAGCTTAAATTTAAAAATTATTTCTCATAATTTTTAATTGTCACATCATGTATTTTTTAAAAATGCATCCGTAGATTGGAAATACTCGCAAATAATTTTTGTACTTTTGTTATTATCAATATAATTATATTTTTTTATAAACTGTTAGAACAGTATATAATTTAACCAGTCTTTTTCCTTATTCTTAAAATTTTTCTTTTTTTTTTTAATTCTAATTATAACTAAGGAAAAGGCTGTAAATAAATTTTTTGCATATTTTATGACTCTTCTCTCAATATTATCTTTCACATTTATTTTAATAACTTCACCCATTTTACGAAGCGTACCAAAAGAATTGCAATTATCAAATAGTAATACTGTTAGCTGCAACTTACGCAGCACCTGTCAAGTCGTACATCCATTAAACCGTACCCATAATAAATTACTCAGAAAATAGCAAGAGTTCCGCGTTATCTACGTAATGGGATCATACTGTGTGATTTCAACATTTTAATTTTTAGAGACATTTGCCGTAAAATTGTAATTAAATTCTACGATAACGTTAATAACATAAACAACGAAATCATTGATGAGCTTCTAGACTATGATTTCAGGGAAACCAATAATTGTAAAAGGCCTCGACTCGCTATGCTTCCCTAAAATTTTATTTTCCAAATTTTCTAAGTTTTCTAAATTGAACTATAATATAAACTATATAATTGAACTATAGAATAGTTTCCCGAGCCAACATTAGATGGCGCCACAATGACATTTGCTACTCCTCATTTCAAATTACCATTTTATTTCCTCTCTTCCCTCTTAATTTTATCTGTTATTCCTCGTTAGTAATTTAAATTCTGAAAAAAATTATTATTAATAGGTGACCTAAAAAATATTGAAATTTTAAAAAATTGGATATTTACATATACAAAAATGTGTCTGTATCCCTTTAAACTTTTAACCTTTCTACCTTATTTTAAATTTTTTCTTTATTTGTTTATTCTGCTATGTAGGGCCCTAACAATTTTCTTTATCTTTTATTGTAATTTCCACTCATATTATATCAGAAAATAGCAAGAGATCAGCGTTATCTAATTAATTAGATCATACGGTATTATTCAAACATTTTAATTTTTAAAGACATTTGTTGTAAAATTTCCATTAAATTCTATGATAATATCAATAACATAAACAACGAAATCATTGCTGAGCTCCCAGACTATGATTTCAGGGAAACCAATAATCGTAAAAGGCCTCGTGCCGCTATGTTTCACTAAAATCATTTTATTTTCCAAATTTTCTAAGTCTCTCAGCATATTCAACTACTAGAATAGTCTCAAGCGCTGATATTAGATGGCGCCACTACTCCTCATTTCAAATTAGCTTTTCTGCTCTTTTTTCCTCTTCATTTTTTAACTTCTGTTTTTCTCTCTTCTCTTAGCACATTGTACCCGTACTAACAGTTTCTGAAATAAATTTTCTGACTGTAATATTCATTCCTGTACTTATGTTTCTGATATTAATTTTCTTCGTAGTAAGAAAAAAAACCCGAGAATTTTCTCATATTTGTACTAAAAAAAAATCATCTATTCGCATATTTAACATACACTCAAGTTTTTCTGTTACATATGTGTTTAATCAAATTCGCTTTTTCAAAATATATTTTCTATGATTTTTTTTCATACAATCTTGATATTACCTTGATATTACCTTATATTACCCTTAACACATCGTGTACGGGTACATTTCGCAGCGGAATTGTACCGGGAGCGGCCGTTTTGCACGTAAATTTAGTTATTCAGTTAACCCTCCGAGTGGAACACATCAGGGGAAAAGTCTCCAAAAAATACGCTAAAGTTTTATTGTGTCAGTGACCAAAGTGTCCTATGATTTTTTACTTCACCCTTTCAACCACACTCGTTATTGTACCTTTACTTCCGGTAATAAATAGATATATAAATAGACATTGATTGTTAATTTTTAATACACATAAAGCTCGTCAAGTCTCGAAGTTCATCACATAAGAAATAATGTATTCTAAAAGTACGAATAAAAAAAAATTTTTTTTGAGAATTATTTATATATTTTTTTTATTAAAGTCATCCAAGATATTTCATTTTTGCAATTAGAGATATATATGTTCCAGCAAACGAAATACTTCGAAATAGAGATTGACAAAGCCATGAGAAGCTATCAGCGTCTTTGTTCCTCAGAGAGTAGGGGTGCATCCCTCACTAAATGTCAGTCAAAGAGGGGGGCAGTTCTTAAACAATCGACCTGACCCTCCTACCTCATAATTTCATGGGGGAAAGCACTGTCAGAAATGTACAATACATCTATTTTTGGAACGTTTTTGGAGATCGAAAATTGTCTGTGACAGCTTGAGGAATTGTACGTGCAAACCGCTTAGAGGGTTAAATCTCAATAGATTGAAAATTATTTCATTTTTTATCCACTTTTCGTATTTTATATTGAAACATATAAACAAATATATAAGTATAAATATATAAATAACAACCATAAGATATTTGTAAACAAAAAAAATTTTTTTAGTGTATCAATTTATAATAGTATTGTAAATATGAAAAATCAAATAGAAATTGTAGTATATAGTTTTAATTTTTTCGAATTATGTTATATATAAACATTATTTACATTATAAAAAAATGAAAAGAGTAATCATAAAACTAATAATGTTTTACAGTGTGGTATCTTTCAAAGCATTTGCCTCTATGAAGAGGTACACGGCAAAACCCGTACTAGTACGTCAAGTATCAAACGTTAGAAAACGTACTAGTACGTGTCCTGTATACAATCTGTTAATTTTAAATAATGATATTTAGAAAGCTAAAAAAATCACAAAAATTATTAAAATTAAAAAAAAAATTATGCTTGTATCTTCAAAAATATCTCCCTATCCTATTATAACTTTTAAACTTTCTTCTTTATTTTTAAATCTTTTATTCTCTTTATTAGTTATTCTGCTATCTAAAACCCCATTGTATTTAACCTTTAATGTAATTTTTTCACTTTATACTGTAATTCATCTTTAATGCAAAATCCCAATTCCTGATCCACACCCTGAAGAAATATTACACTTCATGACGAGGGATATGGCTGTAAACTAAGGCACCCTGTACAAACTACTACTGAATTGCAATCAACGTAAACCACTGGGGATACGGCTCTCAGCCAAGAAGACAAACAATAACTTATACTTCATAGGATCATTCCTATAGTAGGATTAACGAGTTCGCTCACCAAATTCACAGAAAACCCAACCACGGTGACGTAGAGTGAAGGGTTCTACTGTAGCATGTAGCAGTCTGTAGCTCTTGTAGCATTTCGATATTGATGATCGCGCCTTGTCTGCATGAAGTGAGAGCTGGTAGAAATTCACTCTCAGTGTTTTATTTTCTTTTTTACTTTAACATACACGTCTCTTCCTCCGTTTTTGCAGTGAACCGTTCACCCAATTCGTTACAATTTTTTAAAATATTTTTCTATAATAGCTAGAATATAGCACTGCCAACTAAATTAAAATTTTACCAAACTTCACAGAAAAACCAACCACGATGATGTAGAGTGAAGGGTTCTACTGTAGCATGTAGCAGTCTGTAGCTCTTGTAGCATTTCGATATTGATGATCGCGCCTTGTCTGCATGAAGTGAGAGCTGGTAGAAATTCACTCTCAGTGTTTTATTTTCTTTTTTACTTTAACAGACACGTCTCTTCCTCCGTTTTTGCAGTGAACCGCTTACCCAATTCGTTACAATTTTTTAAAATGTTTTTTCTATAATAGCTAGAATATAGCACTACCAACTAAATTAAAATTTTACCAAACTTCACAGAAAAACCAACCACGATGACATAGAGTGAAGGGTTCTACTGTAGCATGTAGCAGTCGGTAGCTCTTGTAGCATTTCGATATTGATGATCGCGCCTTGTCTGCATGAAGTGAAAGCAGGTAGAAATTCACTCTCAGTGTTTTATTTTCTTTTTTACTTTAACATACACGTCTCTTCCTCCGTTTTTGCAGTGAACCGTTCACCCAATTCGTTACAATTTTTTAAAATGTTTTTCTATAATAGCTAGAATATAACACTGCCAACTAAATTAAAATTTTATAACAATTTCGTTGTTCTAAATACTCAGATCTTACTAATCAGGTGTCGAAAATACGAGTATGAGATCAAAGTTCATTCTTGACTCTTGTTTTCAAGACACACAACTGCCCACTGGAGACATCGATTTCAAGGTAAACTGGAAGAGTAATAAATTCCCATGTAACAAGTGTAATATAACAGCTCATGTTTCAGGGTCAAGGAATGGTCAATTTTATCCTATTCATAGGTCTTTCCTTCTTCGATTTCGAATCTGCTGCTACTTTTTATCGATCTCGCTAAACTTTACCACGACACGCCCACGTCTTTCCAAAAAAAAAAAAAAAAAAAACGTCTTCCTAAAGACTGGTAACTGCTGCTACAAAGTATTGGCTTTTGTCGCATTTGCTTCATATTCTGATCATGGCTGTTGATTACGAATCGTTAATACAAATACAGGTTAAAATATTAGTGTACCAGTTTTCTGCATTGGTCGTAACCTTACCGGCCACAGGACAATTTTTTGACTGGCTAAGAATTATTCCATTGATTATAAATTTTCAAAATGATAAAAGAATAAAATTGTAACGTCTGTGATTGAATGTCCTGCTTCAATGCATCCTACAGTATGCGAGTGCTCAGAATTTTGTTTCGTCTTCTGGAAGCCATAGAAACATGTATAGTTGAAAACAAAATAAGCAAAAGCTCAAAACATTTAAAGCAGCACTTAGATGCAAATTCTATAACGTTTTCCTGATTCCCAAAAACTGCCTTTTCCATACATTGCTGCTGCTGAATGATAGCCGATTGGTTAGAGTGCTGGCCTTTGGAACCGGAATTCATTGGTTCGAGTTCCACTATGGCATAGATGTTCGTAGCCGTTCGGAATCGGCTTTAAGCAGTAGGACCCTTGTCTCATTAGCCCTAGTGTTGCAAAAAGTAGACCATAGCGTTCCAAACCAAACCATACATTGCTGATATAAAAACACATTTTGCTTGTTTTCACCTAACTCCACTGTTAACTGCTGCATCTCAAATTCAGATTACCTTTCGAAAATTACGTAATTATTTTTTGACATGAGAAAAAGTACAAGGTAAAATTGAACTGAAGAATCATCTGGATCTCAGAAGATCTCTGGATTAGAGAGCTCGGCCTGTAGCACCATCATCTTGAAGGTCTTGAAGTTCATTCTATATTTCACTAAGTATTTTCATATTAAACTAGCTATTGTCTATTCGTTTGTAATATGCAAAAAGAGATTCACTTATTTTTCTTTTTATGAATTTCATGATCCACAAGTTCAAGGCATCTTTACTTAACGCTAGATTGCCCAAGGCAGTCATTTTGACTGTTTTTTAATTTCAATTAGAAAAACAATTATGAAATATAATGACACAAATTCTTAGAATTTGGTGACTTTTTCTATAACATATAAATGGGTTCATGAATAATTGTAGTTACTTGCGCCTTCCTTTATTTCCGTATATATATATGTGTTATACCTATATTGCCCAGAAGCAGTCATTTTGACTGCTTGGGAAATTTTAAATTATCAGAAGATTTTTATTTATTGAATTGAGTAAATTTCTTATATGACCTGTCCGGCTTTGTATTGAAATAACAATTTTTTTTCGCTTACGGTAACATACCGATGCATGATAAATTGCATGATAATTGCTCCATCAAAATTTGGAGTTGATATGGCGGATCAAATGGCCAGAAAATATACAGTAAAAGCTAGTTCTCGTAAATGGCCCCTCCAAATATTTTTTAATATTTTAAATTTGGCTGCCATAAATGCTTGGATCATTTACAAAGAAACGACAGGAATACAAATAGAACGAAAAAAGTTCTTATTTCAATTAGCAGAACATCTTTCCAGCGAATATAGAGTTGCAAGACAGAAAAATTTATCAGAACATGAAGACCCACAAAGATCAACTGCAACATCATCAAATGCAACCCATTCTCACAAACGCAAATTTTGTCAAGTACGACTTTGCCACAACAACAAAACAAATAATATATGTGAAAAATGTCTAAAGTATGTTTGAGGAAGATGTACACATAAAAAGATTTCCACTTTCATTTGCATAAAATGTACAAATAATAATGCATAAATTATCTTTTTTTTAAATTAAAGTAAATTTTTTTATTGTTAATATTTACTAATAACTTGTTGTTTAATTGTAAATAATATAAGAAATATTAAAAATTAATTTTAAACAAATTTCTTTACATATTTGTTATTTTTTCACAATGCAGTCATTTTGACTGTTTTTGGGCAATATAGGTATACAAGAAATCTCGGGCAATCTAGTGTTAAGGCTGGAAAGAGATTATCCAGGATAGTTTAGCCTCATACAATTTAACTGTTCAGTTTCTCAGCTGCCTTTCGGTTATGGTTGATGGAACTTTAGCTCTATCCCTATGATTTATTGCTTTTGATACTTGACCTGCAGTAAATGATTATCTGACGTTTGCCTTTTATAAACCTCCTGTAATTTCATTTCCTTTATAACATTATACTTTCCTTTTGATTACCCTTGTTTTATTTTATGTCTGCACTTGTGTGACTTTCGAATATGATCTACCTAAATCACTAACATAAAATTTTCCATCGAGTACAAATTAGACTGGAGCTTACGAATAAAAGTTGAATCCGAACGTATACCCCCACCCTTCCTGTCCAGTAATTTTTAAACCACGGATCCAAGTACCTCAATGCAATTTATCACTTGTTTGGCCATCGCGTGTCTGGTTTTAATATTCCTTTAGAAATTGTATTACTCTTTATCGGTATAAATCTGTTGGAGTAAGAGAAATTGCAATTTATTTTTACTTCCTGCAGCACCTCCTAGATATCGCCAACACAAAATTAAATTAAGAGTATCGTAATCGATACGAATAAAAATAATTTCGCATTTTCACTCAACAAAATAATTGTTTCATTAAATAATTGAATATTTCTGCTATTTAAAATGTTCTATATTTGTAATAATTTATTTTATATTTGTTTTATATTTTTCATAATTTTTGTGCAATTATTCACTGTAAATATTTCATAAATTAACTGTCTAACTGCGACAGTCACTGTAACTATTATTTGATATATCCAGCATGAGCAAACAGTCAGTGTTAAGAGATAAAACTTGATTTGATGTCGAACTCCAGCTTGATGTCTGATTAATTTCTAGGTGAACACGTGTATTAACAAATCATCCAAAGAAAACTAATGTGAAATTTTATATTTTCCATACCATCTAATAATTTTTTTATTAAATCAATTTTACAGAACAGGTATTTTAAATTGAAATACGTACTAAAATATCTATGCATAAAGTATAAGTTTATTTCATACTGCATCCTACTTCCTTTTGCTTTTATTATAGAATTATGATTGTAATTTCTCTTCGAACTGTCACAAGTTTTTATTCCGATGTATATCGTAAATGCATTGGAATATTTTACTTGGCATTATAAACAGGCAAAGTGATATTTGTATTTGACAGAAAATATTGAATCTATAAATAACAGCTTATTAAATTTTCATCTGAAACAAATTCGTGACACATAGACAGAATTTCTAATGCAGAATAACAGAAAATTCAAGTATCCCTGCATTTATTTTATAATATAATCTATGCCCGTACTGGAACTTAAAATTTTTCCCTTATTTATTTCAATAATGCATCCTTACTGATATTTAAAAGAGGTAAATAAGTATCTATGCATAGGTATATTAGTATGGTCATCACGCATACTCTTACAAGATGAACTTCCATATAATCTAATGCATTTTATTTAAAAAGAAAGCGACGAAAGGGAGATTTTTTTTCCAATGGAATATTCCAACTTGGTTTTCGGTTTTCTTATTCAGACTCGGATATTACTGGTAGATGTTTTACCTTTTGATAACGCTTGCTTTAGTCTTTCTATTAATTGGAACTCATTTGCTTTTAAATTTCGTCAAATGTACTAATGGTTTGTGGAGTTCCAGACTTATGCCTCTTAATACAATGGCCAACTTCTTAACGGCGAGAAGATCAGTTGTCGGTCGGTCTTTATTCTCAAGGAGATGGAATCGGCATAACAAAGGAGTGTTGCCATGAAATCTAGGGTTGTAACACGATGGCATAATAGCTGCCACACCCTTGACGGCTGGCCGATACAAATTAATATCGAGGCATATCGATAAACCTCCTAACCTCCCCAGCCTACGAGGGCTCCGGAAAATGAGGGATGTCATGATGATCCGACGTCTCTTCGGGGAGCTATAAAAATGTGAGCGAGTGAGCTCTCGAGGCTTCTTGGTTTTTATTTTCTTTTCTTTTTGGAAGCGGGTGTCGCTTGCAGAGTGAAGTGTCCACTCCTCTAGAGAGAGGAAAGTTTCGGTGAGTCTCGGGGTGACTGTTTTTGCGGACTTTCTTCTATAAGCAAAGTCCTGATTGATAGACTGCCAGAGTCTAAGGAGAAAAGATTTCTCTTCCTTTTTCTGGCTATGTTGCTAGTAAAGTATTAGGAAGCAGAGTGTAAAAAGAGAAAGTTTCTCTTCCCTTTTCTACCAAGTTGCCAGAAACATATTTAGAGAGAGAGTAGAAGAACGAGTCTACCCTTGTTAACGGCAGCAGAGGACCTCCATTCTGTGATCTTTGTATATATTCCTTCTATATACGCATTTTATCCAAGATCCGCCAGTAAATTAAATTTAAGTGTACTGGTTGTCTGTGGGGTCTTCCTAAACACCTATGCACTTTGGTATAGGTGATAAATACGTTACAGGCTGAAAGATGAAGAGTACAGTGACTGCCTCGTTTGTGGTTATTAACATTAAAATGCAAATTACGGTTGATAAACATGTTAGATTTTTGGAGAATTAATTTATTTACCTTTCTTAGCTACTTGCCTCTGAATCTGCCTTTTGGTGGGTATTAGAATCTAACGTTTCTTCAACTGTTTTAATTTTTTCAGTAGCATTTAATTGTAACAGTAGTTCAACTGTTTAATTCTTTTTAGTTATTCATAAATTCATAGATTAGTCATTCATAAGATTAGTTTAAATTTGGTACAGGAGATTGGGGTGCATAAATTAAATATGCTTCAGTATTTCCGAGGCAAGTTTAAATCTATTAAAAACTTACAGCATAATTTAAAAGACACACTTTGGTTGCAAATGTATTTTCAAGTAAAATGAAATTAAGTGCAGAATTATCGATCCGTCTTAAGATATATTTAAACATGCATGCAAAACTATGGATATAGGACTATATAGGTAGATACTTGACATGTGTGTTTTATACAATGAAATTATTTTTTACGGAGATTGATCATTTACTGTACTGTAGACTAAGACTTTCAGACCCTCCCTGAAAATAAATCCTGGCTACGTCACTTTTATCGGTACAGTAAGAAACAACTCTAAAGAATTTTTCTGTCTTTAAGTTATTCCACCTACCTAAGTTTAACCCTTAGCACTTAGCTCTGCTGCGGTGCCTCCGGCATTTGTTCCCCAGCTTCCTAATTAGCATGATTACGCTTAAGATGCTGTGGTATCGTCAGATTCTGAAATTCTTATCTGTCGTTAAAACGTGCTCAGTTCATGTACTGAAAATTAAACCATTGTTTGACCTATTTTATGGTCAGCAACATGAAGAAGAATAATTTTTATGGTGAGAATTTAGAGTTGAGTGGTAATGAAGACGCGTTTGATTTTCAAGTGTTAAAAGGTATTGCGAAAGACATTTTGATTATAATTCTGACACTTCAAGAAGTGGTTCCGAAATCATACTACCCAAGTAAACCAAGGATGCATATGGGCGATTGTTTCCGAAGATATCACACCATGGTGAGTTACAAAATTTAAAATGTATCTTTAATTTGCAAGAAGAAAGTGCTTATGTATAAAATAAATAAAGTAAAAAAATTCCAAGTTCTTCCTAATTCTTAAAATAAGACTCTATTTAACTCGTTTTGATGAGTAAATGTGCCGGAGTTGCTGGTAGGCTACAAAAATTTGCGGAATGCTGAGTCAACTCTAGATTATGGATGTGCCTCAGACTATTAAACTAATTAGATTTAAATTCCCCTTCACTCTCTATGATTAAATAGAAGCATGAAGATTAATGATTCCTTAATAAATGAATCATTAATCTTATTGTGCCTAGTGAAAAAGTAGACAGCAGTTATATTTATGCATGTATTAAAAACTCTTACTAATATTACAACTCTAAAATAAAACAAAACTAACTTGGAATTTATATGCATAGAAAGGGGTAAATAATAAAGCCTAAAGTTTTCCTGCAATTTAGCTTATCAAGAATTCAATTTCAGGAGAATTCAAATTCAAGAGAAGATTCTTTTAGATTCTTTCACTTGCATGTTTATATTATCTCTACAGTCCCTTCTCTTCTTCTTGTGTTTATATCTTTTGATTAAACCTTGTTACACAAACGCATAGATCATTTTGATAGCTATGTGGATGCTAATGTGGTGTTCTTAATAATTGTGATAAAATTGGTAGCATGAAGTTGCATCTACGAGTAATATATATGAATAACGAAGAATCGGTTTAAATTGACTGAATAATTAACTATCTAATTTTAGAGAATACAGTATTATCCTGCTTTTTTAATAAGAGTAAGAGTAAATAACCTATAAGAATAACGCCATATACTCCTTCGGTAATAAAATGAATGTTGTAGTTATTTAAATATCTTACCTTTAGCATATTCAAATTTTATTTTTGAAACTTATGGTGCTGCCATCTATTGATAAAAAGTGTAAATAATATCGTATCCATTACTTTATTTGGTAAAGTATCATATCAGAGGTGACATTTAACGTCAACGACAAACGCAAAATTTCCCACATTACTCAAATGTTTTGATTCAAATCTTATGATTATACATTCCAAACAAATCTTAAATTCTACTAAATTATACACATAAAAAATGTCATTTAAAAAAGGATAATACAAAATATTTTTTTAAAAAATATCGAAAAGAATATTATACAGTAGGATGCAATAATAAATATTGAATATCTTACAAAAAACTTTCGATTCTTGTTTGAAATTTAACACAAATTTTTCGTAAAGTTGCTCTCTAATTTTGTAGAACAAAATCAAAAAGACTCTTAAAACGTAACATTTCGGGAAACCATTTTCAGTCACTTAATGATAATTTGAAATATGCCTTTCCTTGCAACACAAGCACGTATACACACACGCGCGCGCACACACACAACACACACACACACACACACACACACACACACATATATATATATATATATATATATATATATATATATATATATATATATATATATATATATATATATATATATATATATATATATATATCAAAATTAATTAACTTTAATATTTCTTCAAAAACCTCCTCTCTCCCATTTTAATTCATCTAAATCTTTTTCCCAGCCTCTAAATAGTTTAATCAAAGGAGTATTTTCCACTTAACATTCCTTTCTGTCATCAAACTGTAAACTTTCTGTCTATACAGCAGTTTCAACCTGTTGGTGGAACACGCTTTCGCGTTTTGCTGATATTGCATTTAATTCGCTTAGTAAGTTGTTTTTGTTGTGGGAAAATTCTTACTGTCAGCGCTCTTGGGTGTACTTGTGTCAGAGCAAAGTGAATTCTGTGGCTTTTGATTGTATATTGTCTAGAAGGACAGATGTGCGGTGTTGCCACTCTGAAATAAAGTTTTAAATTAGACTTCTGAGTTCTCTTAAATATGAGGCCCGACTGCATCTTTGTACTTTATGAATGCTAGCTGGTGAACTTTCTCCTTGTGAAGGAGTTTTATAAAAAATGGATTATATATATATATATATATATATATATATATATATATATATATATATATATATATATGTATGTATGTATGTATGTATATATATATAATATATAATATATATATGTGTGTGTGTATAATGCTTACATAATATCGTGGTTATATAAACGAAAAAAATCGAAAATAAATTTAAAAATGCTATTTAGAATGCGAATTTAATTAGAAACATATATAGCACACACGAAATGTATTACATTTGTATTTTCTGCTACATGTCTCTCTCTCAAAAAAAGTTTGATTATAACTGATAATGTTCTTAAAATATTTTTAAGCATTATTAACATTCTATGTAGGTAGTTCTTGTTCTTTTAACGAAAGAATGATAAGGTTTCAAGTGCTATGAGTATTTTCAAATATATTGGTTTATATGTAGAAATATATCCATGTAAGTCTACTGAAACTTATACTAAACACTTATCAATTAATTTTTAAACTTTTAATTATTAGCTGAAATATGAAATAATAGTTATTTTCCTAAATCAGTTTTCGGGAAATTACCGCCCGAGGAATGAAAACTTATGTTTTTATATTCCTTTTTGGAAAGACAACGTAATAAATTCCAGAATTTCGCTCCTCTCGAACTCATCCCTTTACTATGGCTGCTTCTCTGAGAAACCCTGAATCTTATTTTTGACAGCTAAGTCGTAAGAATCACAGCATCACAACCATTTCGACCTATTTGTAATTTTCTTTATTAAGATAGTTTAGTAAAATCCGTAATATTTATTTGTGCTTATTAACAATAATAAGATATCATTAATACATAATTTAATTATTAAGATAATAAATTAAGATAGCTAAGATTAAGTTAATAAGGATA
>CM063499.1:22404043-22444043 GCA_032207245.1 Pardosa pseudoannulata
CCTTTACCATCTGAGCTACAGCATCTTTACAACATCTATTTATAGTATAAAGTAGCTGATGATTTATTATCTAAGCAAAATTTTAAAACATATGTTATTTGCTTTGATTGATATTACACACTCAACCAGAGGTGGGCAAAAGCCGGCCCGCTTTCCGGATCCAGCCCTTTTGTTTAGTTTATCCGGCTCTTTGAAAAATCCTGAATGCAGTTTTTTTTTAATCTCTTTGCATTCGATTTTGTTGAAATCAATAGAGTTTGATTAAATAATTTACTAAAAGAAAATTTTTTCTGAAACGATTTGAGTGTTTTCTACTGTGCTTTGAATAGAGAACATTTCAAACATTTTTTGAACTATGTTCAAAAATACCTAGTTTTATTTGGTTCAACATATATTTGTGAAAGATCCTTTTCGTTAATGAAAAATAACACGAAAAATAAATATCGATCATAAATTACTGACGAAAATCTACACTCGGTATTAAGGATTGCTACAAGTGATTTGGATCCAAATTTTGGAGAAATAATATCAAATGAACATTTCAAATTTCACGCTTCGCATTAACTAAAACTATTCTATTTTAACGTTTGATGTTTGTATTTTCTTCTTATAATTTTATTTGCTATTATATTTACAAAATGTAATATAAATATAAAAATGGAATAACTAGGATCAAAATAAAATAATTTGTATCGTTAAGATATAAATAAATATCACAATAAAATCTTTCATTAACTGATTTATTTAATGACCATTAATTTAATATAAAGGATCATATTTCTTTAGAAATTAAGTGACATATTTTACTAGGTACGAATTGTTCACATATACACCTAAGTAAGACAATTTATTATTACTATTATCTTTTATTAACTGTCAAATTTCTCTGTCCAAATGCTTTAAAATGATACTTATAGTGTTTTTGTCAAAAATATTTCTAGGCAGGGAAAAAACTCCACCCAAAACATTCGCGTTTGCACAGCGTACGCGGGATAGTCCTCCGGCCCGGGAGACATTTTGAAAATTTCATTTTGGCCCGCGCTTTAAAGTATTTGGCAACCCCTGCACTAAACTTTAAACGTAAGTTGAGAAACTGAAGAAAACTGAAGGGATTCCACGAAATGCACTTCTGTTAAGGTGGCATTCATGTACTGCAGAATTTCCGCTTTTCATCTTAAGTTATGTTGACTTACAAAGAGACAACTAGCACTACATTATATACACAATATATATAGGCTATAAATATATATGGAGAAGGGAATATATATGTAGCTCCAGATCTTTATAAATGTCTATCAATGTATAAGTTTAAATTAAAAATAATATATATCAAGGGAAATTATCATTACCTTTTCTCCATAAGATCAACTAGAATTTATAGTAACGTAGGAAGTACTGGCCAAATTTACATTAGTACAAATTATTACAAATATTAATAGTTATTAGTACAATGTAAAATAACAAAATACATTGTTAGAGAAAAAGAATTTAAATAGAAGCACAAATGAAGCAGAAAAAGCACTAAATATATTCTGTTAAAATACATGGAAAAATGTGTTTAATACAAATGTATTGAAATTCTTTCTATTTTTTCAGTACGAACAACAGTTAAATACCAAATCTAAGTTCATAATGCAGAATGTCATAGTTTCAAACTAAAGTCAAGCATGTGCAACAGTCTTAAAACTTTAGACGTTTATTTCTGAATTATTTCCGATGCAAATAATGTAAAATATTTACATTGGTTGAATTTAATAGCTCTATATAATGTCTTTCTAGACGAAAATCCTTTTAAATACTTATGTTGTTTTTGCTACAGGTTGCTTTTAATTAAGTTTTGGGAAAATTTCTATACTCATATATCTTTACTTATTATTCTCATGCAATTCCGTTATTTACCGAATATGGGGAGAACGAAAGATTAGCCGGCGAAGACAACAATCTCATAAAGGTTTCAGGTTCGGGACTAAGATCCACCGTGTTTACTAATGGTTACTGGTTCATGTAAAATTGGTTGGTGGACACAATGTCCTCCAAGTTCTCTACCTTTGGTAGTAGTAGACCAATACTAGGGGTTTCCTGCTTGGTCCCTGCTTCTAAATTACCAGGACCCACTTGAGCTAAGATGTTCTTTCACCCTAGGCGTGCTCCTTAAATAAAAGGCCCATCTTTTTGCCTTAATTCGTGTGGACTCTGGATAATGAGTTTTCCTCGTCCAAGTGGGATTTGTAACAAGAACAATCAAATATAGGTGAAAATGGTTGGTAGGTTACGGCTGAAAATGTAGAAGCAGTGAAAAAATTATAGTTTTAAGATTATATATGGGAATGCAAAGCACATTTTCTTTCTCTCTCAATGAAACAAGAACGTTTAGATGCAAATACGTCTTTGGAACAATTTGATAGAAGTCTTTATTAAAACCACAGTTTACTATGTATTATTAATTTTACACCATTTACTGATAAATATGTACACAAATCTAAATCCATATAACGTCTATATATTAAACGGACAATTTTGTAATACTTTAACACATTAAATTCAGAAAATTTTATTAAAATATTCTTTTGTTTGTTGTTTTTAACTATACATTTCTCATAATGTTTAAATCAATTTTAATTAAACTACCAGAAATTGAAATTATATTGTACGAAAGAAAAGAATTATGCTTTAATAATAATGAATTAGAATTGTAAAATCTAATTCTTCATCACTCTTACAAACTCTTATAGAGTTTGTATATTAATAAATTTTAAATGTTGGGAGAATAGGTAGTAGCTGCTATACACTTGCGAGTATTTCAATGTTCATCAATCAATTAGATTCTATTAATAAATTAGATTCTGTATTTGTTTTATATGAATTTCATGTTAGAAAAAGCAACCTCACACACATATGTAGGGCTGAAATTACCGTCGCTTATTCTCCGAGCTGGACTAAAATTGTCTTTTTCTCATAGTACCAAAAGACCGAATGTTTTCAGCCGTTTAGTTTTTCTGCTCGAGCCTAATGGAACAATTTCAAGTTAGCCAACCTGAGCTTGACCCTATGATCTACCAAAAATTTCCATGCCAGCTACTAGTATCTTACAATTGACGGTTCCGTAATTTCTGTTTTAATAAAACACTTCGATAAAACAAAGGAGCTTTCTAAAAAGTAAAAGGATTTTCTAATATTATTTTATTTATTGCAAAAAGCGTTATGATTCTAATGAATTTTCAACGAAATCAAAACTAATATATAAAATAAAAGATTACTTATTAAATTATTGGAAGAAATTGCATATGCCATCATTTTTTTCTTGCAGCTTATATTTCGTTAAAAAGTAATTTATATAATATTTTCTGTAATTCTGTACACTGTAAATTTTTATTTGAGGGAAAAAATATAAAATATTAGTACATTCTATAGAAGGAAGCTACATTCTGCTTCACGAGTCCCCCCAACTTCCCAATGTTATATGAAAACAGGGAAAGCGCGTGCTTTTTACCCCACACAAAGTTTTGATAACTATCTCCACGTGGCTGTATTTATTGCTTCTTTAGTGAAGTGTTGAATGCTTTGTGTTGTCAGTTTTAAATAGCGTTCAAGTTAAGATAATATTTAAGGGCAGTCTTTGTAAGTCTACCCATTGAAGTTTGCTACCTGACCTGGCCATCAAATTGTTTCACAACTTGACTCTGTCCTAAGAATATCAGTCGAGTATTTAAGAATGTCAGTCATCCTAAATTAAAACAAGCATTTAATTGTGTCATTATTATGAACGTTTAATGTCACAGTTTTCAAAATATGTTTCATAATCAGTGTTAAAAGTACGCTTAATCTTATATTGTAAACTAATCAATTAAGTCTAAACCACTTATTTATCAGCAGAAATATAAGATTGTAGTATATTCCGTAGATCAGGGTTCGACAAATGCGAAATAAATCAATGTTTATGTTTTATACTTCAATTTTGGAATACAGCATATTAAAATCCAGAATTTTGGTTTATGGAATACTCGATTACCTGGAACCTCCCCCCTTCCACTATTTTCCTCTGACTACTGCTCTGAAAAGTCTTGCACTAATGTTTCGCAACAGACTCCTGAGAAGATCTTAATCACAAACACTTCCAGTTTTTAGGAATTTTCTTCAGTAAAATTGTTTAGTATAATAAGTATAATTTCAGTGTTTATTAACAATATAAGATATTATTATAATTTAACGATGTTAATATTGTCACGTATGAGCTTGATGGGGAACACAATAACACACACAGAAAGTAGAGCTAATGTAATTTATTCACTCAACTCAAAGAGCGAAGTAGAATTCCAAGATCTGCACAACTCTGAACTCAGAACTCTCTGTAACTGAGAGATTTTAGGCTTTTATAGCAGCAGGGAAAGTTCGAGAAATCTGTCTGGAAAGGCGATGAAAGTTTTACTGCGCAACACAGATAAATGGCGAATATCCCAGAATAAATTTCTGGCGAACTAACGAAAGGTTCAGAATCCCCTGGAACACGAAATAAGGTAGAACATAAATAAAGGAATTAAATAAATATTTACAAGGATTTTAAATCTTACCATCGCTACGGGGTTCGAACTCACGACCTTTTGATTACGGGACTAGTGTGATGACCCTTCTACTATGGAGACTAAAATACTTATTTTCAATACGGCAATATTCCTAATTAAAAATAAAAAAAAATTAATTACTTTTGTATATTGATCAGATCTATTTTACTAATAAATTTGTAAAGTATATAAATATTGATATTATTTAATTGTCTTCAAACATTCATTAGTTTTTGTCTACAGTATTTAATGTATATATTTCATTCGTATCACGCCTCTCGATTCCATATGATAACACTTCACGTGTTCTAAAGTTTCACATCCTAAAAGAAAATAACTTGAAAAAGATACAACAACATTGTTTTTCAATTTTTAATACTGTGCACGTGTAGTCTCTTTAAATGAAAATCTGCAAATATTTCACACTGAAATATTTACATGCATACAAAGAATTAAAATAAAGGTTTAATTTTCAACTTTAAACAATATTTATCTTATTTCCAGCTAAATATTATTAATTATCGAATATTTTCATTAATCTTATACATTGTTTCTTTAGGATAAGTCTCTTTGAAGAATATCTCATGTTATAAGAAAGAGAAATTTTTGGAGCAGAGGAGAATGTTGCATTTAATATAGAAATGTGAATGATTGTCTTCATTGGACTTAAAAATATATCAATGAAACGTCATTTCATTGATATAGTGAAATCCGACTGACTTCGTTTAAATACGTAACATTGTTAATTAATAACTGAAAACTTATAAATTTATATATTTCATTTAAGTATATAAATCTAACACAATAACACACACAGGAAGTAGAGCTAATGTAATTTATTCACTCCACTCAAAGAGCGAAGTATAATTGCAAGCTCTGCACAACTCTGAACTCAGAACTCTCAGTGACCGAGATATCTCTGGTTTTTATAGCAGCAGGGAAAGTTCCAGAAATCTGTCTGAGAAGGTGACGAAAGTTTTACTGCGCAAAGCAGAGAAATGGAGAATATTCCAGAATACATTTCTGGTAAACTAAAGAAAGCTCCAGAATTTCATTTAACACGAAATAAAGTAGAACATAAATAAAGGAATTAAATAAATATTTACAACAATTTTAAATCTTACCTTCGCTACGGGGTTCGAACTCATGACCTTTTGATTACGGAACAACTGTGTGACCATTCTATTATGGAGAATAACGCTTCTTTCAATGCGGCAATATTCTTAATTAAAAATAGGAGAAAAATTAAATATTTTTGTACATTGATCTATTTTAGAAATAAATTTGTAAAATATATAAATATTGAAATTAATTAATTGCTTTCAAACATTCATTAGTTTTTTTTACAGTATTTAATGTATATATTTCATTCGCATCACACCTCTCTCAGGCCATGCTATGACCGCCCGTATTAAATTAACAATATAAGTCTTCTCCACGAAGTTTTACTTAGACCACACAAAATGTTCTTATAATAGAAACTTCATCTTTGAAGAACCCTCAAATATATGATGATTCCATATGATAAAACTTCACATCTTCTACAGACTACTACCATAAAAGAAAATAAGCAACATTGTTTTTCATTTTTAAATACTGTGCACATGTAGTCTCTTTAAATGAAAATCTACAAATATTTCCCACTGAAATATTTACCAGTATACAAAGAATTAAAACAAAGGTTTAATTTTTAACGGTAAACAATATTTATCTTCTTTCCAGCTAAATATTATTAACTATTGAAGATTTTCATTAATCTTATACATTGTTTCTGTAGTATAGGTCTCTTTAATGAATATCTCATGTCATAGGAAAGAGAAATTTTCGAAGTAGAATAAAATGTTACATTTAATATTGAAATGGGAATGATTGGCTTGACAAATTCCTTAGATCATTATTCAACAAATGCGGTATGAATCAATGTTTATGCTTTATATTTCAGTTTTGAGATACAAAATATTAAAATCAAGAATATCGGTATAGGGAATACTCGATGACCTGGACACCCCCTCCCCCCTCACGATTTTCCTCTGACTACTTTTCTAAAAATTCGTGCACTAAATATTAGTTATATAATTCCTGAAAAGCCCATAATCCCAAATAATTCCAGGTTATAGGAATTATTTTCATTAAAACTGTTTAGCATAATCAGTGTAACTTCTGTGTTTATTAAAAATATATGATATTATTATAATTTAACTAGGGTAATATTCTCAAAAACAAATAGATACTTCTGCACTGATCAAAGCCGAACGACAGCCGAATGGTTAGGGTGCTGGCCTTCGGAACCGGTGTTCGTGGGTTCGAATCCCACTATGGCATGGATGTTCGTAGTCGTTCGGAATCGGCTTTAAGCAGTCGGTCCCGGTCTCGTTAGCCCTTGTGTTGCAAAAAGTAGACCATATTGCTCCAAAAAAACCAAACCAACCTGCACTGACCAGATCTATTTTACTAATAAACTTGTAAAAAATTTAAATACTGAAGTTAATTAATTATTTTAGAACATTCATTAATTTTTGTTTATAGTATTTAATGTACATGTTCCATTCGTATCACTCCGCTAGCAAGGCATTATATGACCACCCGTAATATAATTAACAATACAAGTCTTCACCAGGAAGTTTTAAATAGTCCAGATAACATGTTCTTATAATAGAAATTTCACCCTTGCAGATGGGTCAGAAGTACGATGATTCCATATGATAAAATTTCACATCTTCTAAAGAATCGAACCATAAAAGAAAATTATTTGAAAATAAAAAGCAACATTATTTTTCATTTTTAAATACTGTGCACGTGTAGTCTCTTTAAATGAACATCTGTAAATATTTCACACTGAAATGTTTACCTGGATACAAAGAATTAAAACAAAGGTTTAATTTTTAACTTTACACAATATTTATTTTCTCTCCAACTAAATATCATTAATTATTGAATATTTTCATTTACCTTATACATTGTTTCTGTAGTATAGGTCTCGTTGAAAAATATATCATGTTATAAGAAAGAGAAATTTCTGGAGCAGAGGAGAATGTTATAATTAATATAGAATATTTTTTCAGTACGAACAACAGTTAAATACCAAATCTAAGTTCATAATGCAGAATGTCATAGTTTCAAACTAAAGTCAAGCATGTGCTTCAGTCTTAAAACGTTAGACGTTTATTTCTGAATTATTTTCGATGCAAATAATGTAAAATATTTACATTGGTTGAATTTAATAGCTCTATATAGTGTGTTTCTAGACGAAAATCCTTTTAAATACTTATGTTGTTTCTGCTACAGATTGCTTTTAATAAAGTTTTGGGGAAATTTCTATACTCATATATCTTTACTTATTTTTTGCATGCAATTCCATTATTTACCGAATATGGGGAGAATGATAGATTAGTCGGCAAAGACAACAATCTCATAACGGTTTCAGGTTTGGGACTAAGATCCACCGTGTTTGTTAGTGGTTACTAGGGCATGTAAAATTGGTTGGTGGACATATTGTCCTCCAAGTTCTCAAAGGATAACTTTGGTTGTAGTAGACCCATACTGGGGTTTTCCTTCTTGCTCCCCGTTCTAAATTACGATGTCCCACTTGAGCTAAGACGTTCTTTCATCCTAGGCGTGCTCCTTAAATAAACGGCCCATCTTTTTGCCTTAACCCTATGAGTTGAACACAACGATTAAGAAAAGTCTCCAAAATATAAGCTATACGTTTATTGTGTCAGTGGCCAAAGCGTTCTATGATTTTTTACTTCACCCTTTGTCGATTAGAATGGAATACGGGAAACCCACCCCCGTTATTGTCCCTTTAATTCCGGTTATAAGTAGATATATAAATAGATATTATAGATTGTTAATTTTTAATACACATAAAGCTCGTTAAGTCTCGAAAATCATTCCATAAGAAATAATGGATTCTAAAAGTACAAATAAAAATATTCTTTAAGAGAATTATTTATATTTTTTTACGAAAGTTATGGAAGATATTTAAGTGGTGCAATTAGAGATACATCTGTTACCGCAAACGAAATACTTTGAAATAGAGATTTACAAAGCCATGAAAACTCTGTGCCTCAGGGAGTAGGGGTGCATCCCTCAATAAATGTCAGTCAAAGAGGGATGCAATTTCTAAACAATCGACCTGACCCTCCTACCTCAAACACTGGCATAAATGTACATTACATCCATTTTCGGAACGTTTTTGGAGGTCGAAAATTGTACGTGACAACCGCTTTGAAGATATCATCGGTTTGGCGGAATTGTACGTTCGAAAGCTTATAGGGTTAATTCGTTTGGAATCTGGCTAATGTGCCATCCACGTACAAGTGGGATTGGCAACAACAACAATCAAATATAGTTGAAAATTGTTGGTAGGTTGCTGCTGAAAATGTAGAAAAGTGAAAAAAATTATAGTTTTAAGATTATATATGGGAATGCAAAGCACATTTTCTTTCTCTCTCATTGAAACAAGAACGTTTATACATAAATAGAACTTTGTAATAATTTCATAGAAGTCTTTATTAAAACTACAGTTTACTATATATTATTCATTTTACGCTATTTACTGATAAATATGTACACACATCTGGAGCCATATAACGTCTAAATATTAAACGGACAATTTTGTAATATTTTAACACATTAAAGTAAGAAAGTTTTACTAAAATATTTGTTTGTTTGTTGTTTAAAACTATACATTTCTAGTAATGTTTTAATCAACTTTAATTAAACTACCAGAAATTGAAATTATATTGTACAAAAGAAAAGAATTATGCTTTATTAAAAATAAATTAAAAATGTAAAATCTAATTCTTCGTCAGTCTTATAAATTTTAATACGAGAGTTTGTATATCAGTAAATTTTAAATGTTGGGAGAATAGGTAGTGGCTGCTATACACATGCGGGTGTTTCAATGTTCATCATTCAATTAGATTCTGTATTTGTTTTATATGAATTTCATATTAGAAAAGACAACCTCACACATATGAAGGGCATAACATTACCTTCGCTTTTTCTTCAAGCTGGAAAAAAATTGTCTATTTGTCTTAGAAACAAAAGACCGAATGTTTTCAGCTGCTTAGTTTATCTGTTAGAGCCTAGTGGAACAACTTCGTCCAAGTACCAAAAATTTCCGTGCGAGCTACTAGAAGCTTACAATTGACGGTTCCGTAATTTCTGTTTTAACAAAATGCTTCGAGTAAGCAAATAAGCTTTCTAAAAAGTAAAAGGATTTTCTAATATTCTTTTATTTATTGAAAAAAGTTTTATGATTCTAATGAATTTTCAAAGAAGTCAAAACTAATATATCCAATAACTTTGCGAAAGATTATTGATGAAATTATTGGAATAAATTGCATATGTCTTCATTATTTTCTTGCAGCTTATATTTCGTTAAAAATTCATTTATATAATATTTTCTGTAATTCTGTACACTGTAAATTTTTATTTGATGGAACAAATATAAAATATTAGTACATTCCATAGAAGGAAACTGCATTCTTCTTCACGAGTCTCCCCCCCTTTCCAATGTTATATGAAAACAGGGAAAGCGCGTGCTTTTTACCCCACACAAAGTTTTGATAAGTGTCTCCACGTGGCTGTATTTATTGTTACTTTAGCGAAGTGTTGTCAGTTTTCCTTAGCATTGAAGTTAAGATAATATTTAAGGGCGGTCTTTGTAAGTCTACCCATTGAAGTTTGCTACCTGACCTGGCGATCAAATTGTTTCACAACCTGACTGCGTCCTAAGAATATCAGTCAAGTATTTAAGAATGTCAGTCATCCTAAATAAAAATAAGCAGTTTATTGTGTCATTATTATGAATGTTTAGTGTCACAGTTTTCTAAATATGTTTCATAATCAGTGTTAAAGAGACGCTTAATCTTATATTTTAAGCTAATCAGTTAAGTCTAAACCACTTATTTATCAGCAGAAATATAAGATTGTAGTATATTCCTTAGATCAGAGTTCGACAAATGCAAAATAAATCAATGTTTATGTTTATACTTCAGTTTTGGAATACAGCATATTAAAATCCAGAATTTTGGTTTATGGAATACTCGATTACCTGGAACCCCCCCCCTCTGCACCATTTTCCTCTGACTACTGCTCTGAAAAGTCGTGCACTAAAGTTTCGCAACAGACTCCTGAGAAGATCTTAATCACAAACACTTCCAGTTTTTAGGAATTTTCTTCAGTAAAATTGTTTAGTATAAGTATAATTTCAGTGTTTATTAACAATATAAGATATTATTATAATTTAACGATGTTAATATTGTCACGTATGAGCTTGATGTGGAACACAATAAGCATACAGGAAGTAGAGCTAATGTAATTTATTCACTCAACTCAAAGAGCGAAGTAAAATTGCAGTCTCTGCACATCTCTGAACTCAGAACTCTAAGTGACTGACAGTTTGGTTTTTATAGCAGCAGGGAAAGTTCGAGAAATCTGTCTGGGAAAGCTATGAAAGTTTTATTGGGCAACACAGAGAAATGGCTAATGTTCCAGAATATTTTCCTGGCAAACTAACGAAAGGTTCAGAATCCCCTGGAACACGAAATAAAGTAGAACATAAATAAAGGAATTAAATAAATATTTTCAAGGATTTTAAATCTTACCTTCGCTACGGGATTCGAACTCACGACCTTTTGATTACGGGACTAGTGTGATGACCCTTCTACTATGGAGACTAAAATACTTATTTTAAATACGGCAATATTCCTAATTAAAAATAAAAAAAATTAATTACTTTTGTACATTGATCAGATCTATTTTACTAATAAATTTGTGAAATATATAAATATTGATATTAATTAATTGCCTTCAAACATTCATTAGTTTTTGTCTACAGTATTTAATGTATATATTTCATTCACCTCGAATCCATATGATAACACTTCACGTGTTCTAAAGATTCACACCCTAAAAGAAAATAACTTGAAAAAGATACAACAACATTGTTTTTCAATTTTTAATACTGTGCACGTGTAGTCTCTTTAAATGAAAATCTGCAAATATTTCACACTGAAATATTTACCTGGATACAAAGAATTAAAATAAAGGTTTAATTTTCAACTTTAAACAATATTTATCTTATTTCCAGCTAAATATTATTAATTATCGAATATTTTCATTAATCTTATACATTGTTTCTTTAGGATAAGTCTCTTTGAAGAATATCTCATGTTATAAGAAAGAGAAATTTTTGGAGCAGAGGAGAATGTTGCATTTAATATAGAAATGTGAATGATTGTCTTCATTGGACTTAAAAATATATCAATGAAACGTCATTTCATTGATATAGTGAAATCCGACTGACTTCGTTTAAATACGTAACATTGTTAATTAATAACTGAAAACTTATAAATTTATATATTTCATTTAAGTATATAAATCTAACACAATAACACACACAGGAAGTAGAGCTAATGTAATTTATTCACTCCACTCAAAGAGCGAAGTATAATTGCAAGCTCTGCACAACTCTGAACTCAGAACTCTCAGTGACCGAGATATCTCTGGTTTTTATAGCAGCAGGGAAAGTTCCAGAAATCTGTCTGAGAAGGTGACGAAAGTTTTACTGCGCAAAGCAGAGAAATGAAGAATATTCCAGAATACATTTCTGGTAAACAAAAGAAAGCTCCAGAATTTCATTTAACACGAAATAAAGTAGAACATAAATAAAGGAATTAAATAAATATTTACAACAATTTTAAATCTTACCTTCGCTACGGGGTTCGAACTCATGACCTTTTGATTACGGAACAACTGTGTGACCATTCTATTATGGAGAATAACGCTTCTTTCAATGCGGCAATATTCTTAATTAAAAATAGGAGAAAAATTAAATATTTTTGTACATTGATCTATTTTAGAAATAAATTTGTAAAATATATAAATATTGAAATTAATTAATTGCTTTCAAACATTCATTAGTTTTTTTTACAGTATTTAATGTATATATTTCATTCGCATCACACCTCTCTCAGGCCATGCTATGACCAGCCGTATTAAATTAACAATATAAGTCTTCTCCACGAAGTTTTACTTAGACCACACAAAATGTTCTTATAATAGAAACTTCATCTTTGAAGAACCCTCAAAAATATGATGATTCCATATGATAAAACTTCACATCTTCTACAGACTACTACCATAAAAGAAAATAAGCAACATTGTTTTTCATTTTTAAATACTGTGCACATGTAGTCTCTTTAAATGAAAATCTACAAATATTTCCCACTGAAATATTTACCAGTATACAAAGAATTAAAACAAAGGTTTAATTTTTAACGGTAAACAATATTTATCTTCTTTCCAGCTAAATATTATTAACTATTGAAGATTTTCATTAATCTTATACATTGTTTCTGTAGTATAGGTCTCTTTAATGAATATCTCATGTCATAGGAAAGAGAAATTTTCGAAGTAGAATAAAATGTTACATTTAATATTCAAATGTGAATGATTGGCTTGACAAATTCCTTAGATCATTATTCAACAAATGCGGTATGAATCAATGTTTATGCTTTATATTTCAGTTTTGAGATACAAAATATTAAAATCAAGAATATCGGTATAGGGAATACTCGATGACCTGGACACCCCCTCCCCCCTCACGATTTTCCTCTGACTACTTTTCTAAAAATTCGTGCACTAAATATTAGTTATATAATTCCTGAAAATCCCATAATCCCAATCAATTCCAGGTTATAGGAATTATTTTCATTAAAACTGTTTAGCATAATCAGTGTAACTTCTGTGTTTATTAAAAATATATGATATTATTATAATTTAACTAGGGTAATATTCTCAAAAACAAATAGATACTTCTGCACTGATCAAAGCCGAACGACAGCCGAATGGTTAGGGTGCTGGCCTTCGGAACCGGTGTTCGTGGGTTCGAATCCCACTATGGCATGGATGTTCGTAGTCGTTCGGAATCGGCTTTAAGCAGTCGGTCCCGGTCTCGTTAGCCCTTGTGTTGCAAAAAGTAGACCATATTGCTCCAAAAAAACCAAACCAACCTGCACTGACCAGATCTATTTTACTAATAAACTTGTAAAAAATTTAAATACTGAAGTTAATTAATTATTTTTGAACATTCATTAATTTTTGTTTATAGTATTTAATGTACATGTTCCATTCGTATCACTCCGCTAGCAAGGCATTATATGACCATCCGTAATATAATTAACAATACAAGTCTTCATCAGGAAGTTTTAAATAGTCCAGATAACATGTTCTTATAATAGAAATTTCACCCTTGCAGATGGGTCAGAAGTACGATGATTCCATATGATAAAATTTCACATCTTCTAAAGAATCGAACCATAAAAGAAAATTATTTGAAAATAAAAAGCAACATTATTTTTCATTTTTAATACTGTGCACGTGTAGTCTCTTTAAATGAACATCTGTAAATATTTCACACTGAAATGTTTACCTGGATACAAAGAATTAGAACAAAGGTTTAATTTTTAACTTTACACAATATTTATTTTCTCTCCAACTAAATATCATTAATTATTGAATATTTTCATTTATCTTATACATTGTTTCTGTAGTATAGATCTCGTTGAAGAATATATCATGTTATAAGAAAGAGAAATTTCTGGAGCAGAGGAGAATGTTATATTTAATATAGAAATGTGAATGTTTGGCTCGACAATATTCCTTAGACAATATTCATTATTCAACAAATGCGGTGTGAAAAAATGTTTATGCTTTATATTTTAGTTTTGAAATACAAAATATTAGAATCTAGAATTTCGCTGCTGTAGGGAATACTCGATTACCCCTCCCCCCTCACGATTTTTCTCTGACAACTGCTCTAAAAATTCGTGCACTAAATTTTAGGCAACTAATTCCTGAAAAGCCCGTAATCCCAATCAATTCCAAGTTTTAGGAATTATCTTCATTAACCCATATTGGACCGCTGTCCTATAAATAGGACAGCAAATAAAATTCTATTTAATAATAAACTTATAAATATTTTTTGAGTGGATTTCGTTTTAACACCTTTAAAATAGACAGACTGTAGCATAGTAACAAAAAAAAACTGAGAAATCAAATTATATTGCATTGTAAAATTTATTTTCAGCAACCTCTTCAAAATTGTCATTTTTTAATCTTTAATTTTATATTTACTATTATTTTTTTTTCAAACATTGTGAAAGTTACTTTTAGTTTAAAAACAGAGCTAATAGTGTAGCTGAAAGCTTTTGTTGAAAAATATATTTTACACTTGTATTTTGTAAGTATAAAAAAGGTCCCCAAAATTAAAATTGAATCCCGATTATTTTTTTACGAATTCGATATTCCATTGATAGCACAATTCTTTTCTTATCCTGAAATGAAAACCAGTTCAAACACCTGTTTACACACTTGGACACAACAAGGGGTAAATAGATGTCTATTCCATTCAGAAAAACTGGAGATTGCAAGATAAATTTACTCTCTTACTGCCAGTTCAATAACTGCAAGAGTAAACCAACCACAGTATGCTTAAAATGTAATATTGGACTTTTGACCGTTTTGACTGTTTCCCCAAATTTCATTTATGAATCAGCCCAATGCAATGTAAGTGATATTTGTTAAGTTTTAGTAGTGTATTGGACCGTTGTCCTATTTATATTACAGCCAATTACATAAAAAATTAAAAATATTTTTTTCAAAATTTTGGTTTTATATACTTAATTACACCATATTAATGATATGGATTAAGTTTTAATAACTTACAGAAATATTTAGTTGCTGTGGTACAATATGGGTTAATACTATTAAGCATAATCCGTGTAACTTCTGTGTTTATTAAAAATATATGATATTATTATAATTTAACTATGGTAATATTCTCAAAAAGAAATAGTCACTTCTGCACTGATCAGATCTATTTTACTAATAAACTTATAAAAAATATAAATACTGAAGTTAATTAATTATTTTTGAACATTCATTAATTTTTGTCTATAGTATTTAATGCAAATATTTCACTCGTATCACTCCGCTAGCAAGGCGTGCTATGACCACCCGTAATATAATTAACAATATAAGTCTTCGCCACGAAGTTTTACATAGACCACACAACATATTCTTGTAATAGAAATTTCACCCTTGGAGAAGCTTCAGAAATACCATGAGTCCATATAATAAAACTTCACATGTTATAAGGATTCACACCCTAAAAGGAAATAACTTGAAAAAAAAAAGCAACATTGTTTTTTTTTTTTTAAATACTGTGCACGTGTAGTCTCTTTAAATGAAAATCTGTAAATATTTCATACTGAAATGTTTACCTAGAGATACAAACAATTAAAGGTTTAATTTTTAACTTTAAACAATTTTTATTTTCTTTCCAGCTAAATGTTATTAATTATCGATGATTTTCATTAATCTTTGACATTGATTCTGTAGTACAGATCTCTTTAATGACTATCTCCTGTCATAAGAAAGAGAAAATTTCTATGCAGAGGAGAATGTTACATTCAATATAGAAATGTGAATGATTGGCTGGACAATATTCCTTATATAAGGATTCAATAAATGCAGTGTGAATCAATGTTTATGTTTCAAATTTCAGTTTTGAAATACAAAATATTAAAATCCAGAATTTCGGTGTAGGGAATACTCGATGACCTGGAAACCCCCTCCCCCTCACCATTTACCTCTGACTACTACTCTAAAAATTCGTGCACTAAATTTTCTGCAACTAATTCCTGAAAAGTCCTTAATCCCAAACAATTCCAGGTTCTAGGAATTATCTTCATTAAAACTGTTTACTGTTTACTGTTAATCAGTGTGACTTCTGTGTTTATTAAAAATATATCATATTATTATAATTTAACTATGGTAATATTCTCAGAAACAAATAGTTACTTCTGCACTGATCAGATCTCTTTTACTAATAAACTTGTAAAAAATTTAAATACTGAAGTTAATAATTATTTTGAACATTCATTAATTTTTTTATAGTATTTAATTTATGTATTTTAATCGTATCACGCCACTAGCAAGGCTTGCTATGACCAGCCGTAATATAATTAACAATACAAGTCTTCACCAGTAAGATTTAAATAGACCACACAAGATGTTCTTGTAATAGAAATTTCACCCTTGCAGAAGGGTCAAAAGTACGATGATTCCATATGATAAAACTTCACATTTTCTAAAGATTCACACCCTAAAAGAAAATTACTTGAAAAAAAAAGCAACATTGTTTTTCATTTTTAAATACTGTGCACGTGTAGTCTCTTTAAATGAAAATCTACAAATATTTTACACTGAAATGTTTACCTGGATACAAAGAATTAAAACAAAAGTTTAATTTTTAACTGTAAACAATATTTATTTTCTTTCCAGCTAAATGTTATTAATTATCGATGATTTTCATTAACCTTAGACATTATTTCTGTGGTATAGATCTCTTTAATGACTATCTCCTGTCATAAGAAAGAGAAATTTTCGTAGGAGAAGAAAATGTTACATTTAATTAGAAATGTGAATGATTGGCTCGACAATATTCCTTAGATCAGGGTTCAACAAATGTGGTGTGAATCACTGTTTATGTTTTATATTTCAGTTTTGAAATACAAAATATTAAAATCCAGAATTTCGGTGTAGGGAATACTCGATGACCTGGACACCCCCTCAATCCTCACCATTTTCCTCTGACTACTGCTCTAAAAATTCGTGCACTAAATTTTCTGCAACTAATTCCTAAAAAGCCCATAACCCCAATCAATTCCAGGTTCTAGGAATTATCTTCATTAAAACTGTTTAGCATAATCAGTGTAACTTCTGTGTTTATTAAAAATATATGATATTATTATAATTTAACTATGGTAATATTCTCAAAAACAAATATTTAACTTCTGCACTGATCAGATCTATTTTCCTAATAAACTTGTAAAAAATTTAAATACTGAAGTTAATTAATTATTTTTGAACAATCATTCATTTTTGTTTATAGTATTTAATGTATATATTTCATTCGCATCACGCAGCTAGCAAGGCATGATATGACCACCCGTAATATAACAGTACATGTCTTCACCAGGAAGTTTTAAATAGACCACACAACATGTTCTTGTAATAGAAATTTCAATCGTGAAAAAGCGTCAAAAGTACGATGATTCCATATGATAAAATTTCACATGTTCTAAAGATTGACACCCTAAAAGAAAATAACTAGAAAAAAACATTGTTTTTTATTTTTAAATACTGTGCACGTGTAGTCTCTTTAAATGAAAATCTACAAATATTTTACATTGAAATGTTTACCTGGATACAAAGAGTTCTTACAAAAGTGTAATTTTAACTTTAAACAATATTTATTTTCTTTCCAGCTAAATGTTATTGATTATCGATGATTTTCCTTAATCTTATACATTATTTCTGTAGTATAGGTCTCTTTAATAACAATCTCTTGTCATAAGAAAGAGAAATTTTTTATGCAGAGGAGAATGTTACATTCAATATAGAAATGTGAATGATTGTCTCGACAATATTCCGTATATCAGGATTCAACAAATGCGATGTTAATCATTGTTTATGTTTCATATATTTCAGTTTTGTAATACAAAATATTAAAATCCAGAATTTTGGTGTAGGGAATACTCGATGACCTGGAAACCCCCTCCCCCCTCACCATTTACCTCTGACTACTACTCTAAAAATTCGTGCACTAAATTTTCTGCAACTAATTCCTGAAAAGTCCTTAATCAATCAATTCTTATTTAATCATATTTAAATTTTAATTAATATTTATAATATATTATTTAAATAATATATTATATAATTATAATATATAATTTATTTTAATATGAAAATTAATTATTTTTTCATTCATTATTTTTTTATATATATAATTTATATTAATCATTTCACCAATAAGATATATCATTAATTTTTTATTTTAATTTATTCATAATTCACCCTTTCACACCCTAAAATAATAACTTGAACAACATTGTTTTACAAAATCAATATTTCTATTTAATACTTCATATTTTACATTAAATATACAAAGAGTCTTACAAAGTTAATTTTTAACTTAAACAATATTTTTTTCTTTTATTGATTATCGATGATTTTCCTTAATCTTATACATTATTTCTGTAGTATAGGTCTCTTTAATAACAATCTCTTTCTTAAATTATTTTTTATTGTCACATGTTTTTTCGACAATATTTCTTAGATCATTCATGAATGTTTCAATGTTTATTTCAATTTTGAAATACAAGATATTATAATCCAGAATTTCGGTGTAAGGAATACTGCATGACCTAGAAATCCCCCCCCCCTCCTTCACCATTTTCCTCTGACTACTGCTCTAAAAAGTCGTGCAATAAATTTTAGGCAACTAATTCCTGAAAAGCCCATAATCTCAGTCAATTCCAGGTTTTAGGAATTATCTTCATTAAAACTGTTTAGCATAATCAGTGTACCTTCTGTGTTTATTAAAAATATATGATATTATTATAATTTAACTATGGTAAAATTCACAATAACAAGTAGTTACTTCTGCACTGATCATATGTATTTTACTAATAAACTTGTATAAAATATAAATACTGAATTTAATTAATTGCTATTGAACATTCATTAATTTTTGTCTATAGTATTTCATGTAAATATTTCACTCGTATCACTCCTTTAGCAAGGCGTGGTATGACCACCCGTAATATAATTAACAATATAAGTCTTAGCCAAGAAGTTTTACTGAGACCACACAAGATGTTCTTGTAATAGAAATTTTACCCTTGAAGAAGCTTCAGAAGTACCATGATTCCATATAATAAAACTTCACATGTTCTAAAGATTCACACCCTAAAAGGAAATAACTTGAAAAAAAAAACATTGTTTTTTATTTTTAAATACTGTGCACGTGTAGTCTCTTTAAATAAAAATCTGTAAATATTTCATACTGAAATGTTTACTTAGAGACACAAACAATTAAAGGTTTAATTTTTATCTTTAAACAATTTTTATTTTCTTTCCAGCTAAATGTTATTAATTATCGATGATTTTCATTAATCTTCCCCATTGATTCGGTAGTACAGATCTTTTTAATGACTATCTCCTGTCATATAAAAGAGAAATTTTTTATGCAGAGGAGAATGTTACATTCAATAAAGAAATGTGAATGATTGGCTCGACAATATTTCTTAGATCAGGATTCAACAAATGCGGTGTTAATCATTGTTTATGCTTCATATATTTCAGTTTTGAAATACAAAATATTAAAATCCAGAATTTTGGTGTAGGGAATACTGCATGACCCAGAAATCCCCCCCTCCTTCACCATTTTCCTCTGACTACTGCTCTAAAAAGTCGTGCAATAAATTTTAGGCAACTAATTCCTGAAAAGCCCTTAATACCAATCAGTTCCAGGTTCTAGGAATTATCTTCATTAAAACTGTTTACCATAATCAGTGTAACTTCTGTGTTTATTAAAAATATATGATATTATTATAATTTACCTCTGGTAATATTCTCAAAAACAAATAGTTACTTCTGCACTGATCAGATCTAATTTACTAATAAACTTGTAAAAAATATAAATACTAAATTTAATTAATTGCTTTTGAACATTCATTATTTTTTGTTTATAGTGTTTGATGTATATATTTCATTCGTATCACGCCGCTAGCAAGGCGTGCCATGATCACCCGTAATATAATTAAAATACAAGTCTTCATCAGAAAGTTTTACAAAGACCACACAATATGTTCTTGTAATAGAAATTTCACCCTTGGAGAAGCGTCAGAAGTACGATGATTCCATATAATAAAACTTCACATTTTCTAAATATTCCCACCCTAAAAGAAAATTACTTGAAAAAAAAAAACAACATTGTTTTTCATTTTTAAATACTGTGCACGTGTAGTCTCTTTAAATGAAAATCTGCAAATATTTCACACTGAAATATTTACCTGGATACAAAGAATTAAAACAAAAGTTTAATTTTTAACTGTAAACAATATTTATTTTCTTTCCAGCCAAATATTATTAATTATCGAAGATTTTCATTAATCTTATACATTGTTTCTGTACTATAGGTCTCTTGAACGACTATCTCCTGTCATAAGAGAGACAAATTTTCGAAGCAGAGGAGAATGTTACATTTATTATAGAAATGTGAATGATTGGCTCGACAATATTCCTTAGATCATTATTCAACAAATGCGGTATGAATCAATGTTTATATGTTATGTATCAGTTTTGAAATACAAAATATTAAAATCCAGAATTTCGGTGTAGGGAATATTGGATGATCTGGACACCCCTCCCCCCTCACCATTTTCCTCTGACTACTGCTCTAAAAAGTCGTGCACTCAATTTTAGGCAACTAACTCCTGAAAAGCCCTTAATACCAATCAATTCCAGGTTCTAGGAATTATCTTCATTAAAATTGTTTAGCATGATCATTGTAACTTTTGTGTTTATTAAAAATATAAGATATTATTATAATTCAACTATGTTAATATTCTCAAAACCAATAGTTACTATTGCATTGATCAGATGTATTGTACTGAAATCCCAATCAATTCAAACATGTCAAAAACATAAAAACTGAAATTAATTAATTATTTTTGAACATTCATTAGACTTGTTTACAGTATTTAATGTATATATTTAATTTTCATCACGCCGCTCGAAAGGTGTGCTATGACCACCCGTAATATAATTAACAATACAAGTCTTCGCCACAAAGTTTTATTAGACCACACAATATGTTCTTGTAATAGAAATTTCACCCTTGGAGAAGCGTCAGAAGTACGATGATTCCATATAATAAAACTTCACATTTTCTAAAGATTCACACCCTAAAAGAAAATTACTTGAAAAAACAACAACATTGTTTTTCATTTTTAAATACTGCGCACGTGTAGTCTCTTTAAATGAAAATCTGCAAATATTTCACACTGAAATATTTACCTGGATACAAAGAATTAAAATAAAGGTTTAATTTTCAACTTTAAACAATATTTATCTTATTTCCATCTAAATATTATTAATTATCGAATATTTTCATTAATCTTATACATTGTTTCTGTAGTATAGGTCTCTATAATGAATATATCATGTCATAAGAGAGACAAATTTTCGAAGCAGAGGAGAATGTTACATTTATTATAGAAATGTGAATGATTGGCTCGACAATAATATTTAAATTAAATTGATTGGAATTATTGGCTTTTCAGGAGTTAGTTGCCAAAAATTTAGTGCACGACTTTTTAGAGCAGTAGTCAGAAGAAAATGATGAATTGTGTATATGTTGGTTTCCAGTAAGTTCTCTTATATAGAACTTTAAGAAACATATACTACGGTTTCTCAAAGCACATGCCGCGACACTTAAAGGATTCCTTGAAAATTTACAAATGTAATCGAAATTTTTAAGGAATTCTAATCCCATAGTTCATTCCCTAATTCTTCAATAATTTCTTATAGAGAGTTCTAATAACTAATACAACAAAAGAGGCAACAGTAGGGATTAGAAAAATGAATTTAAGAGTGAGTCACTAAAGCCACTTGCGACAGTACTGTAGAGGAAGGGATGAAACATTCATAGGCAGTTAAACTCTGACTGAGGGATTTATGGTATTTCTCACCTGTGTGTCTAAACAGGAAAAGTATATGTGATGTATAAAAGCGGATTATGATTTCTCTTTAAAAGTTTCTCATTAAATAATTTAAATATTATACATCTTTCCAAGTATTCACCTGTTCCTTCCACTCCTCCTTAAAAAAAACTTTTATTGCAGTATACAGGACTCAAAATAAATGTATTCGGAAAAGGACATAGTGCAACGCCACTTAAAAAAAAGACAGGGCGCAGCGCCCTATGAAAATCGTTAAACAGAAACAATATTTTTCTTCAAATAATATTTATCAAGGGGTTCCGTTGATATGCCTTCACCGATATAAACTTACAATTATGGGGATCCTTAGCCAGACGACTTTATCCCCGATCCTAAAAGTAAAGAGTAAGCAAGGTAAAATCTGTAAATACTATTAACTCCTACCCGGTTTTACCCGAGTTGAACTCGGGAAGGCGAAATGTACCGTCCTGGCTCATCCCGAGTGTAGTTCGGGCACTGTGAAATTTTACACTGTGCAATCAGTCTTTCCCGAATTATCTCACATGTGCTTTTTATGGTTTCGAATGACTTTGTCTACTTTTCTGGCTACAAGATTATTTGCTGCTCAAAGAGAGACAGCAGAGGGAAGAAGGTAAGGAGAGAAACAAGGTTCTACTGTCGAGATTGCGATGTTGGACTCTGTGCAGTGCCGTGTTTCCGATTGTATCATACACGATCAAATTTTGATTAATAATTTCATAATCATTTGTGTAAATGCAAAGGATATAAATAAAATTTAATTCAAGATAAAAGCTAAGTATTCTAAGCTTTATATTTATAGTTAGTGTTAATTGATTCCAAAGTCTAATGATTTCTGACCCACAGAAAGCCAACTATACAGGCAAATTGCTCATTTATTTAAATAATTTTTTTACATTAATTTTTTGGAAATTTTTATGCAAATGATGCGATTATTTTTAAAAAGTTATGTATGCAGGAAAATAAGCTTAAAAAATTGATATTTTTTGACCCATAATCCAGAAATAAAATGAACCTAGAAGGAAAATTTAGAGAAGAAGTAATTTGAAGATGCCGGTCTTTAGAAGGTAGATAAGGGGAAAAAAGTGAGAGCTGATGACTTTTGCGTCTTGTACCTGTAACAATACTAGAAGAAAAATTACTACCCTGAAAAGGAAAGTAATAATTATTAGACACAGCACGAAACACTAGATGAAGTCTTACGAGAAAAAACTTCAATAAACGATGAGAAATACACGTGCTCCATAATAATAAAAATACACTTATAATTTTTTTATATATATAGTACAATACATCACATTACAGCACAACATATAACAGTAGGGACATGGGATGAAGTAATAAGAGCTATTGAGGTAATTAATGTGAGAAAACTATTGTCATCAAAGCATGGCGGCACGTGGCCGCTTACAGTTACATGGCTTATTATAATCATAATCTAGGAGATCTGCTATTATTTCGTTCGGTAAATAACTGATACTATTATATTATCATTGACATTCCCGGAAACTTATGCATAGTAATTTAGAGATGCCGGTCATTAGAAGGTAGATAATGGAAAAACGAGAGAGCTGATGACTTTTCCGTCTTGTACCTGTAACGATACTAGAAGAAAAATTACTACCCTGAAAAGGAAAGTAATAATTATTAGACACAACGCGAAACACTAAATGAAGACTTACGAGAAAAAAACATCAATACACAGTTAGAAATACACGTGATCCATAATAATAAAAATACACATATATTTTTTTATATGTATAGTACAATACATCACATTACAGCACAACATGTAACGGTGGGGACAAGGGATTAAGTCATAAGAGCTATTGATATAATTAAGGTGAGAAAACTATTGTCAGCAAAGCATGGCGGCACGTGGTCGCTTACAGTTACATGGGCTATTATAATCATAATCTAGGAGATCTGCTATTATTTCGTTTGGTAAATTACTGATACTATTATAATATCACTGACATGGCCGGAAACTTATACATTTTAGTCAGTAAATACTGTTAATTTGAATTTAGAGAAGGAGTAATTTAGAGATGCCGGTCATTAGAAGGTAGATAAGGGAAAAACTTGAGAGCTGATGACTTTTGCGTCTTGTACCTGTAACGATACTAGAAGAAAAATTACTACCCTGAAAATTAAAGTAATAATTAATAAACACAGCTTGAAACACTAGATGAAGTCTTACGAGAAAAAACATCAATACACGGTGAGAAATACACGTGCTCCTTAATAATAAAAATACACATATAGTTTTTTTTATATATATAGTGCAATACATCACATTACAGCAAAACATGTAACAGTGGGGACAAGGGATAAAGTATAAAGAGCTATTAAGGTAATTAAGGTGAGAAAACTATTGTCAGCAAAGCATGGCGCCACGTGGCCGCTTACAGTTACATGGGCTATTACAATCATAATCTAGGAGATCTGCTATTATTTCGTTTGGTAAATTACTGATACAATTATATTATCACTGACATGGCCGGAAACTTATACATTTTAGTCAGTAAATACTGTTAATTGGAATTTAGAGAAGGAGTAATTTAGAGATGCCGGTCGTTAGAATGTAGATAAGAGGGAAAAAGTGAGAGCTGATGACTTTTGCGTCTTGTACCTGTAACGATACTAGAAGAAAAATTACTACCATGAAAAGGAAAGTAATAATTATTAGACACAGCTCGCAACACTAGATGAAGTCTTGAGAAAAAACATCAATACACGGTGAGAAACAAAAGTGCTCCATAATAATAAAAATACACATATATTTTTTTTTATATATATAGTACAATACATCACATTACAGCACAACATATAACAGTAGGGACAAGGAATGAAGTAATAACAGCTATTGAGGTAATTAAGGTGAGAAAACTATTATCAGCAAAGCTTGTCGGCACGTGGTCGCTTACAGTTACATGGGCTATTATAATCATAATCTAGGAGATCTGCTACTCTTTCGTTTGGTAAATTATTGATACTATTATATTATCACTGACATGGCTTGAAACTTATACATTTTAATAAGCCATATTAATTATGAGACCAAATTATATAATACGACATTCTTTTTGTAGAGTTTTCTGAAGCGATAAAATGTGTGTAAAAGCCTTAAATTACAGTTTCATTTGTTTTTAATGTTATAAAATTATGTAAGCAGTGTAATAGAGAATATGTTATAATTTAATAAGAAAATAAAAATTTTACATTTCCTAACGTTTACATTTTTATTTCAATTGAATATAGCATAAGCGAGTTTCGAAGAAATGATGTAGGAAAATTGCAATCCCTTAAATAGTACGTCAACACAGGTCCGAGGTTCGATCCCCGACCTGGGCAAGGCTGACTCAGCCTGTCATCCCTTCAGTGGGTCGATATACTAAGGACCAAGCGTGCTTTGGAACTAAGTACTGGGGGTTCCGCGTGAGATTCGCCACCTAACCGGAACTAGTTCAATTCATTTAGAAAGATAATTCAAAGTTAAAATGTTCCTAGTATATTAATTTTTTTCTTCCCTTTTTATCTTATTAATACTTACAGAACATTTTTAACATTTTAGGGATATTATTTTGCCGATAAACTGATTAGTTTGAGGGTAATATTTTTTATTTATACTTTAAATTTTCATAAAAAACTTAGTAAGTCTTTAAATTTAAATTTCGTTTTAATAACTTTAATAAATTTAACATTTTAAACAAATAAATAGAATTATATTAAAGCATATTAGAGGTGTTTGGTAGGCATTTTCTAAGCATATATAACAAGTTTAGTTTCTCAGAAGCATTTAAAAATAAAAAAAAAACAAGAAAATTCATAAAAAAAGTAATTTTTACATACATTGGATTTTATAATTAAAAACATTATTTTTCAAATTTACCTTATTTCTACTTGGGAGCAAATCGTCCTCTTTTGGACCCCATTTTCCTGACTGTGAGGTGCCTCTAAGACTGATGTGCCAATGGAAACACCTCACCCGAGTTAGGGCCCTGAAGTTCCCCATCGTTGGACTTTGCTTTCTTTATAGACTGCACAAGTGCAAATTACTTAGCAATTACTGCAAATTATTTTATATTCACTTATAACGGGTATTAAGAAACCTATAAAGGGTACTTTCAATTCATATAATTTTATTGAAAATTGGCTGATTTCCCGTGCAATTTGTGAAAGATAATTTTCCTGGTTACATGCAGACATGGTTTTGGTTTGGTTTTGGAGCGCTACAGTCTACTTTTTACAACACGAGGGCTAATGAGATCTGGACCTACTGCTTAAAGCCGATTCCGAGTGGCTATGAACATCCATGCCATTGTGAGAACACTACAGAACCTTCGGTCACTTAAACGGAGATTGGCACCTTTAGCCCTGGCAGCCTAGGGGCTGTTGCTCCGAGGAGTTTAGTTTAGATAAATAATACGTCAAACTGTATTGATATGTATGGTGCATTATGAATAAACTGTGAACCAGGATTAAAAATCTCATATGTTAAAGCCCGATATCAAACCTAACAAAACACATTGAAACTTATATAAACCAAACATGCAGTACAATGTGAAAGAAAAATCAAATACAAGAAATATATAGAACTTGTATATAAAAGTATTCTTAAATTATAAGTTATTTGAATCAATTTTTCCCAAGCAGTTGTTCAAAACTATCTTAAATTCTATCTCATACATTGAAGTACACTTTTTTCCTTCAACGACTTAACAATTAAAGATATGGTTTTTTTTTTGTACAAAAATATTTGAAAACACTTTTAAGGGTAAGGTATAAGAAAATTTTATTGTGGGACCTAAAATAATTTTTTTCTCATTTCACTATTTTGGGTGAAATGTTCTTTGAACTTTATCTTGTTCCTTACATTTAAAAAAAAATTGCTATTAGTGAATTTATTTACAGTCAATTTTCTAAATATAAGTGTTACATTAAGCTCATAAATGCCTAGCTTTCCTTTTTAAGAACAACTAAATATTAGTAGAATTGTTATGCTTTCTCGGAACGAGTTTTTCCTTTCTGAGAAGGTAGATTCATTATACGATACTATAAACAAACTAACAGATTTTCGAATATCTCTTATTATTTATTTTTCAGTTGGATCGATATTTTATGATTTGGACCAAACATGCAGTAGGGTGTGGAATAAAAATTAAATATAATACAAGAAATATATAGAAATTATATATAAAATTTTTCCTAAATTATAAGTTATTTGAATCAATTTTTCCCAAGCGGTTACTCAAAACTATCTTAAATTCTTTTTCATACATTGACGTACACTTTTTACCTTCAACGACTTAACAATTGAAGATATGGTTTTTTTTTACTTGTACAAAAATATTTGAAAACACTTTTAATGGTGAGGTATAAGAAAATTTTATTGTGGTACCTAAAATAATTTTTTCTCATTTCACTAATTTGGGTGAAACGTTCTTTAAACTTTATCTTGTTCCTTACATTTAAAAAAATTTGCTATTAGTGAATTAATTTACAGTCCATTTTCTAAATAGAATTGTTACATTAAGCTCATAAATGCCTAGCTTTCCTTTTTAAGAACAACTAAAAATTAGTAGAATTGTGCTTTCTCGAAACGAGTTTTTTCTTTCTGAGAATGTGAATTCAATATTCGATTCTATAAACAAACTAACTGATTTTCGAATATCTCTTATTATTTATTTTTCAGTTGGATCGATATTTTATGATTTGGACCAAGCATGCAGTAGGGTGAGGAATAAAAATCAAATATAAAACAAGAAATATATAGAAATTATATATATAAATATATTCTTAAATTATAAGTTATTTGAATCAATTTTTTCCAAGCGGTTATTCAAAACTATCTTAAATTTTCTCTCATACATTGACGTACACTTTTTCCTTCAACGACTTAACAATTGAAGATATAGTTTTTTTATTTGTACAAAAATATTTGAAACCCTTTTTACTAGAGAGATATCTGAAAATTTTATTATGGGACATAAAATGATCTTTTTTTCTCATTTCACTATTTTTGATTGAATGTTCTTTGGACCTTTTAGCCTAAAGATGGCTGATTGGTTAGGATGCTGGCCTTCGGTACCGGAGTTCTTCGGTTCGAATCCCACAGTGGAATGTTCATGGCCGTTCGGAATCGGCTTTAAGCTGTAGATCGCGGTCTCATTAGTCCTCGTGTTGCAAAAAGTAGACCGTAGCACTCCGAATCAAACCAAACGAAATCTTTGGACATTTTCTTGTTACTGACATTAAAAAAAATCCACTGTTAGTGAATTAATTTAGAGTCTATTTGACTAAATAAATGCGCTACATTTAGCTCATAAATTGCTAGATTTCCTTTTAAAGAACAATTAAAAATTAGTAGAATTGTTGTGCTTTCTCGGAACGAGTTTTTCCTTTCTGAGAAGGTAGATTCAATATTCGATTCTATAAACAAACTAACAGATTTTCGAATATCTGTTATTATTTATTTTTCAGTGGCTCGATATTTTATGTTTTTTCGACTTTGCACTTAAATTTACTTTTTGGACAGGTACATCGATTGAACTTTTAACTATTCACTTTATTGCTACTGTTCCCTATAAACACGATACTATAAAATTTTCATTTCATTTCACTATTTTTGATTAAATGTTCTTTGGACCTTTTCTTGTTACTTACATTTATAATAAATCCACTATTAGTGAATTAATTTAGAATCTATTTGACTAAATACATGCGATACATTTAGCTCATAAATGCTAGCTTTCGTTTTTAAGAACAATTAAAAATTAGTAGAATTGTTGTGCTTTATCGGAACGAGTTTTTCCTTTCTGAGTAGGTAGATTCTATATTCGATTCTATAAACAAACTAAAAGATTTTCGAATATCTGTTATTATTTATTTTTCAGTTGGATCTATATTTTAAGATTTTTCGACCATCGCATTGAACTTTACTTTTTTGACAGTTACATCGATTAAAATTTTAACTATTGGCTTTATTGCTACTCTTCGCTATAAACACGATACTATAAAGTTTTTATTTCATTTCACTATTTTTGATTAAATGCTCTTTGGACCTTTTCTTGTTACTTACATTTATAATAAATCCACTATTAGTGAATTAATTTAGAATCTATTTGACTAAATACATGGGTTACATTTAGCTCATAAATGCTAGCTTTCGTTTTTAAGAACAATTAAAAATTAGTAGAATCGTTGTCCTTTCTCGGAACGAGTTTTTCCTTTCTGAGAAGGTAGATTCAATATTCGATTCTATAAACAAACTAACAGCTTTTCGAATATCTGTTATTATTTATTTTTCAGTGGCTCGATATTTTATGTTTTTCCGACCTTCGCACTTAAATTTACTTTTTGACAGGACATCGATTAAAAAAATTATTGCTACAATAAACACGATACTATAAAATTTTCAAAAAAAAATATTTTGATTAAATGTTTTTGGACCTTTCTTGTTACTTACATTTATAATAAACACTATTATTGAATTAATTTAGAATCTATTTTCTAAATACATGTACATTTAAGCTCATAAATCCTAGCTTTGTAAGAACAATTAAAAATTAGTAGAATGTTTGCTTTGGAACGAGTTTTTCCTTTCTGAGAATAGATTCAATATTCGATTCTATAAACAAACTAAGCTTTTCGAATATCTGTTCTATTTATTTTTCAGTGGTCGATATTTTATGTTTTTTACTTTGCACTTTAAATTTACTTTTTGACAGTACATCGATTGAACTTTTAAAATCACTTTATTGCTACTGTTCCTATAAACACGATACTATAAAATTTTCATTTCATATATTTTTTGATTAAATGTTTTTTTTTTCTGTTACTTACATATTATAATAAATACTATTAGTGAATTAATTTAGAATCTATTTGACTAAATACATGCGATACATTTAGCTCATAAATTTAGCTTTCGTTTAAGAACTATTATAGAATCGTTGTCCTTTCTAACGATTTTTTCCTTTCTGAGATAAAATATTCGATTCTATAAAAATAACATTTTCGAATATCTGTTATTATTTTATTTTTCAGCTATATTTTATTTTTTTTTGATATTAAATTTATTTTCGACAGTCATCGATTAAATTTAACTATTTTTATTGCCTCTTCGATATAAAAACACAATATAAAGTTTCTTTATTTAAATATTTGATTAATGTTTATTTTCTGTTAACATTTATAAAATATATTATAATTAATTTGAATCTATTAATATGTTACATTATTCATAAATGCTATTACTTTTTAAGAAACAATTAAAAATATAGAATTGTTATTGCTTTAAACGATTTTTTTTCCTTTCTGATAATAATTCTATATTCGATGCTATAAACAAACTAAAAGATTTTCGAATATCTGTTATTATTTATTTTTCAGTTAATATATATTATTAATATTTAATTTACTTTATAAGGTACATATTAAATTTAATATTTGCTTTATTGATCTTGCTATAAACACAATAATCTAAATTCATTTTAATATTGTGAACATAAAAACAACAAATAAAGATTTTAAACAGTTTTTTTCTGTTAAAAATTCTTTTATGTCTAGAAAGATATAAATTTGATGCATAAAGACTATACTTGAAAAGAATTTATTTTTTCTTGCAATTTATATGTTCAAATATATATATACAAATGTAGGACATAATAAAAAAAAAAAAAAAAAGATATAAGTTAAAAATTTCTTATTTTAATTTTATATAACATTATTCTTAATACATAATACAAGAGACAAAATTATAAATTTATAAATTATTTTTAATAAACTTTCTTAAAACATTCTAAAAATCCTTAGAAATATTATTTACTAAAAATTTAATTATTAGTTAAAACAGTCTTCTTTTAAAAGCGATTTTTTTGTTTATTCAAATATATATATATAAATATATATATATATATATTATATATATAAAATATATATATAAAAAAATATATATAAAATATTTTATATATATATATATATATTATATATATATATATATCTATATATATATAAATATATATATATATATATATACATATCATATATACATATATATATAGATTATATATTATTATACTTATATATAATATATAAAACTATATATGTTTTATATAATATTGATATATATTTTATATACATAAAATATCATATTTTACATAAAATATATGTTTAAAAAATATATATATATATATATTATATATATATGTTATATAAGACATATAAAATGTAAAATATATGTATATATAAGATATATATGTATATATATATACATATATATACATATATTATACATATATATAATATATTGTTATAAAATGTATAGAAAATATGTATATTAAAATATGAAAAATGTATATATTGCTCATAAAAATGTATTTATATATATATAAATAAATATATATATAGATATATATATAGAATAATATATGTTATATAGATAAATAGATTAAAAAAAAAAATGTAAGAAAATATATCTCTATATTTGTATAAAAAATTATGTTATATATATATAAATATACATATATATATTATATAGAAAAAATATATAATATATATATATAAATATTCATAAAAAATATTTTATAAAAAAATTATATATACGAAATATATATATATATATAGACTATATATATATAATATATATATAAAAAAATATAAATAAAAAGCAAAAATGTTGCCAATAAAGGAAGAAAAACACATGCCCGTAAGCATAAACAGAAACTATATTTAAAATTACATAATATTTAATAAATATCTTAATTTAATGACAATAGACTAAAGATGGAAATTGATGACATGCTGATTGCTTTTGTCTCGTTAAAAAACGACTTCCATACGTTCATTGGTATTTGATGCTGCATTCTATTTAGAATATAAAATCATTGTTAGAAAGTTAAAAGATTCCTTGATAGGCTGGATAGAAAGATTGACAAAAAATTGCATGTTAACCCTCTTGCTTTAAAAGGAATTCTGTTCCATACAAAAGTATTACCATAGAAGAAAAGAGACATAAAGACTAGAAAGACGAGAAAAAGATTGCCAGCAGAAAAATATTGCTCGTTAAAACCAGGTCTTGCTCGTTAAAAGCGACTTCTGTTCCATAGACTTAACATTGATCCAAGCAAATATTCTCGCTTTCCTCGGTAAATCAGAGTTCTCATTATATCCGAGCTCGTTATGAACGAGTTCGACTGTATTGCTTTTGTAGTCACAATAATTATATATACTACGAAATTATAAGGATTGCACAGAGTTTTGATCAAATTATTGCTCGTTAAAACCAGGTCTTGCTCGTTAAAAGCGACTTCTGTTCCATAGACTACATATATAGAATACATATTGTTATCTGATAGAGACATAAAGACTAGAAAGATGAGAAAAAGATTGCCAGCAGAAAAATATTGCTCGTTAAAAGCAACTTCTGTTCCATAGACTACATATATAGAATACATATTGTTATCTGATAGAGACATAAAGACTAGAAAGATGAGAAAAAGATTGCCAGCAGAAAAATATTGCTCGTTAAAAAGCAAGCTTCTGTTCCATAGACTACATATATAGAATACATATTGTTTTCTGATAGAGACATAAAGACTAGAAAGATGAGAAAAAGATTGGCAGCAGAAAAATATTGCTCGTTAAAAAGCAACTTCTGTTCCATAGACTACATATATAGAATACATATTGTTATCTGATAGAGACAGAAAGACTAGAAAGATGAGAAAAAAGATTGCCAGACAGAAAAATATTGCTCGTTAAAAGCGACTTCTGTTCCATAGACTACATATATAGAATACATATTGTTATCTGATAGAGACATAAAGACTAGAAAGATGAGAAAAAGATTGGCAGCAGAAAAATATTGCTCGTTAAAACCAGGTCTTGCTCGTTAAAAGCGACTTCTGTTCCATAGACTACATATATAGAATATATATTGTTATCTGATAGAGACATAAAGACTAGAAAGATGATAAAAAGATTGCCAGCAGAAAAATATTGCTCGTTAAAAGCGACTTCTGTTCCATAGACTACATATATAGAATACATATTGTTATCTGATAGAGACATAAAGACTAGAAAGATGAGAAAAAGATTGCCAGCAGAAAAATATTGCTCGTTAAAAGCAACTTCTGTTCCATAGACTACATATATAGAATATATATTGTTATCTGATAGAGACATAAAGACTAGAAAGATGATAAAAAGATTGCCAGCAGAAAAATATTGCTCGTTAAAACCAGGTCTTGCTCGTTAAAAGCGACTTCTGTTCCATAGACTACATATATAGAATACATATTGTTATCTGATAGAGACATAAAGACTAGAAAGATGAGAAAAAGATTGCCAGCAGAAAAATATTGCTCGTTAAAAGCAACTTCTGTTCCATAGACTACATATATAGAATATATATTGTTATCTGATAGAGACATAAAGACTAGAAAGATGAGAAAAAGATTGCCAGCAGAAAAATATTGCTCGTTAAAACCAGGTCTTGCTCGTTAAAAGCGACTTCTGTTCCATAGACTACATATATAGAATACATATTGTTATCTGATAGAGACATAAAGACGAGAAAAAGATTGCCAGCAGAAAAATATTGCTCGTTAAAAGCAACTTCTGTTCCATAGACTACATATATAGAATACATATTGTTATCTGATAGAGACATAAAGACTAGAAAGATGAGAAAAAGATTGCCAGCAGAAAAATATTGCTCGTTAAAACCAGGTCTTGCTCGTTAAAAGCAACTTCTGTTCCATAGACTACATATATAGAAATACATATTGTTATCTGATAGAGACATAAAGACGAGAAAAAGATTGCCAGCAGAAAAATATTGCTCGTTAAAAGCAACTTCTGTTCCATAGACTACATATATAGAATATATATTGTTATCTGATAGAGACATAAAGACTAGAAAGATGAGAAAAAGATTGCCAGCAGAAAAATATTGCTCGTTAAAACCAGGTCTTGCTCGTTAAAAGCAACTTCTGTTCCATAGACTACATGTATAGAATACATATTGTTATCTGATAGAGACATAAAGACGAGAAAAAGATTGCCAGCAGAAAAATATTGCTCGTTAAAAGCGACTTCTGTTCCATAGACTACATATATAGAATACATATTGTTATCTGATAGAGACATAAAGACTAGAAAGATGAGAAAAAGATTGCCAGCAGAAAAATATTGCTCGTTAAAAGCTTGCACGTTAAAAGCGACTTCTGTTCCATAGACTACATATATAGAATACATATTGTTATCTGATAGAGACATAAAGACTAGAAAGATGATAAAAAGATTGCCAGCAGAAAAATATTGCTCGTTAAAAGCGACTTCTGTTCCATAGACTACATATATAGAATACATATTGTTATCTGATAGAGACATAAAGACTAGAAAGATGAGAAAAAGATTGCCAGCAGAAAAATATTGCTCGTTAAAAGCAACTTCTGTTCCATAGACTACATATATAGAATATATATTGTTATCTGATAGAGACATAAAGACTAGAAAGATGAGAAAAAGATTGCCAGCAGAAAAATATTGCTCGTTAAAAGCGACTTCTGTTCCATAGACTACATATATAGAATACATATTGTTATCTGATAGAGACATAAAGACTAGAAAGATGAGAAAAAGATTGCCAGCAGAAAAATATTGCTCGTTAAACCCAGGTCTTGCTCGTTAAAAGCGACTTCTGTTCCATAGACTACATATATAGAATACATATTGTTATCTGATAGAGACATAAAGACTAGAAAGATGAGAAAAAGATTGCCAGCAGAAAAATATTGCTCGTTAAAAGCAACTTCTGTTCCATAGACTACATATATAGAATATATATTGTTATCTGATAGAGACATAAAGACTAGAAAGATGAGAAAAAGATTGCCAGCAGAAAAATATTGCTCGTTAAAAGCGACTTCTGTTCCATAGACTACATATATAGAATACATATTGTTATCTGATAGAGACATAAAGACTAGAAAGATGAGAAAAAGATTGCCAGCAGAAAAATATTGCTCGTTAAAACCAGGTCTTGCTCGTTAAAAGCAACTTCTGTTCCATAGACTACATGTATAGAATACATATTGTTATCTGATAGAGACATAAAGACGAGAAAAAGATTGCCAGCAGAAAAATAGCTCGTTAAAAAGCGACTTCTGTTCCATAGACTACATATATAGAATACATATTGTTATCTGATAGAGACATAAAGACTAGAAAGATGAGAAAAAGATTGGCAGCAGAAAAATATTGCTCGTTAAAACCAGGTCTTGCTCGTTAAAAGCGACTTCTGTTCCATAGACTACATATATAGAATGAATATTGTTATCTGATAGAGACATAAAGACTAGATGAGAAAAAGATTGCCAGCAGAAAAATATTGCTCGTTAAAACCAGGTCTTGCTCGTTAAAAGCGACTTCTGTTCCATAGACTACATATATTGAATGCATATTGTTATCTGATAGAGACATAAAGACTACAAAGATGAGAAAAAGATTGCCAGCAGAAAAATATTGCTCGTTAAAAGCGACTTCTGTTCCATAGACTACTTATATAGAATACATATTGTTAACTGATAGAGACATAAAAATAGAAAATTGAGAAAAAGATTGCCAGCAGAAAAATATTGCTCGTTAAAACGAGGTCTTGCTCGTTAAAAGCAACTTCTGTTCCATAGACTACATATATAGAATATATATTGTTATCTGATAGAGACATAAAGACTAGAAAGATGAGAAAAAGATTGCCAGCAGAAAAATATTGCTCGTTAAAAGCGACTTCTGTTCCATAGACTACATATATAGAATACATATTGTTATCTGATAGAGACATAAAGACGAGAAAAAGATTGCCAGCAGAAAAATATTGCTCGTTAAAACCAGGTCTTGCTCGTTAAAAGCGACTTCTGTTCCATAGACTACATATATAGAATACATATTGTTATCTGATAGAGACATAAAGACTAGAAAGATGAGAAAAAGATTGCCAGCAGAAAAATATTGCTCGTTAAAAGCGACTTCTGTTCCATAGACTACATATATAGAATACATATTGTTATCTGATAGAGACATAAAGACGAGAAAAAGATTGTTAGCAGAAAAATATTGCTCGTTAAAACCAGGTCTTGCTCGTTAAAAGCGACTTCTGTTCCATAGACTACATATATAGAATACATATTGTTATCTGATAGAGACATAAAGACTAGAAAGATGAGAAAAAGATTGCCAGCAGAAAAATATTGCTCGTTAAAAGCGACTTCTGTTCCATAGACTACATATATAGAATACATATTGTTATCTGATAGAGACATAAAGACGAGAAAAAGATTGCCAGCAGAAAAATATTGCTCGTTAAAACCAGGTCTTGCTCGTTAAAAGCGACTTCTGTTCCATAGACTACATATATAGAATACATATTGTTATCTGATAGAGACATAAAGACGAGAAAAAGATTGCCAGCAGAAAAATTTTGCTCGTTAAAAGCGACTTCTGTTCCATAGACTACATATATAGAATACATATTGTTATCTGATAGAGACATAAAGACTAGAAAGATGAGAAAAAGATTGCCAGCAGAAAAATATTGCTCGTTAAAAGCAACTTCTGTTCCATAGACTACATATATAGAATACATATTGTTTTCTGATAGAGACATAAAGACTAGAAAGATGAGAAAAAGATTGGCAGCAGAAAAATATTGCTCGTTATAACCAGGTCTTGCTCGTTAAAAGCGACTTCTGTTCCATAGACTACATATATAGAATACATATTGTTATCTGATAGAGACATAAAGACGAGAAAAAGATTGCCAGCAGAAAAATATTGCTCGTTAAAACCAGGTCTTGCTCGTTAAAAGCGACTTCTGTTCCATAGACTACATATATAGAATACATATTGTTATCTGATAGAGACATAAAGACTAGAAAGATGTGAGAAAGATTGCCAGCAGAAAAATATTGCTCGTTAAAAGCGACTTCTGTTCCATAGACTACATATATAGAATACATATTGTTATCTGATAGAGACATAAAGACTAGAAAGATGTGAGAAAGATTGCCAGCAGAAAAATATTGCTCGTTAAAACCAGGTCTTGCTCGTTAAAAGCAACTTCTGTTCCATAGACTACATATATAGAATATATATTGTTATCTGATAGAGACATAAAGACTAGAAAGATGATAAAAAGATTGCCAGCAGAAAAATATTGCTCGTTAAAAGCGACTTCTGTTCCATAGACTACATATATAGAATACATATTGTTATCTGATAGAGACATAAAGACGAGAAAAAGATTGCCAGCAGAAAAATATTGCTCGTTAAAACCAGGTCTTGCTCGTTAAAAGCGACTTCTGTTCCATAGACTACATATATAGAATACATATTGTTATCTGATAGAGACATAAAGACTAGAAAGATGAGAAAAAGATTGCCAGCAGAAAAATATTGCTCGTTAAAAGCGACTTCTGTTCCATAGACTACATATATAGAATACATATTGTTATCTGATAGAGACATAAAGACTAGAAAGATGTGAGAAAGATTGCCAGCAGAAAAATATTGCTCGTTAAAACCAGGTCTTGCTCGTTAAAAGCGACTTCTGTTCCATAGACTACATATATAGAATACATATTGTTATCTGATAGAGACATAAAGACTAGAAAGATGAGAAAAAGATTGCCAGCAGAAAAATATTGCTCGTTAAAAGCAACTTCTGTTCCATAGACTACATATATAGAATATATATTGTTATCTGATAGAGACATAAAGACTAGAAAGATGAGAAAAAGATTGCCAGCAGAAAAATATTGCTCGTTAAAACCAGGTCTTGCTCGTTAAAAGCGACTTCTGTTCCATAGACTACATATATAGAATACATATTGTTATCTGATAGAGACATAAAGACGAGAAAAAGATTGCCAGCAGAAAAATATTGCTCGTTAAAAGCGACTTCTGTTCCATAGACTACATATATAGAATACATATTGTTATCTGATAGAGACATAAAGACTAGAAAGATGAGAAAAAGATTGCCAGCAGAAAAATATTGCTCGTTAAAACCAGGTCTTGCTCGTTAAAAGCAACTTCTGTTCCATAGACTACATATATAGAATACATATTGTTATCTGATAGAGACATAAAGACTAGAAAGATGAGAAAAAGATTGCCAGCAGAAAAATATTGCTCGTTAAAAGCGACTTCTGTTCCATAGACTACATATATAGAATACATATTGTTATCTGATAGAGACATAAAGACGAGAAAAAGATTGCCAGCAGAAAAATATTGCTCGTTAAAACCAGGTCTTGCTCGTTAAAAGCGACTTCTGTTCCATAGACTACATATATAGAATACATATTGTTATCTGATAGAGACATAAAGACGAGAAAAAGATTGTTAGCAGAAAAATATTGCTCGTTAAAAAGCGACTTCTGTTCCATAGACTATATATATCAGAATACATATTGTTTTCTGATAGAGACATAAAGACTAGAAAGATGAGAAAAAGATTGGCAGCAGAAAAATATTGCTCGTTAAAACCAGGTCTTGCTCGTTAAAAGCGACTTCTGTTCCATAGACTACATATATAGAATACATATTGTTATCTGATAGAGACATAAAGACTAGAAAGATGAGAAAAAGATTGCCAGCAGAAAAATATTGCTCGTTAAAAGCGACTTCTGTTCCATAGACTACATATATAGAATACATATTGTTATCTGATAGAGACATAAAGACTAGAAAGATGAGAAAAAGATTGCCAGCAGAAAAATATTGCTCGTTAAAAGCGACTTCTGTTCCATAGACTACATATACAGAATACATATTGTTATCTGATAGAGACATAAGGACGAGAAAAAGATTGGCAGCAGAAAAATTTTGCTCGTTAAAAGCGACTTCTGTTCCATAGACTACATATATAGAATACATATTGTTATCTGATAGAGACATAAAGACTAGAAAGATGAGAAAAAGATTGCCAGCAGAAAAAATATTGCTCGTTAAAAAGCTCGTTAAAAAGCAACTTCTGTTCCATAGACTACATATATAGAATATATATTGTTATCTGATAGAGACATAAAGACTAGAAAGAGAAAAAGATTGCCAGCAGAAAAATATTGCTCGTTAAAAGCGACTTCTGTTCCATAGACTACATATATAGAATACATATTGTTATCTGATAGAGACATAAAGACTAGAAAGATGAGAAAAAGATTGCCAGCAGAAAAATATTGCTCGTTAAAACCAGGTCTTGCTCGTTAAAAGCAACTTCTGTTCCATAGACTACATATATAGAATACATATTGTTAACTGATAGAGACATAAAAATAGAAAATTGAGAAAAAGATTGCCAGCAGAAAAATATTGCTCGTTAAAAGCAACTTCTGTTCCATAGACTACATATATAGAATATATATTGTTATCTGATAGAGACATAAAGACTAGAAAGATGAGAAAAAGATTGCCAGCAGAAAAATATTGCTCGTTAAAAGCAACTTCTGTTCCATAGACTACATATATAGAATACATATTGTTATCTGATAGAGACATAAAGACTAGAAAATGAGAAAAAGATTGCCAGCAGAAAAATATTGCTCGTTAAAAGCACTTCTGTTCCATAGACTACATATATAGAATACATATTGTTATCTGATAGAGACATAAAGACTAGAAAGATGAGAAAAAGATTGCCAGCAGAAAAATATTGCTCGTTAAAACACTTCTGTTCCATAGACTACATATATAGAATACATATTGTTATCTGATAGAGACATAAAGACTAGAAAGATGAGAAAAAGATTGCCA
>CM063499.1:22449043-22461543 GCA_032207245.1 Pardosa pseudoannulata
CCTCTTTTCTAGCCTTTAATGCCATTCTTTCAAGCCCTATATTCCACTGCGTTTAAAATTATCAATTTCTCACATAATGAATAGGTAAAAATAACACATTTTTTAGCATTATGAAGTCATTCATTTAACCCTCTCATTTAATCATTTCTTAAATTATTTAAATGTCGTCTGCATTATTTTCATACGTTTTATAACTGAACTTTGATATTACGTAAATAATTTCCTTTTATATTTGGCTTAAATAACAAATTAGGTACCTATGTGGTAATTTTAAATTTAATCATAGATTATTTTTTGGTTTAATCAATTTGTCACATAATAAATAGGTAAAAATAACATATTTTCTAGCATTATGACGTCATTCGTTTAACCATCTCTTTAATCATTTCTTATTTTAAATTATTTAAATATCGTCTGCGTTATTTTCATGCGTTTTATCGCTGAACTTTGATATTACGTAAATAATATTCTTTTATATTTGGCTTAAATAATAGATTAGGTACATATGCGATAATTTAAATTTAATCATAGATTACTTTGGGGTGCAGTGAAAATTTTATCACCGGTATTAACTACTAATTCAATGTACCTCCATGTTTTACTGGAAATGATAGTTTCATTACTTTACTTCTATTAATTACTCTGGAAAAGAAATTGTTAAGAACTTAACGATAATTTTAACGTAGCTAAGAAAACTTTGATTTATTTGTCTAAATGAATTGGACGTGTTTCCCCACATATATTTCAAACTTTTAAATTTTGCTATTTTATTCTACTTCGGATATTTCTCTTCTATATGGCAAGGGAGTTTCAATAAGAGACCTGTAGCACAAGAATATTATATATGATTAGGGATAATGTATTATAATTTATAACTTTTCCTCAAACGAGAAATACTATCTCCTATATAATAATAGCCTAAGTTATCTGCCCGTCTCTCCTCGAATTTATGAAGTTCATGCGTTTTATCACTGAACTTTGATATTACGTAAATAATATTCTTTTATATTTGGCTTAAATAATAGATTAGGTACATATGTGATAATTTAATCATTGGTTATTTTTATGAAGTGGTTGTACCTGACGGTTGGAGCTGGAATGAATAGAGACATCCATATTGGATTCTTGATGAGTTAGAGTTAGCAACGTTCGAATCCACCCCTTCCCCCCTTTTATAGAATTTAATGCCATTCTTTAAAGCCCTATTTTCCCTTTTTTTAAGAGCAGGCTATTAAATTTATCAATTTTTCACATAATAAATAGGTAAAAATAACATATTTTCTAGCATTATGACGTCATTCGTTTAACCATCTCTTTTAATCATTTCTTATTTTAAATTATTTAAATATCGTCTGCGTTATTTTCATGCGTTTTATCGCTGAACTTTGATATTACGTAAATAATATTCTTTTATATTTGGCTTAAATAATAGATTAGGTACATATGGGATAATTTAATCATTGGTTATTTTTTGGTGCAATCAAAATTTGATCACCAGTATTAACTACTAATTCTATTCACCTCCAGGGTGTAGTGGAAATGATAGTTTCATTCCTTTACTTCTATTAATTAATGAGGTAAAAAATTGGGAATAACTTAACGATAATTTTAACGTATCTAAGAAAACTTTGAATTATCTTTCTAAATAAATTGAACATGTTTCTAAACTGCATACACAGTATAGGGAAACTTTAGAGGAGTATAAAGATAAGCAAATCATTGGAGGTGTACCAGATAATTTTGAGTCATAAAATCAAACCTAATTTTTACCTACTTCATAGGGTACTTACAAATCTGGAAAATTAAAAATTTTACTGATGCCGTCATATGACGAGCTATATGCTAGTCAACAGAATAATACAGAATTTTTTGATGATCCAAGATATTTATGTTCTTTCAATTTTATAAAACGATGAAAAATTATTTTAAAACAAAAAGAAACATCTTCCTCATTTAGGATTTTGTTTATTTTAATGTTAACAAAGCGTATAGTTTTCAATCTTTCATAGTAAATATAAATTACTTTTTTAATATTTACAATGCATGTAACCAAGAAAATTATCTTTCACCAATTACACGGGAAATCAATCCATTTTACCCTAAATTATGTGATTTGCCCGGGCTTACTAGGAAAATAGAATACCTAAGTATCCATTATACTTTTCTTAATACCCCTTATAAATGTATTTAAAGTAATTTACTGTGATTGCTAAGTAATTTGCAGTTGTACAGCTTATAAAGAAAGCATGATATTACATGTATAATTATTACATGCCTTTTGAAAGGCATGTAATAATTATATATGTTATATCATGCTTTCTTTATAAGCTGTATAACTGCAAATCAGCTATGCTTGGAAGACTAGCATATAAACTGACATTCCTACTGTGTAAAAAAACTAATTTTGCTTCAATATAACTACAAATGGTTGAAATTAACACCATGAAGTATCTTAATTAAAATTTAATGAAATAATACCTAGAGAGCAGCGCAAATCTCAAAATTTAAGAAAGCATCAAAATAAATAATATAATCTCTATGGGAAAGAGCATATCCAAGACTATAAAAATCCAAGCTGATGCTCATAAAGTAACCTTAAGATGTGACAATTATAAAGGATTTCGTTCAATTATAATAAATTACATAACAGTTAATTCATGACTAACTTAATATGGTGTAAAGGTTATCTTGTACAATTTTAACAGTTAGCTAGAGCTTGATTACAAATAATTTACGCGAAACAATATCTTTATTATATATAAAATTATTTTGTCAGTGTGTTTGTAATAGAAGTCCTCCTAAACGGCTGAACTGATTTTGATGAAATTTTGTGTATGTAATGGTTTGATTCGTGAATGGTTAATTAAAGATTCATAATTTGATCCGCTAAAAAACGTTTTTTTTATTAAAAATCCAGAATTCCCCGCTTGTTGAGATTATTATAATGCCTCTCAAATCCTTCGCTACCAACATATTTCTGGCACAGTGGACAGAGCAACAGGCTTCAATACGAGAAGTTCCAGGATAGAATTCCCTTGCAGGCGATGTGGGACTTTTAATTTGATCTAATTGCGTTTGTGATGACTGTAAGAGGGGTGGTATCAAGTACTTTTAAAATTTTTTTCTTAATTTTCCAATTTATATTTTATTTAAAAACATGTTACAATTTTTGGATTTACAGAGTTAAAACAGGACATTGTCTGTCGGATTGTCTATATGTATATATGTACATATATATGTTTATATATACATACATACATAGGTATGTATATATATATATGTATATATAAGTATGTATATATATATGTATATATATGTATGTATATATAAGTATATATATATATATATACATGTATATACATACATATATATATATATATATATATATACATATATACATATATATACATATATATATAAATATATATATAATATATATATATATATATATATATAATATATATAATATATAATAATATATATAAATATATATAAAATTTAATTATTGTATATATAATTAACAATATTATATAAAAAATATATAATTTATTATATAATAAATTTACTTTATATATATAATTATAAATATATATTATATAAATATATATATAAAATTCTATATAATATAAAATTTAAATTTATTTGTAAATGTTACGAAAAATGTCTTCTATTAATTGATTTTAATTGAAATTATTTTGACAATTTAATAAGGTCTAATATTCTTGAAATATTATGAGATTTGTTAATAAATATTGAAAATGGTATATCATTCGTTGTAAGGTATTAAAATTCATGCTGTAAAAGACTATTTAGATATAGTACACAATAAATTGAAATTCATAAGTATTTTCTCTAATTTTTTTTAATTAAAATGCTAGTCGTATTTATTTTTTATGCAAAAATATTACTCAATACTAAATTTAATATTGTTATAAAAGTCAATGAAATAGAATAGTTTAAAAATGAATCTTTACTATCACAGACAATGAAAATTAGATTGGGTTTAATTATGTTTTCTTTTTTATGATGCCGTTTCATCACCCCATAAAATTTTAATATTATCTAGTAATGCTTTGACTGATTAAAGATGTTCCCTTGAACTTATTTACCCGAAGATGACAGTTTATTGTCATATGGGTAAAATATGTCTGGAGCCTGTCGTGCTCCAGAGGTCTTCTATGTTATAACAGTTTACAGAGATGGTATAATTAAAAATAATTATTTAGAACATTTGAGTTATTTATTGCATTGTGTAAAATTATTTAAAATTACTACAGATTAAAAATTCTCCATTTCTGTTCCACTAAAAAGTGCAGCATAACTAGGAGTGGAAAGAAAAAAAAATCCATTAATATGTAGTAAATATAATTATCAGTTTAATAATTAATGATATATATTTTCAATATTTCTTGATTTCGCATATAGCCCGTCATATGACGGGATCAGTAAAGTTTAAAATTTTTCAGAATTGTAAAGTACCCTATGAGGCAGGTAAAAAAAAAAGTATTTGTTTTTGGCTGAGAATTATATGGTACAAGCCGAATAATTTGGTTATCTTCAAACTGCTCTACAGTCTCCCGATACAATGAATGCAGTTTAGAATCACGTTGAATTCATTTAGAAAGATAATTCACAGTTTCCTTTTCCTACAGTAATTAATGAAAGTAAAGGAATGAAACTATCATTTCCACTACAATCTGGAGGTAGATAGAATTTGCTGTTAATACCAGTCATAAAATTTTCATTGCAAGAAAAAATAATAGATGATTAAATTTAAAATTAACACATATGTACCTAATCTATTATTTAAGCCAAATATAAAAGAAAATTATTTAGGTTCAATGATAAAACGTATGACAATAATGCAGATGATATTTAAATATTTTAAATTAGAAATGACTGAATGAGATGGTTAAAGGAATGACGTCATAATGCTAGAAAAAAAATGTTATTTTAACCTATTTATTATGTGAGAAATCGATAAATTTAATCACCTGCTCGTAACCGGGAAAATCGGTCTTGAATTAATTGGATTAAAAGCTCGAAAAGGGGGTAGAAGGAGTGGATTTCGTTTGTTTTAAAGACGACAGTATTTTTTGCTGTGATATGAAGCATATTTATTTCAATTTATTTTAGAATCGGATCGATAGTTTAGGAGAAGATAAACTTTATTCGCTTTGAATGGATGCCTCTATCCATTCAAGGTCCAATCGCTTCATAAATTTGCGGACAGATAACTTAGGTTATTATTATATAGGGGATATATATCAACAGAATAAACACAGTATATATCATATTAATAAGCACTAATATTATAAAAAGTTTAACATGTGAGGGGGGGTGTTTCCTCTCAAAGCCCTTGTAATAAAAGAAATGCAAAATAAAATTAATAACAGATGAAAATTGGAAAGGGTAGCTCCATAGACATTCTTCAATACTCCTACCTTTCTTAAAAAACTTTGAAATAATTCTTTTTTAGAAAAAAAAGAAAAAAACCCTCAGATTCGGAATACCGTTGATCCCACACACTTGGAGTTTAGAGTGAAATGCAACACCTGCCTCACACCTAAGAATATCCTGATATTTTTTAACAATTTCAAAAATAGTAAGAACTGAAATAGCTACACCCGCCATAATTAAATTACTAAATCCCAGAAAATAAGAACAAAACGTAAATGTTCCAAACCAAAGCATCCTGTTTTATTTAGAATATCCTGATACTTTTTAACAATTTCAAAAATACTAAAAACCGAAATAACTTCACCGTCATAACTAAATAAACTAAATCCCAGAAAATGATAAGAACAAAAACAAAATACAACCTGACCTAAGCGACTGTAAACCAAAAGAACAGCTAAAAGCTAAGATGCAAATTTCTCAAATACTGACGGGTACTGACGTCAGAAATCACGTGCAACAAGAGCACATTAGAGCTGCCATACCCCACCACTAAAGTCAAGGCAAACACACTAACCCACTCATCGCCCCATAAAAGATCGCCAAATTTGGCGACAAAAAAACACGGCGTTCTAATTGCATCTGTACCAAAAGCTGTGTGGATAAAAGTATGACTTAGTGATTAGGTGCTCGATAATTTAGGAGAAGATAAACTTTACTCGTTTTGATTTATGTTATTCCTAACTCATCAAGAATCCAATATCGATTCCTCAATCCGTTCCAGGTCCAACCTCTTCATTTATTCGAAAATAGACGGGCAGATAACTTAGACACTGATTATATAGGGGATGATTGAAACACAAGTATGTTTTTCAGTGACATATTCTTATGAAACCTATGAACTACGTAGTATTTAGCATAATCAGTAAAAGTAAGCTAAAATTATTATAATAAATTGAACACGTTTCATTTTTTTCTTTACTTTGCGAGTCAACCGTCGTAGAACTTGTACCAACTGAATTTTCATCTCCATAATGGCAAACTTTTTACCTGCAAAAGAATTTTCAGGACTATTACTATAATTGAATATACTTAGTCATTTTTACATTTTTACTATAAGAGATAACATGGGTAATATGGAGTGATAAGTGTAGACAAATATAGAGATGCGGTTGTTGTAACCTTTTCAATACTAGAGTAGCTTATTTTACAGCAGATTTAGTTTGATGCTTACAAGAGAACTGTGACCCATGTTGCCTCAAAAAAATACCTATTCCCTATTACTCTATAGAATATATACATATACTTATATATATATATCAGTGGCGTGCGGTAGGTGTTCATGCAGGGTGTGCAGAGAGCAACAACAATAATAATAATAAAAGCATAAAAATGTACATTAAACACTTCTTTAACATTTATTATTCATTTGTACACAAAATCCATAATTCTATCCGTATTACTAATAATAACGAAAAACATATACTTCCACGAAAAACTTATATTTCAACAAACGTAGCACCACACGGCGCCCGCCACTGCGGTGCCTCATCAGGATGCTCATTGGTGCCGTCAAACCGAAAGTCCAGTCCACGTGCAGAGGATTTCACTGCACGCTGGCGCAATAGAACGAACTGCATCTTGTTCGGTCAGTGGATTAAATTATATTTATTTATTGTTTTTAACATTTGGAAATCATATATTCTGCGAAAAACATCTTGACAATTTTTAAAAACAAAACCAGGGATATGGTGTTTCAGATATAATTTATATACTGTCTGTAAAACACAATGAATGGTAAAATTTGGACTGTTCTGTTAGAATTCGTTTCTTTTTTGTCTAACAAAACAAAATTGTTTTTCGGCGAATTATTTCAATAAATAGAATACATCACCGAATTTACTTTACCACACTAAAACATTTCCCTTTATATTGATGAAATACTTCTTTTATGTTTTCATGAACAGAAAATCTTACAATATATAAATTTAAACATTAACCGTCTGCAAAATCGTATGGCCAGTTAATCAGTTAAAAAACCAAAATCGCGTTAGCACATAAGTCCCAGCTCGAATACAACGCTTAATAAACCGTGCCTTCGTATGATTCTGAATGCCAAGTGCAGGAAAAATAGCTGCACTTGTCTCAGTGCTATAGTATGCTGTTCTTCTCTAGTAGCCTATACATATAAAGCGTGAGTTTCTATTAGTGCTAAAATTAATATAATAAATTGAACACGATTCATTTTTTTCTTTACTTTGCGAGTCAAATCTTAGTTGAATCTTTTGAAATGAATTTTGATTTGAACATGTTTAAACGTTATCAAAAATATTCAAATCAATGTTAATTCAAAATTTTATATTAAAATATAGTTGCCTTAATGCAAATGAATAAATGTGGTTGAATTAAAGTGTTGTGTTTTAGTGAGCTGTTAGTATATTTAAGCTATAAATGACAGAATTTGAAACCTTTTCTGAAATCTGCAAATACGTTTTAAAAATTAAAAACTTATTAAATCTGGAATTCCATTTATGTATTATAATTTTTAAAATTTGTCTAGTGTAATTTAAGAAAATTTAATAACAAATCTTTTACTTTTAAATAATTTTTTCTCCCAAAGAAATTCATTCCTGCCTTCTTATTTATATAGAAAATTTTTAAAACTTTAGATTCAAATTTTTTTTTCGAATATGTATGAAAGTTACCAAAAATGTCCAAATCATGGTTTTAAAATTTAAATAAAAATTGATTTAATTCAAATGAATAATGGTGGTAGATTCAATGTTGTATTTTATGGACCTCTCAGTATACAAGTAATAAATGACAGGTTAAAAATTCTTCTTGAAAACTACAGTTCCGTTTTAAAAGTTAAAAAATCTTTTTAAAATTGAACTTATATTTTATTAAATTACAGAAGAGATTGTAATCCAATATATTCATAACAATTTGTAGTACACTTATAAACATGACACCAATACGTTTAAATTAAGTGAACATTCATAGAAAAGTGCAGTTTGAGTTCTGTAATCAGCTATTCACTATCCCAACAATTCCTAATTAGAAACTGAAAAATTACTGAGAGGTTTGTGTTGGAGAAATCTATAGAACTAAATACAATTCTGAAAAAAAAAATATTTGGATGATATTTTCAATCTTCCTTATTTTATTTTTGCAAGAAATAATCTCTTAGGTAATTTCGAACCAATTTTATAGTTCTATTAAATAACTCTAAAAATGTTTAAAGAATATTAATGTTATATAATAAAAATTAAAATAAGAAAAGTCTGTAATACAGTAGACTCCGCTTATATAGCATAATAAAATAATTTTTAAAAACTCTTAACGTCATCAAAAAATTAAAAATATAATACTCAGTTTTTGTATCGGCACAATCAAGTTAGTAATCAGTAGACCTAAAAGGTTCTTGTAGAATGATGTTATTTTTATTATACTATTTATTTAATATTTTTGAATTAAATTTAAGATTTCTTCTATTGCAGATAATAATTTTCAAAAGGGGAAAAATTCCTTTATTCCAGCCAGTGTTTCTGCAATAAATTTCCAGTTTAAGATCGAAGATTCTAACAAAAGGATGTGCAGTATCCCTGATACAGAATATCATAATAATGAATGTAACAATAAACATTTCAACTTATCAGGAAATGATCATTTAAGAAATAAAATAATGACTTTATTTGGCAGTTTAAAGATAGAAAGGGATAAAAAAAAGGAAGAGCAAAGTAAGTTAAATAAATTTTGATCTTTTATGAAGTAGAAATAAAGTTACATATATTATGTGGAAAAGAAATATATTTCATTCAAAAAATAAAATATAGATCAGAATAATATATACAGTCAAGGTCGCACGCAAGGGGAGGAATTCAGGGGACCGGTCCCCCTTCAAAATTCTAAAAAGACCGTTTCATGGGAAAAAATCAACCATGTGTGTGGTTGTGCCATCTGATTAGCTGTGCATATATAACAATGTGTTTAGAACAGTATTTTTAGTGATATGGAGTTAAAAAGAAATAAGAGCAGATTGACTAGCACCCATAGCAACACATCACAAATGGAAGGAATCGTGAAAAGTTTTTACAAATCTTCAAAGGGAGCATATTTTATAATATATAAGTAAAATATTTAAGCATGTTCATTTTTTTAATTATTCTTTTTGTTTGGTTATACTTCTGTTTTAAAATTAGAATTCCTTACCACGTAGAAGTTAAACTTTTTCAATTTTAACTTTACTGCTAAATTCATTGTGCAGTTACTTCATTACTTACTCTAGGCTTCAAATTTGCTCATTATATCCTTTTTCAACGATTTTCATATTTTAAAACCATATTGTATTATGATACTAATTACGCGTATACATATATAAGAAAGCTTCCAGTTTTTCTGAAGTATAATTCACAAAAAAGAATGTCTTTCTCCTTTGTCCTCCACCGAATATAATTTCTGGGTACTGCCCTGTGTACAGTATAACAAAAAATATATTTTTATCTTCTTATATTACTTGAATTTAAAAACATTTCATTTTCAGGTAACTCTTTCCTAAAATGGAGAAATTCATCTGATCCAAACACTAATCAAAAAATCGATTCGAATTGTAATGCTGAAGGATCCAGTAACCAGATGTACATCATCCCTGAAACAGAGAATAAGAATTATGTGTTTAGGAAGACAAATTCCAACTTTTTAGAAGATGAGCACAAAAGAAATGAAATGACATCTGAATTTGGCAAATTAGAAATAAAAAGCTGTAAAATAGACCACAGTAAGTTCAATGAAATTTGATTTTTCTTATGGCGTAAAAAAGAGTTGAAATATAGCAGTGTGAAATTTCTAAAACAGAGATCATTGAAGTTTTCTGAATAAAACGTTGTTTAAATTTTCTTTTCTATCTATATCTAAACTGTTCTTTAAATTTAAGAACTTTTCATTTACAGACATCTCTTCCCTGAACTGGAGAAATTCCTCTTATCGAAGCACTTTTAAAGGAAGCGATTTGAATTATGAAGAAGAAGGATGTAGTAACGAGATGGACAGCATCGTTGAAACAGTACATCACAATGATGAGTCTAGAAATCCTGTTAGAAATTCCTGTGAAGATGAACACATAAAAAATGAGACGATGAAAAGATTTGGTACATTAGAAATAGAAGGATATGAGCATAAAAAGAAAAAGAAAAGTAAGTTAATTTAAATTTAACTTTTCCTGTTAACCCTCCGAGTGGAACACATCGAAGAAAAAAGTCTCCAAAATATATGCTAAACTTTTACTCTGCCAGTGGTCAAAGCGTTCTAGGATTTTTTTCCTTCACCTTTGTCGACTAGAATGGAATACGGGAAACCCACCCTCGTTATTGTCCCTTTACTTCCGGTTATAAATAGATATATAGATATTATAGATTGTTAATTTTTAATACACATAAAGCTCGTCAAGTCTCAACGATCATCCCATAAGAAATAATGGATTCTAAAAGTACAAATAAGAATATTCTTTGAGAGACTTGTCTATATTTTTTACGAAAGTCATCCAAGATATTTAAATGGTGCAATTAGAGATACATCTGTTACCGCAAACGAAATACTTGAAAATAGAGATTTACAAAGCCACGAAAAGCTATCAGAGCCTTTATGCCTCAGGGGTAGGGGTGCATCCCTTAATAAATGCAAGTCAAAGAGGGGTGAAGTTTCAAAACAATCGATCTGACAAAAAATTCATAGGGGAAAGAACTGACAGAATTGTACATTGCATCCATTTTCAAATCGTTTTTGGAGGTCGAAAATTCTATGTTTTGAAGATATCATCGGTTTGGCGGAATTGTACGTGCGAGCTGCTTAGAGGGTTAAGCATAAATAAGGTTGTATATATCATATAGAAAAGTAAAATTTCAAGTAAAAGATTCATCTGTTTTTTTTTAATGAAAAATAATTGAAAATTTAATTATCTCTTGAAATAAATTTCCTTATAAAGTAAAATCTTTTTTATTTCCAGATAAAGATTTCCTAAAATGGAGAAATTCTCATCATTCAATCACTTTTCAAGAAATTGATTCGAGTTTTAAGTATAAAGGATCTAGTAAAGAGATGTGCAGCCTTTTTGAAACAGAAAATCACAATGATTCAAAGAATCCACATTCCAACTCCTTAGAAGATGAATTTAAGAGAACCGAGATGATGTCATCATTTAGCACATTAGAAATAAAAAGATGCAAGAATAAAAAGAAAAAGAAAAGTAAGTTCAATTAAGTTTAACTTTTCTTATTATTGAGAAATAAGGTTGTCTATATGATTTAGAAAATTTAAATTTCAAACTCAAATTATCAAAGTATTTTTTAAAGAAGTGTTAGTGAATTATTTTTAATGCAAACTGTCCTATAAAATAATCAACTTTTCATTCACAGCTAAATCTTTCCTAAAACGGAGAAATTCTTGTCATCCAATCACTTTTCAAGAAATCCATTCGAGTTTTAAGGATGAAGGATGTAGTAACCAGATATGCAGCATTCTTGAAACACATAATGATAATTGTGAATCAAAGAATCCACTTTCCAACTCCTTAGAAGATGAGCATAAGAGAACAGAGATGATTTCAACATTTAGTACATTAGAAATCTGTAAGAGTAAAAAGAAAAAGAAAAGTAAGTTCAGTTGAATTCAACTTTTCCTATTATTAATAATCTTGTCTATATCATGTAGAAATGTTTAATTTCAAATTCAAAGATTATTAAAGCATTTTCTGAAGAAAATAGTAATGAATTGTTTTTAATGCAAACTGTCTTTTAAATTAATAAACAATTTAATTTCATTTCTAGATAAATCTTTCCTAAAATGGAGAAATTCTCGTCATCCGATCACTGTTCAAGGAATTGATTTGAATTTTAAGGATGAAGGAACTAGTAAGATGTGCAGCATTCTTGAAACAGATAATGGCAATTGTGAATCAAAGAATCCAATTTCCAACTCCTTAGAAGATGAACATAAGAGAACCGAGATGATGTCAACATTTAGCACATTAGAAATCTGTAAGAGTAAAAAGAAAAAGAAAAGTAAGTTCAGTTGCATTTAACTTTTCTGCTTATGTAGAAATAAGATTG
>CM063499.1:22469043-22476270 GCA_032207245.1 Pardosa pseudoannulata
AGAATTTATCTCCAACAATCTTGTTAAAAAATGCACATAAAATTTTTATCCTCAATAAATATAAAGTTCCATAGTTGGACATACGACTGCATTTAGATTAGGGGTTCTTTTAATGCCCAGAAATCCTAAACAATTCAAATAATCGGGGCTAATTTCTCGATGAAAGATATTTTCTGTGATCAGGCATATATATACATAATGCATGTATATATATTATATATATATATATATATATAATATTATATATATATGTATATATATATATAATATATATATATATATATATATATATATGTATATATATATCATATATATGTTTTTTTATACATTTATAAAAATTTTTAAAAATTCATATTATAAATAAAATACAAAATTTTAGCGATTTCTCTGAAAAATAGCTAAAAATTTTATCATAACCAATTGGGAAATGTTTGTATCAATGTTTCTGCATTTGCTTGAAATGACGTAAAATTTAATAATGTACTCAAGCTAACAAATAATCAATGTGTATTAGACTCATAGAAAAAGTTTATATACAAAGAAATTTATAACTATTTTAACAGTTTTAAAACAATGCAATTAATTTATAATGCTCAGGACATAATATAAAATATAGCATGTGCCATAATATATAGAACTTTATAAGCGTTATAAAAAAATTTAAATATAATATATATGTATATATAACATAATGTATGTATTTTATATATATATTATATATATATATTGTATATATATATTATTATAGACATGTATATATGTTTATATATATGTATATATATATATATATGTATATATATATATATGTATATATATATATATATATATATATGTATATATATATGTATATATATATATATGTTTATATATATATATATATATATATATATATATATATGTATATATATATGTATATATATGTGTGTATATATATATGTATATAAATATATATATATATATATATGTATATATATATATATGTATATATATATATATATATGTATATATATATATATATATATATATATATATATATATATATGTATATATATATATATATATATATATATATATATGTATGTATATATATGTATGTATGTATATATATATGTATATATATATATGTATGTATATATATATATGTATATATATATGTATATATGTGTGTATATATATATGAACTTATATATGCATATATATATATATGTGTATATATATATATATATGTATATGTATATATATATGTATATATATATGTATATATATATATATATATATATATATATATATATATATATATATATATATATATATATATATATATATATATATATATATATATATGAAACTTTCCCGATTTCTCGTTTAAGAGGTTTTCCAGCTGAAAAAGTATTTAATTCCTTGGTTAATTATAAACGTTCTTAAACGGATTTCACTCTAAGAAAACACTTCATCAAGCTTCGAATATCTGGATTAGTTTTTGTGACAGGAATGTGGAATTTTTTTGTGTTACTTGCGAGTTTCAATTATTTTAATATAATTACAAAAAAAAAAAAAAATTATGGTAACATTTTTAAAAATAGATCATAGATTTAGATTTAAAAAATAGTTCTGTTTGTTTTGTAAAATAATTTTTTTAATTTAAACTCACTATAAAGTGACTTTTATATTATTTAGAATAATTTTGTAACTGAGCCAATAGCGATTGCCGGGAAAAAGGCCGGCTGAGGACTTTACTATGTAATAGTGTACATTAAAGTCCTTATCCGATGTTTACGAACTAGAAAATAGATTAAGATGATATTTAAAAAAAGACCAAAATAGATGTTAGTATATAAAAGTAGATTCCTGTAAGTTTTGCAAAATTAAATTTTTAAATTAAAAATTATTTTAATGTGGCATTTGTAATGTGCATCTATGATTAAAGGTAGCTCAAAAAATGCCGGCTAAGGACTTTACAAAGCAATAATGGATAAACTAATGTTTAGGAATAAGAAAATAAAATTAAAATATTATTTAAAAATGAATAGATTTAGAAGTCAAAAATTGATTTTTGTTAGTTAAGCAAAATTCTATCTTGTAATTTTAAAGTTGTTCTTACTTATACTTCTTGCACAAGCCAAGTACGCGCCTTAAATATTCGAATAGCCATGGTCTATTCGAATTAAGGCAAGGTGTGTGACTTTCTACTATAGTAAGAAAACCGCTAGGGTTAAATCAAGACTTGGCTGAAAGTGGGTCCTCGTATTTTAGAAATAGGGACCAAGCAAAATATCCCTAGGCTGTCACCCCCAGAGATATCGATTTAGAACTTTAAGGACATTGTGCCCACAAACCTATTTTACGTGCCCCAATCATCCTTCAAAAACACGACGTTTCTTACGCGAGCCACGAACAACTAACACTTCAGTTGCGAGATAATTTAAAAGTACTATAAAGTGATTATTATACTATTTAAAATAATTTGTTAATTGAATGAATACAACAACGACCAACGGCTGTTAAAACATATGCCGGCTATAGACTCTACTATGCAATTTCTGTAATATATATATTTCTGATCCTAACTTACTATAGTAGAAGCTTGATTATCCGAACCTCGATTAACCGAAACTCTCCGTTAACCGTAATTGATTTCTTCTTCACTTTATTTCACTTTCAGCTATCATCCAAAATTTTCTCTTTACAAACATGCCTTTTTGAAAGTCTTTTTTTAACCATTCTTTTTGTAGGCAAGCCGTCCTTTCCAAACTACAAGTGCAGATAATTATTTTGGAATTTCCATTTTTATAATTCATTTTAACAAGCACAATTATCGGTATGAGTGTACATTTCTCCACTTTTAAACATCCCTGTTCTAAACAAAACTCACCCAATCCGAAATTTGGAAAATGACACTGTCGAGCCCCGGAACAATAGAATGTTATTGCACCAATGTAACATATTAAACTAAATTACTATTGATGAATTCTCGATTATCCAAAATTTTCTATTATCCGATGTGTGTTTGGTTCCAATTACTTTGGATAATTCAGGTAGTACTGAAATAATCGTCGTAATTCTGGAGATACAGTTACTAATTTTTTCCAAAGTATATAATGTTACAGTATTGTCATAGAAAAAGTTTCACGTAAAAGATCCATACACAAACATTTATTTATATACAAATCAAGGAATGGTATTATTAATTATTTGGACTTCATTAGCATGTCTTTAGAATGACGGTTCTTGAATGAGAATCGAATGTTTCTTTCTGGCAATAAAACAACATTCCAGTCCAAGTCATTCTCACCTATTCTATCTTCAGTCGTTATTTTGAACCGTCGTAGAAAGTGTACTAACTGAATTTTCATCTCCATAATGGCAAACTTTTTACCTGCAAAAGAATTTTCAGGACTATTACTATAATTGAATATACTTAGTGATTTTTACATTTTTACTATAAGAGATAACATGGGTAATATGGAGTGATAAGTGTAGACAAATATAGAGATGTGGTCGTTGTAACCTTTTCAATACTGGAGTAACTTATTTTACAGCAGATTTAGTTTGATGCTTAACAAGAGAACTGTGATCCATGTTGCCTCAAAGAAATACCTACTCCCTATTACTCTATAGAATATATACATATACATACATATATATATACACACACATACACACAAATATATATATATATATATATATATATATATATATATATATATATATATATATATATATATATATATATATATGTATATATATATATATATGTCAGGATATAAACTATAGAGTAATTTAAGAGAATTTAATTAGGGATTCTTTTAATGGGAGTAACGCGCCTCGCGTTATTAATCACATAAATACGGCTCTCGCGCAGTGATATGTGCAGAGAGAGAGCAGGATGTACTGTCCACGGTCAGACGTGGCTCCTCGAAGCAGTGAAAACTGCCTTTGTTAGCAGTTGGGCGCCAATATGAGACGCCATTGTTGAGTAGCGTGTGAAATGGATTAATAAAGAGAAGAAAAATAATTACTTGAGAGTGGTTTGATTTATATATTTTACTAGTGTGTTTATTGGACCACGACATATATATATATATATATATATATATATATATATATATATATATATATATATATATATATATATATATCAGGGGCGTGCGGTAGGTGTTCATGCAGGGTGTGCAGAGAGCAACAACAACAATAATAATAAAACCATAAAAATGTACATTAAGCACTTCTTTAACATTTATTATTCATTTGTACACAAAATCCATAGGTCTATCCGTATTACTAATAATAACGAAAAGCATATACTTCCACGAAAAACTTATATTTTCAACAAACGTAGCACCACACGGCGCCCGCCACTGCGGTGCCTCATCAGGATGCTCATTGGTGCCGTCAAACCGAAAGTCCAGTCCACGTGCAGAGGATTTCACTGCACGCTGGCGCAATAGAACGAACTGTTTCTTGTTCGGTCAGTGGATTAAATTATATTTATTTATTGTTTTTAACATTCGGAAATCATTTATTCTGCGAAAAACATCTTGACAATTTTTAAAAACAAAACCAGGGATATGGTGTTTCAGATATAATTTATATACTGCTTGTAAAACACAATGAATTGTAAAATTTGGACTGTTCTGTTAGAATTCGTTTCTTTTTTGTCTAACAAAACTAAATTGTTTTTCAGCGAATTATTTCAATAAATAGAATACATCACTGAAATTACTTTACCAGACTAAAACATTTTAATTTATATTGATGAAATACTTCTTTTATATTTTCATGAACACAAAATCTTACAATATATAAATTTAAACATTAACTGTCCGCAAAATCGTATGGCGAGTTAATCAGTTAAAAAACCAAAATCGCGTCAACACATAAGTCCCAGCTCTTAATAAACCGCGCCTTCGTATGATTCTGAATGCCAAGTGCAGGAAAAATAGCTGCACTTGTCTCAGTGCTATAGTATGCTGTTCTTCTCCAGTAGCCTATACATATAAAGCGTGATTTTCTATCAGTGCGCAGTGCGTACACATAAAAATTTCTTATGTTCGTTTTGTTTTTGAACGCGCTACGTGGTGCAGCACCTAGTACAGCACGCACTGCGAGAATACAAGCAAGCAAATCAACATATTTTAATATATAATAAATAATATTTATTATATACCATATAAAGATAGGTAGACATAGGTGCAGAAAATTATTATCCCTCCTAATTTTGCTAGGGTGTGCAGTGCACACCCTGCACATATGGACCGCAAGCCACTGATATATATATATATATATATATTATAGAGTAATAAATGTATAGATGTCAAACCTAGGAGAAGTCAAACAGTTGATGATGTCTTGATAATGTCTTTGTTCATGACTATTATACGGTTTAGCTATCAAACGTCAAACATGGCGATGCGTGGTTAGTGTCCACCGTCTAACAAAAAAGCTATATTTGGCAGAGTTTCATATCTTAGTAAATCATCTCTTTATTCAAATAGTTTCCTTTTGAGGCATCAGTTGCGCTGTTTTCATTTATTCGTAGACTCACGATTGGATGATGCTGATAGCTCTATGTCTTTGCGCCAACTTTTCTCTTACGCTTTGCATATCAAATTCCTGTATATGCTTCCGCTTGACCGAATTAAGCTAAAGAATACACGATTGGGGGTTTTCATTTGATTGTGCTTACGAGATAGTTCCCTTTTAAATCTTATATAACTCTTTTTTCCAACCCCTCTTTTTAGACCTGAATATATACACTGTCTACCAATAGTATTTGGACATGTGATAGAAAAAAATATAGTTGGTAGATCTGAGAGACAATTACAGCGTGAAAACACCGGGGCACACTTTCCACAGTCTTTTTATTACAGCTAGTATTGTCTTCATAGGTTAGAGTAGAAATAGAAGTTTCACCGATTTTGGACGGGTAGTGCAAATTTTTGGCGATCCAACTCGTCCCAGAGGTTCTCGATAGGGTTCAGGTCTAGGCTATGGGCAGGCCAGTCCATTAGATGAACTCCATTGGCACCATACCAAGCCTTGGTTAACTTCGAAAAATGATAATTCGCATTGTTGTCCTGAAAGTTATAGGGGTCCAATCTGCAAAACTGCCACAACGTAGGAAGCCCACGTCATCCAAAATAGTGAAGTAGTCATCTGCGTTAAGATTACCATGAATGGGAACCAAGAATCCCAGTCCATATCCTGGAAAAACAAACCCAGATCATAATTCCACCTCCGCTGAACTTGATTGTTGGCACAATGCATTCTGGAAGGAGACGTTCTCCATACCCAGCCATCCGAATGGTAAAGGATGAACTTTGATTCGTTTTCCAGTGTTGTTGCAACAAGACGAAGTTTAATGTAACCGAATGACCGATAAGCGATACAATGAAGGATCTGTTTGAAAAATTTCAATGGACTGGGAATTGAAGGATGAACGTTTTGGAGAGGTACGGCGATCTGCAACCACAGAGGGAAATGCTCAACTTGTGCAGCAGGTGATCCACCAGCGGCTTCGGGATTCCATTCGCCGTATTGCAGCTGCAGTACAAATAAATGTGTTTTACGCTGAACCGGCCTAAGCCATACAGCAGCAACCTTGATGACCGTGCCGCAACAGTGACCCATAAATGGCTACCAAGCCACCGCTGACCTACGAGAGGCCCGTCATGGTCTGATTTTAATGTGGTCCAGCCCAGTAAGGAGCAAACTCTACAGAGGTAAGCTCAGGACTACAAGGATGAACATTAGAGAAAGATCACTCAGGTACCCTGGGATCGTGAACCCCGTACACAGCTGAAGGAGGTGTGCCCCTGGGGGGCTGCAGTACAAATAAAGCCAACGTACAAGTATCGTCTCATTCGCCAGAGTTTACATCGCTATCCATACAAATTTCAAATTCGACACTAGTTCAAATTTGGCATTCATTAATGCTCGAGAGACATTGGCTAACGATATGATGCAAAGGATTGATGACGGCGGGGTATCCATGAGGACAGCATTTAGTCACTTGCGAAGCTTATTTTTATATGAACGGCTTCTTTCATAAACAGAAATGGCGCATATGGGAAATCGAAAACCCCCCCTGTTGCAGTCCCATCGTCCCTGCATACACAAAAAGTAATGTTTTCGGCTGCCATTTCTTCCAAAGGTCTCATTAGCCCATTTTTTAAATCCGAAATGATTACTGCCCCACGCTATGTAGACATTCAACTAGATGCAACT
>CM063499.1:22476370-22488870 GCA_032207245.1 Pardosa pseudoannulata
ACCTGGTCAAAACGTTTGATCAGCTAAAAAAGAGACATCCCGTGACCAGCTCACAATGCATTAAAATTGAAAAAAGATGTAATAAAAACACAATGAAAATGTAAATTTTATAATAAACAAATAAGTAGATCTGTCATAAAGTATAGTGGCACCCATTCCCAAAAGTTTTTTAAAAGGTTATTGTGACCGCACTGTGTGACACAACTTCAATTATGTGCCTGTATCGTGTGACGTATCAGCTTTCTCACAGCAGTTTTAATCCGTTTTATAATCAGTCGCAAACACATCTAGGTAGCTACAGTTGGCATGCTGAGTGGCAAAATATGCAGAGATTATATATTTCGACTTACACTGAAATTTATCAGCAGTTTCATGAAGTACAAACTTCTGTTAAGCCCGTATCACTTGAATAGAATATACAAACTGACAGCCATTTCACGTTGCAGTTGGATGAAAATACTCGATCACACGCAGATTTCAACTCAACTGCACCGTACAATTGCGGCATGCACTAAATTGTACCAGAAAGTACTGGATATTTCAACATTTTCTCTTCTGAACTAGATTTTTCTGTGCTGTTCTTTGTGGAATAAACTGCACCAAATTGTCAATATTTAGCTAATAAATCAGTGTTTGTTTTGTGGTCTTATCTAAATTCCATTAAATCACATTAATCATAAGAGAAGGACAGAATAGTATGGTAGAAACTGCCAAATTTCAAAGTTATTTATTGCACATTTCTAATAATGCAATATTTAATATTTTATATACAATAATGATATTATTATTATATTATATAATATTTTAATATGTAAAATAAATTTATGAATATTTAAATTGCGATAAAATAGTTTAGCGTGAGTAAAACAGTTTTAATTTTTAAGTAGATTATTTTTAAATCAAAATAGAACTGAAAATAAGAATATTATGAATCTGTATTTTTTAAAGCACATTTTTAAATCGTTTTTGCAAAATTATGTTTTCGCAGAAGTCAAAATTTGTTGTGATCATGTACATAGCTATCTACATTTTCCGGGCAATTAGATATAACTATATTTACTGATCTTTTTGTTGTTCTTTTTGACTAGACAATCGGAACTTTACATCCAAGGCCAATTTTAAATTGTATAACAGTGAAACACTTTTATCTTTTGTTCATCTTTTCCTGAAATTTCTGGGTGAAACTCCTTCCGTTAAAGAATAAGTCAGAAATGTTGGATAAAATTGCTGATTTAATTATCTGATAAGTATTTGAATTAAAGACATTTTATACTATCTTTCTAGAAAGTTAAATTATAACCATATTCGTGTCTCTTCCTGCACCACGTAAAAACTACCAAAGGTATAGATGTGTAGCGTTTTTTAAAATTTCTTTGTAAATATTGTAAACTTAACTTAAAGTATGTGTTTTTAAGAAAGTTCAATTAACATTTTAATAGTTTTAATAAATAATAACTTATAAACTTTCTAGTTTGCCGATATTTTATTCGATGCAAAACGATTGTATAGTATTCTATGTTCAAACTGTAATCTACATGAATAATATTATAGATTTCTTAATGATTTTGCACAGTCAAAAACTGTCTTTTTTTGAGGTGATAATTTTTTATTTTCGCCACTCAGAGTTGTCAATCGGAGCTATAAATAGTGACTTTCGATATTTTCCCGTACTCCAAGACACAATTTAAGATTGCGCTACTTGCTACTTTCCCACTTCTCTTGCTTTTCCCCCTTCTTCCGATTTTGATGATTTGAGCAATGAACAACCAGCAGATTGTCTGCACCGGTAGATAGTCCGTGGCTGAAGAAATTTGCTTTTTAAACACAGATAATCCACGAACTATACGTACGAAATTACGGTATTTGCTTACTTTAATATTCATATTTAAATACTTAGCACGTTTAGTTTCTACACCTGAAAAATTTGCAAATATTTTGACTTTAAAATATTTAATTGTATACAAAATAAAATTAAAAAAGGTTTAATTTTTAACTTTAAACAATACTATTTTTCACAATTATTTTTTCAAATCCTTAATAGATCCTTTAATTTTTCTGTCAAGTTTCAATTTAGTGATTTTTTATTAATAGAAAACAAAGAGAAAAGGGAAAGAAATATGTGATGTGATAAACATTTAAAAATATACATCTTTTTGGGTCTTTTAATAAACAAAGTAGCTTCCTGAAAATTACAAGTATTTTCTAATATTTTTGTAACTCATAATTAAAGCTGTGGGATTTTAAGGAATTTATTTAACTGGTCGAAACAAATGTACAAAAACTTTGAGAAAGTTTAAAGTTTGAGATATTTTGAAAACTGGTTCAAATATAGGTTGGAAAAAAATGCTTCTGTTCATTTCTAATTTGGATATTTCTTTTAAATAATGTCGCATGAGTATTATTTCTTTCGTTATAACTATATTCTGTTGAAAATTATATAATTTCTCTTAATACAGTTTTTGAAGCATTATTTATTCCTAACAGCAATATGGGTAAAGGGCTATTGGCTTTTTAATTGTGAGTTACTCTACATTTTAATAGTGTACCCAGGGAGTTTCCCACGACGGTCAGCACGTGCATGCACAGCTATGGAAGAAATTTCCAAGAAGAATTTAGGTGCAGCTGTTGACTTCGAGTTTTAGGGACCCCTGCGGAGGAGTTATAGATCATGGAATGGCACAAGCGTAACGGGCAAGCTATCACAGAGATGTAACCGTGAGTTATGGGGGCAGGAGCTAAAAAATAATGTCAGCTTTCACAAAAGGGGCTATTTTAATGAATCCAACTGCACGGCCGAAGAGGGTGTTGATGTGGGAAAATTTCACCAATATGCTATTGGCAAAGAAAGAAAAAGGGGCTTTAAAACAGTGGTGATGAGATGGGAAAGAGTGTGAAGAAAAAGGAGTCGAAGTCAGGATTCAAGAGTAGCTGGACATCGAATCCCGTGCCTGCCAGTCAGCACCGACGTCCTGTGCACCCGCACTGAGGTCCTGTACGCCCGAACGCCCGGCCAGACATACATCATGATGAAAGCCCCTGCCTGCTCCTCTGTAATGACTGGAGGTAAACAGATTTAACATATTCATGTTGGTTATTTAGGCCTCAGTAAGTAATTCAATATTTTGATTAAGGAACAACGTATAACAAAAGAGAAATTGTAATAATTATTGTGTATCGATGAATATAAAATCCAAATAATTTCTGTTTATGTTATAAGGAAATTAAGTAATGTAGCAATTTGTAAATAGTGTACAGAATAAATGTTTTAGTCCAAATATAAGGTATTATATTTTTACTGTGTTTCCCTTTGCAAACGGCCGAACGATGACCGAATGGTTAGGGCACTGACCTTCGGAACCGGAGTTCGTGGGTTCGAGTCCCACTGAGGCATGGATGTTCGTAGCCGTTCGGAATCGGCTTTAAACAGTAGGTCCCGGTCTCATTAGCCCTCGTGTTGCAAAAAGTAGACCGTAATGCTACCAACCAACCTTTGCAAACGAACACTGGTGTTAATGTTGTAAGTATATTACAACAATTAGAATAATATTATTTTAGTTATTTCAATACAGGAATGAGTGTAGATATCTGCAGAAAAGCATTAATAAATACTTGATTTTAATCTAATCTATCTAAAGGTTTAATTATCTATGTTAGACTTTCGGGAAAATGTTAAACTTTCCCGTAGTTCTAAAATGAATTGTAACTTGGTAATCAGGTAGACTTCTATATGGTAGTATTACTCAGAAATAACAATCTTCCATTGCTATTATAAGGCTTTTATGTAAGGCGTGAGACTAATTTATTACAAAAGAAAACAACACAAAAAGAGGGAACGTGTACCCGATTCCTTTCAAGAGTCCATCCAGACACAGCCGCACTCCTAAAAGATAAATTTAACCCTCTGAGTGGAACACACCGATTAAAAAAAGTCTCAAAAAATACACTAAAGGTTTATTGTGTCAACGGCCAAAGCGTTCTATGATTTTTTACTTCACCTTTTGTCGACTAGAATGGAATACGGGAAACCCACCCACGTTACTGTCCCTTTATCTTCCGGTTAAAAATAGATATATAAAGAGATATTATAGATTGTTATTTTTTAATACACGTAAAGCTCGTCAAGTCTCGAAGATCATTCCATAAGAAATAATGGATTCTAAAAGTACAAATAAAAATATTCTTTAAGAGAACTATTTATATTTTTTTACGAAAGTTATCCAAGCTATTTAAGTGGTGCAATTAGAGATACATCTATTACCGCAAACGAAATACTTCGAAACAGAGATTTACAAAGCGATGAAAAGCTATCAGTGACTTTGTGCCTCAGGGAGTAGGGGTGCATCCCTCAATAAATGTCAGTCAAAGAGAGATGCAGTTTCTAAACAATCGACCTGAACCTCCTACCTCAAACATTGGTAGAAATGTACATTACATCCATTTTCGGAACATTTTTGGAGGTCGAAAATTGTACGTGACAATCGCTTTGAAGATATCATCGGTTTGGCAGAATTGTACTTGCGAACCGCTTAGAGGGTTAAGGATAAAAAAAGAAAATGTACTGAGATGTGACTCAATTTTTCATCTGCATTTTAAGAAAATAGTTTGAACATATAAAGGAATCCGCACAAAAAAACAAATATGAGAAATTTTTAAATTAGGCAAACTAACAATTTTACTCTACTTTACGTTTCTTGCAGAAAATGGATGTTAACTTCTATCCAGAAGAATATATTTTTTCTTAAATATGGAACTCAATGGTTTATTTTAAACAAAATTTCTCTGATAAAAGCTAACATTCAATTCCTGCTAAAATCAACTCGTGCTTTTTGGTGGTAAATTAATTCAAATATGACCTCCTCTTCCTCCATTTTTATCACGTTGAGGCAAAACCAAAAGCTTAGACGATTAAGACTATCTTCCTTGACGAAATTGAGGGTTAGCTTTTAACCCGTGAAATATTTCTTTTAATTTAGATTGTAATAATAGAGTGTAAAAAAAAATTCTCTTATTGGAAGATAACATTCAATTCCTTTCCTTCTTCTAGAAGGTAAGTGCTAGCAAATGTGACCTTCTCCCAATTTACTTTATGACGTTGGGGCAGAACCGTAATGGACTTATATAACTGCAGACAATCACTAGAAAAGAAGGAAACATTGTAAAAAATTCAAATATGAGCTCTTATAATAATAGATTAAATGGAAGTAGATGATAGCATTAAAAAACCATGAGAGATATCTATCAAACAACCTTCGTCATATGATTACAGATCTCTATGGAATTATCATCATTATTCTAGCTGTCAGTTATCAGTAAGCATGTGATCTGTCAATTGGTCTAAAAAAAAAAAACTTTTTTTAAACCGATGCCATAACATTTGAAAACAAGGAAATATCTCGGTTTTTTTTTTTTTTTTTGAACATTACGTATCAAAGATATAATCAAATAAAAGCTACTACCTTATTTCACTTTTAAAATGTATGCTGAACGAGTAAGAATTTCCCCATACTTCTTTAAATCACATAACTGTTTATCATTAAAAAGATTAGGAAGCAAATAATATAGATGATTTTACGATAGAATTCTCTAAAAAAAATACTAATAAATTTAACGGGAAATTTCAAGGAGATAACATACCATGTGATTTTAATGATTCTATATTTCTAATAAAAACTCAAAAAAATCTTCCTTTTTTTATTACTAACGTAATTCATAAAGATGTTGCGTATTGTGCCCATTTCGTTCTCATCTTCAATACCTATTTCAAATATTTTATCTATATTTGGTGTGCTTATTTTAGCGTTATGTTCAGCATTTTGCATTTATCAATGGAACATAGTTAAAAAGTTCAGGGGTTTTCCTTCCCAGCGTCAGGAACTCACGATCTGCTTGTTGCTGCTTGACAAGATAAGATATCGAAAAGACTCTATCACAAAAGGTAAATATCGGTTATAATAGTTACTGTATAGATTTAGAGTGCAACTTTATAATGTTTACGACACTATAGATCTTTAGACCTTCTGAGCCTAATTGTGTTTTGGTGAAGACGCCTAATCCTGACGATATTTGTTATGCTTTCGTACCCTTGTTTATAAAAAAAATTACTTGTTTCAAACCACTACTTCCAGATTTTTACTACTTTATAACTCATTGGTCCAGTAGTACCGATTTTTATTTTAGTAAGGACGCCGAAATATGAAAATACTTACTATATTTCTGTACCATTGTCTGGAAATGTTCATACATGTTTTAGACCGGTACTTTAAAATTTTTACTACGCTATATCTCATTATACCTACGTAAACGAATTCTCATTTTGTAGACAGGCGAAATAGTAACGATATGTGCTACATTTTTGCACCTTGTCTGAAAAATATTTACTTGTTTTAGTATGCTACTCTCAAATTGTTACTATATCGTAACTCATTTAAAGTATTAGGCTGAATTCTACTTTAGTGCAGATGCCTAAGTATGCCGATATTGGCTATATTTTAGTAACCTTCTCTGGAACAGATTACTCCTGTTTCAGACTGATACAATAATAATTTTACTGCATCAAAGCTCATTAGACCTACCGTCATGCGATGGCCGATTGGTTAGGGTGCTGGCCTTCGGTACCAGAGTGCGTGGGTTCGAATCCCACAATGGCATGGGTGTTCGCAGCCGTTCGGAATCGGCTTTAAGTTGTAGGTCCCGGTATCATTATCCTTTGTGTTGCAAAAAGCAGACCGTAGCACTCCAAACCAAACCAAACCAAATCATTAGACCTACAGGGCCGAATTCTACTTTTGATCGGAAGCCGAATTATCACAATATTTTCCATATTTTTGTAACTTTGTCTGGAAATGTTCATACCTATCTTAGACCGGTACTTTTAATATATATCTCATTACACCTACTTGTTCAAATTCTAGTTTATTACAAATGCTAAAAATTGATGATATTTGCTACATTTTTATACCTTGCCTGGAAATAATTGTACTTATTTTATTCTGGTACTTTCAAACTGCTACTATATTGTAACTCATTCGACGTTTTAGGATGAATTCTATTTTAGTGCAGATGCCTAATTATGCCAATATTGGCTATATATCAGTACCCTTCTCTGGAAAAGATTACCCCTGTTTTAGACTGATACAATAATAATTTTACTGCATCAAAGCTCAATAGACCTACCTTGCCGAATTTTACTTTTGAATGGAAGCTGAATTATGACATGTTTCATACTTTTGTGGCTTTATCTGGAAATGTCCATGCCTATCTTAGGCGGTTACTTTTAATATATATCTCATTACACCTACTTGGTCGAATTCGAGTTTATTACAAATGTTAAAAACTGATGGTATTTGCTACATTTTTATACCTTGCCTGGAAATAACTTTACTTGTTTTAGTCTAGTACTTTCAAACTGTTACTATATCGTAACTCATCCGACTTATTAGGCTGAATTCTACTTTAGTGCAGATGCCTAATTATGCCAATATTAGCTATATATCAGTACAGTTCTTTGGAAAAGTTTACTCCTGTTTTAGATTGGTACATTCAAATTTTAACTGTATCATAGCTCATTAGACATACCCTGCCGAATTCTATTTTTGAACGGGTAACGAATTAAGACAATACTTTCTATAATTTTTGTAACTTTTTTCTGGAAATGTTCATGCCTATCTTAGTCCGATACTTTTAATGTGCCATATCTTATTACACCTACTTGGTCGAATTATAGTTTATCAGAAATGCCAAATTGTGACGATATTTGCTACATTTTTGTATCTTAACTTGTTTTATCGGCTACTTTCAAATTGTTATTATATTATGACTCATTAGACATATTAGACGGAATTCTACTTTAGTCCATACGTCTAATCATGCCAATATTGGCTGTATATCAGTACCCTTCTTTGGAAAAGTTTACTCCTGTTTTAGATTGGTACATTCAAATTCTTACTGCATCATAGCTGATTAGACCTACTGAACCGAATTCTACTTTTGAACGGACTCCGAATTATGACAATATTTTCCATACTTTTGTGGCTTTGTCTGAAAATGTTTATACCTATCTTAGACAGGTACATTTAATATATCATATCTCATTACACCTTCTTGGACGAATTCTAGTTTATTACAAATGTTAAAAATTGATGATATTTGCTACATTTTTATACCTAGCCTGGAAATAATTTTACTTGTTTTAGTCTGGTACTTTCAGACTGTTACTATATCGTAACTCATTCGACGTATTAGGCTGAATTCTATTTTAGTCAAGATGCCTAATTATGCCTATATTGGCTATATATCAGTACCCTTCTCTGGAAAAGATTACCCCTGTTTTAGACTGATACAATAATAATTTTACTGCATCAAAGCTCATTAGATCTACCGTGCCGAATTTTACTTTTGAACGGAAGCTGAATTATGACATTTTCCATACTTTTGTGGCTTTATCTGGAAATGTCCATGCCTATCTTAGGCGGTTACTTTTAATATATATCTCATTACACCTACTTGGTCGAATTCTAGTTTATTACAAATGTTAAAAACTGATGGTACTTGCTACATTTTTATACCTTTCCTGGAAATAACTTTACTTGTTTTGTCAGCTACTTTGAAACTGTTACTATATCGTTACTCATCCGATTTATTAGGATGAATTCTACTTTAGTGTAGATGCCTAAGTATGCCGATATTGGCTATATATCAGTACCCTTCTTTGGAAAAGTTTACTCCAGTTTTAGATTGCTACATTCAAATTCTTACTGTATCGTAGCGGATTAGACTTACAGGGCTTACACAATTACTTACATAATTATCACGATATTGGCTATTTATCAGTACCCTCGTCTGGAAAAGTTTACTCCTGTTTTAGACTGCTACATTTAAATTTTTGCTGCATTATAGCTCATTAGTTCTACCGGGTTAAAATTTAATTTGGATGATAAATTATGAAGATATTTTTTATAATTTTGAACTTTTTTCTGGAAAAAAATATTACTTGATTTTTATTTAATACTAACTACCTGTTTAAAATGTTACTATAAAACATTGTTTTGAATTTAATGCTATCAGGTTATAATTAATATCTATGAACTTTATAAATGTTAAATATATGGATAAAAATCTACATTCCTTAAGAAAGGGAGGGGATTGGTTGTAGTTATAGCTGTGAAATCATCATTTTGTGTATCATGAAAATAATAGTTCTTTAAAACTTTAATGCAAAAACTATGAATAATCTTCTGCAAAATAATGCAAAAAGTATGTAAACAATTTATATGTGCTGTTTTGTGTTAGATATTTATATTTTGGGTCTTAAGGAAGAAAAATCATAATAAAAAAGAAAACTATTTTTCCATATAAAGTACGTTTATGCATATTTGAAAGAGAAAACTGAAAAGAGAATTTTTTGTTTTAAATTTCGTTTAAAATTTAATAATGACTGCAGGAGATAAATTCGGATTATGAAACGTCTCTCTCCTTATATATCTCTAAGAGTTAAAACGAATTATTTTGTCTATGGCTCCTTCTATTTAAAATACAATATTCATTTATACAATTTAAGAAAATTAAAATACAAAAATAATTTTTTAATTCCTACTATTAGTTCACACTCTCAGTATATATATTAATATATTCTTCTATATATTTGAAATTTTCAACCATTAATAAAATACACTTTTTTTTCATCCACTCAAGTTCAAATACATTTTTTTTTATATTTGTAGTGGATAACAAATGAAGTAAATACAGTTTTCTCAACTATTAATTGGGTAACTAAATGTAATTAATTAATTTTATTTTTATATGGACGAAAATATTTCTCTTATATAAGATACTAACAAGTGTGCCAGAGCTTCGCTACGGTAAACTTAATATATTACTTTTAAAAATATTTTTAATTTTTTAAGTAATTAGCAATTAATTTTTTAAGTAATTGTCCTATAAGTAGGACAACGGTCCAATATACTACAAAATTTAACAATTATCACTCACATTGCATTAGGCTGATTCATATCTGAAATTTGGGGAAACAGTCAAAGCAAACCCCAACACTATATTTTAAGCATACTATTGTTGGTTTTCTCTTGCAGTTCTTGAACTGGCATTTTTGGTATGAGATAATAGAAAAAGGATATCAGTTGTAGGATACTAACATCTATCATTTATATACAAATTTTACAGGTTTATTTTTCATGAACATCTTGTAACTGTACCTTCCAAAATAATTTGCAAAATATAGTTTTGAACGGAACTTTTCAGCTACATTATTAGCTCCACTTTTAAACTACTAGTAATCTCCACAATGTTTGAAAAAAATAATAATAGATATAAAATTAAAGATTAAAAGATGACAATTTTTAAGGAGTTGTGGAAAATAGATTTTACAACACAATATAATTTGATTTCTCAATGATTTTTGTTACTATGCTAAAGTTTGTCTATTTTAAAGGTGTTGAAATAAATTCCACTCAGAAAGTATTTATAACTTTATTATTAAATGGAATTTTATTTGCTGTCCTGTTTATAGGACAGCGGTCCAATAAGGGTTAACCCATATTGTACCACACCAACTAAATATTTCTGTAAGTTATTAAAATTTAATCCATATCATTAACCCTCTAAGCGGTTCGCACGTACAATTCTGCCAAACCGATATGTTTCAAAACATACAATTTTCGACCTCTAAAAACGTTCTGAAAATGGATGTAATGTACATTTCTGCCAGTGCTTTCACGGCGATTGGAGTTTTTTGAGTCTATCGAGTACAGGTCGACTGAATTGCACCCCTCTTTGGCTAACATTTATTGAGGGTATATAATTGAGGCAAAAAGACGCTGTAGCTTTTTATTACTTTGTAAATCTCTATTTAGAAAGTATTTTGTTTGCAAGGTAATAGATGTATCTTTAATTGCCACTTAAATATTTGGATGACTCTCGTAAAAAAAATATAAATAAGTCTCTCAAAGATTATTTTTATTTTTACTTTTAGAATCCATTATTTCTTATGGGATGATCTTCGAGACTTGACGAGCTTTATGCATATTAAAAATTAACAATCTATAATATCTATTTATATATCTATTTATAACCGGAAGTAAAGGGACACTAACGACGAGGTGTGGGTTTCCCGTATTCCGTTCTAGTCGACAAAGGGTGAAGGAAAAATTATAGAACGCTTTAGCAACTAACGCAGTAAACCTTCAGCGTATATTTGGAGACTTTTTTTCCACGATGTTCCACTAGGAGGGTTAATATGGTGTAACTAAGTATATAAAACCAAAATTTTGAAAAAATATTTTTAGTTTTTTATGTTATTGGCTATGCTATAAATAGGTCCAATACACTACTAAAGATTAGCAAATATCACTTACATTGCATTAGGCTGATTCATAGATCAAATTTAGGGAAATAGTCAAAACAAAGTCCAACATTACATTTTAAGTATACTGTTGTTGGTTTACCCTTGCAGTTATTCAACTGGCAGTAAGAGAGTAAGTTTTTCTTTAAATCTCCAGTTTTTCTGAATAGAATAGACATCTATTTACCCATTGTTGTGTCCAGGTGTGTGAACAATTGTTTGAACTGCTTTTATTGAAAGATAAAAAAATAATGTGCACTCTCAATGCAATATCGAATTCATGGAAAAATAGTTGGGATTAGACCGTCGTCTTAATTTTAGGACACCTTTTTTATACTAACAAAATACACGTGTAAAATATATTTTTGAACAAAAACGTTCAGCTACATTACTAGTTCTGTCTAGAAACTAAAAGTAACTTACACAATGTTTGAAAAAGAAATAATAAATATAAAATTAAAGATTAAAAAATGACAATTTTTAAGAGGTTGCTGAAAATAAATTTTACAATACAATATAATTTGATTTCTCAGTTTTCTTTTGTTACTATGCTAAAGTGTGTCTATTTTAAAGGTTTTAACATAAAATCCACTCAAAATAATTATAGCTTTATTATTAAATGGAATTTCATTTGCTGTCCTGTTTATAAGACAGTGGTCCAATATGGGTTAATAATAGCAAGCTCAAAAATATCTGAAAAATAAAAATTTTAAAACATCAAATTTTTATATTTGAATTTATAAATTGATCTTTTGCTCTGGTTTTCATATAAGTAAGCGATAGCGTTGAATATATAGATTTAATTCTTAAATAGTCTGTCGAATGTAATTTTCTTTCCTCAGCTATTTTCCAGATAATATTGAATACAGCGAAGTCATTCCAAGAGAAGGGAATTTGTGTGCTATGGTTCCTGAAACCGTACGTTATCGTTTATAGAGGGGAACACATGAAGGTAATCTGAAGTGCTCAAAATTATTTTACTATTAAAAACATTTTGACTGTAGAATTTTGGAGAATCTTGTTTTCCTTTACCTTTCCATGTTCTATAATTTTTTTTACATCCATTCAGTTCACTATCTATTAGTTTATTTATTTAATAGACCTTCAAATTACTACAACTATTAATATTATGTAGTATATAGGAGCA
>CM063499.1:22494645-22499645 GCA_032207245.1 Pardosa pseudoannulata
AAGTTTTTACCCTTACATAATATTGGTAGAAAATATTTTTTCATGAGAAAACTTCAATGTTTTAATTAATCAAGGGATTGGTATTTTAGCTATCACTAAAAAAAATCAGTAAAATTAAAATTTATTTAATTTTCTAAAATATTTATTTATTAATTATAGCAAAACTTATCGTTCTCTGGTAACAGTGCCTTTAAAGTGTGTTCCCTATGGCCAAGACATAGAAAATATTAATTCACATAGAATTATGAATAGTAAAATTTGCTCTTATTTTCAAGCATTCAAGTCACTTTCGCCAAATGTTTTCCAAAACATAGCGATACATTTTATTTCCCACTTTTAGAATATATACAAGAAAATTCTTCAGCAATTTAACGGTTAGACGGTCAGCAATTAGACGATGGCACAAACCAACTCAATATTAAGTAGTTGAAGAAGAAATGAAGTAGTGAAGCAGGGAGCAGCCTACAGATTTAATTTACACTAGGCACAATCCAGCTCAACCCGAGTAGTTGAAGAAGAAATGAAGTAGTGAAGCAGGGAGCAGCCTACAGATTTAATTTACACTAGGCACAATCCAGCTCAACCCGAGTAGTTGAAGAAGAAATGAAGTAGTGAAGCAGGGAGCAGCCTACAGATTTAATTTACACTAGGCACAATCCAGCTCAACCCGAGTAGTTGAAGAAGAAATGAAGTAGTGAAGCAGGGAGCAGCCTACAGATTTAATTTACACTAGGCACAATCCAGCTCAACCCGAGTAGTTGAAGAAGAAATGAAGTAGTGAAGCAAGGAACAGCCTACAGATTTGATTTACACAAGGCACAAACCAGCTCAATACTAAGTAGTTGAAGAAGAAATGAAGTAGTGAAGCAGGGAGCAGCCTACAGATTTAATTTACACTAGGCACAATCCAGCTCAACCCGAGTAGTTGAAGAAGAAATGAAGTAGTGAAGCAGGGAGCAGCCTACAGATTTAATTTACACTAGGCACAATCCAGCTCAACCCGAGTAGTTGAAGAAGAAATGAAGTAGTGAAGCAGGGAGCAGCCTACAGATTTAATTTACACTAGGCACAATCCAGCTCAACCCGAGTAGTTGAAGAAGAAATGAAGTAGTGAAGCAAGGAGCAGCCTACAGATTTAATTTACATAAGACATTTGGGCATAGCTGGCACAATGTCCTAGTTTAAAATATCTTATATACGAAAAAACAAGGACGCAAAATATAGGTACCAATATGCAATACACGATTGAAATATGTAATTAAGGAACATGAAAATAAATATTCATTACAGAATCCCGCAACAACCGGAACATACCTGCTCTACTAAAGTAGGCCGGCAGGTCACACACTTGTTTTATACACGCTCCACAGCACCAAGGGCTTAACAGTGTGTCTTTAAATTTATATCTTCAACCTTTAAAATTGATAAAATGAGATAGATAAATCGTCTTTACATCACCTTCAATCACCTCTTCAATTTTCTACAATATGGAGTATCTTCTCAAATTTTTACATCACTTCACACACACACATGTATATAATATTGTTTTGAAATTCATAATTATATTTATTTGGCTTATGACACTTCTACAATGGAGGCTCTTTCTTAGATACACAAATACACAAATCGTGTTGTTCTTTTTGCCTCGTTCTTTATGAAAGGATACAGTTTGAATTTTGAAATTCATAATTATTATTGTTTGGAAGTTTGTACCACAAGAACAGAGTATGTCATGAGACTTCCACAAACGGCCAAAATGAGGCTCTTTCTTACACTCACAAAGCCACCAATCGATAGTCGAATTGTTTTCTCAGTGATGAAGAACCCTAAAGCATCGTAAACAGATTTATCTTTTGAAGACCCTCGCATAAATACTAGATCTCCATACAGTTCTCTACTAGATTGTAGAATTTTCTTCATTTCTTCGGGTATCTTATTAGCAAATAATACTGTCAGAACGAAAAAAGAGTAACTACTCAAAAGATAGATGATAATGGTCATTTTCTGGTATTTTCCCAAAAGGTCAATAGTTAGTACCGATGTCGATACTCCTGAAAGGAGAGATACGAGGTGCATCATAGTCATAAAGAATAACGTGTTTGAGAGTGCACTCTTCAGAATTTTTGTTTCTTTCCAGATTACACGGCAGCTTTGAAGAATCATGATGAGTCTTTTCATATTAGAACAACTTGTAATGTTTTGTCTGCTACATGATTCTATTTGGGTGTTAAGAGAAGAGAGTATTTCATACCAACTTTGGAAGATACCCCAAAGTATAGAGTTTATCCAAGCTGGAACCGTTATTTGTATGAAAATACCTGATGTTATCCAGAGAAAGCGTAGCATCATAGTTATGAATCCTTTATCCCTTAATCCATTGTTTTCATATGAAATTGATAGCACTTCAACGCTAATATATACCAAAGAGACCACAATAGGTGTTACAAATGTGACGGCAAGAATGAAGTATATGAATAAATACACACCTTTGGCCTTTAATCTGTCTGGGAAAAGTAGAATTACCTTTCTTGCTGCAATTAGATTTTTCCGTTGGCTAAAAAAGCTGGCTATCATCAAAGCCTTGGAGAAGAGTGCAGTTAAGCTGCAGAAAAAGAGAAATACAGTATTGTAACTTTTATATATTCTTATCCTTATTATTATACTGACAAACAAATTGATAAGAATAAATAAAACTATAATGAGAAAACGATGTTTCTGAAGATATCCCAATTTCCTTCCAGATCTGTTACTTTTTAAAGAAATGCCTATAGAATCTAATATTTTCCAAAATAATGCTGAATAATCTTTTTCAATTATATTTTCCATAGCGATGAATGTATACAACGATTAATTTCCTAAAAGTTCATTTTAGTTTTTGAATAATGCATTTAAAACTACATACAAAGTTCCATTTTGATTATGAATTTGTTAAATAATAAGTTTAGTTTCTCTCTTTATATTGAATATACTATTACATTTTCTACTGTATCGTAATTTACCAGAAATTTCTTTTTTCAGATGATTTTTCAAGCCTTAAATGAAAATATATATATTGATTAAGCAGGTATTCATATTGAAGGGAAAATGGGGATTTGTAATGCAGCCATAGGCATGAATAAGATGTTTTAAATTTGATTTACTTTAATATTTACAAACAATATAAATCCATTAATATTTTGGTCTCGTTTAAAACACTTTTTAGACACGTCTATCAAAACATTTTGATATATCTTATTTAATCAATCAGGTATCCTGTATCATTGAAACTGCACTATATTGATTCTCTATACCTTTATTCTCTCTATATATCTAGTATTATAAAGATACTAATTTCTTTATAATACTAAACTAATATTACTTTTTATGCTTTTGCATTAGTACTATAGATAAAGTATACTATTGTTAGAAGAATAACATTTATAGTTAAAAAAATCTTCATAAATAGAAAGAGAATTTAAAAAAATGAAACATTCATCTAATCGATATAAAGCAATCGATTTTTAAACCGTTTAAGCATTAAATTACAGGTAATACTTGCAGTAGACAAAATAATTATAAAAGGATTATTTTCAATTTTTAATATCAAAGTGTCATAAGAATACTGTAATTTTAAAAATTCAGATTAAAAGAATGTTGAAATTATATCAATAGCATCTACCTTTCATAAACAATTAAATAAGTATAATCAATAATGAGTATTATTTATTTAAAATTATCCTATTCATCGTAAATCTGCATTGTCTTGTTTAGTATACAGTTTCATAATCAGTTTTTATATAAATTATGGAATATTTCAGTAAAAACTGCAAGAGTAGATTAAACAAACAAACATAAACAAACTCGGCAAAATATTAAGTATTTGATATATATTACATAACATCAAATGATATTATTTATGTTTAAATTTTATGTTTATTAACATTATATTTCCCTCAAAAACACAATTTTGTCAACTATTCTTTTCTAGTCTTTCGAACAAGTTATGAGTTCTAGTAAATCTTCATTAGCATGATGTTATCGTCCGTTGAACAACACTTCTTTTTAAAAATGACTCATATTGAATGATTATAAAATATTCTTACAATACCAAACGATTAATTTATTACACCATAATAATGAGATCCCTAAAGAAAGCATCGTATAATGTTTTTTTATCGTTTCCATAGCTACTCTCATAAAACAAGTTGATTTTATGATAACATATAATTTTTTGAAAATATTAGACTGTTTGCTATAAAAATCAATACCATTTCCAAAATTAATTTTTAATCGATTCTATAGGTGTTTCGAATTTTGATTTGATCTTTTGAGGTGCTGTTTATCTTCACATACGAAATATTTTATTAATGTCCATACTATTATGTTATGATTCATAATTCGGTTAGTTTTAATCATCATTATTACCATTATACTTCGTGGTACTTGGCACATAAAGCTTTCAGTCTGCGTCGACATTTTCTGAGATCTTGGGCGAGAGATCTTGCTGATACCAAGTGCCTAGATTGCCCTGCCTAGTCTGCTTCTCCTCTCTTACTCTCTGTAATTATTTTTCACTCCATTCGGGCTCTTTCTCTCTGACACCAAAGTAAGTGTAACTGATGGTAATCTGCCTGGAGGCATTTACCGTACGTGATCAACTAACTTCCATTTTCAATTGTGTGTCGTATATTGTATGGGAATTTGTTTTGATTGGCTGTATAATTAGTTGTTAGTTATTGTATAAGGCCAAATAATTTTTAATAATTTTCTGAGACATTGAAGACCATGAAATACTTTCATTTTATCATTTATAATTCGGTTAGTTTTAATCATCATTATTACCATTCTACTTCGTGGTATGGGACACATAAATCTTCAAGTCTGCTTTGAAATTTCCTAGATTGCCCATTCTGCTTCTCCTTTCTTACTCTCTGTAATTCTTTATCACTTCATTCGGGCTCTTTCTCTCGGTTACCAAAGTAAATGTAACTGACGGTATTCTGTCAGGAGGTATTCACCGT
>CM063499.1:22507145-22517145 GCA_032207245.1 Pardosa pseudoannulata
TCTTTAAAACGTTCAAACTCCAATTCCTTTCCCCTTTTCGAGCGTTTAATACGATTATTTCAAGGCTTATTTTCCCCGGTTAAGAGCAGGGGATTAAATTCATCCATCTATCACATAATAAATAGGTAAAAATAATAATTTTTTCTAGCATTATGACGTCATTCCTTTAACCATCTCATTTAATCTTTTCTTATTTTGAATTATTTAAATATCGTCTGCATTATTTTCATACGTTTTATCACTGAACTTAGTATATTACGTAAATAATTTTCTTATATATTTGGCTTAAATAATAGATTAGTACATATGTGATAATTTTAAATTTAATCATCGATTATTTATCATATCATTTATAATATCGATTTTATCTATCTACCTCCAGGGTGTAGTGGAAATGATAGTTTTATTCCTATACTCTCATTAATTACTGTGGTAAAAAATTGTGAAGAACTTAATGATAATTTCGACGTAGCTAAGAAAACTTCGAATTTTATTTCTAAATAAATTCAACGTGATTCTAAACTGCATTTACAGTATCGGGGGACATTAGAGGAGTATGAAGATAAATAAATTATTAAGCGTGTACCAGATATTTCTCATCCAAAAAAAAAAAAACCCATTTATTTACCTGCCTCTTAGGGTATTTTACAATGCTCAAAAATTAAAAATTTTACTGATACCGTTAAATAACGGGCTATATGCTAGTTATCTCAATAAAGAAAAGTATAGTTTTAAATAAATTATCACCATCATCGATTTCTTCAAAAAAGTTTTAAAAATTCTTTAACCATTGTTATCTTACAGTGTAAAGTCTACACTCAATAAAAAATAATTTGCAAAATTTCAAATGACTGATAATTGATTTAACGAAAGTTTAAAAAATTACGGATGAAAATTGATTACAAGGTATGTGACTAATAAAAGTCGGAAATAAATATAATATATAAAAGCAATTGTTCAGTAGTGTAACTAAGACATTTGTAAAGCATTATTTATTAAAAACTAATCAGACATTCGAAAAAATTTGTATCCTAAATTGATTACTGAAAATTTCTGAAGAAATTAATAAAAAAACTTCATTTTGATACATTCAGTAGTTTTCACATAATGTCAGCAGATACATGGGAATTTCTATCATTTTATTTCCTAGACAGCTAATGTAAGTTGCAAGCACTTTAAAAACCTTTTTATTATTGACGCATAGAGTGATAAGAATCTAGAACAATGTAATATTCCTATAGCTTCTTATAATGATACAGTGCAATGCTACTTCAAGTAAAATGAAACTAAATAAGTATCAGAATATTATATCAGAGCAGATTAAACATGATTATATACCATTGTTCATCACTTCTTCCCATACTTCTGACGTAATCTTTAGAGTAATCAAAAGAATTCAACCGTGAAATTTCAGGAAAGGATGAGCAAAAGAAATTCAACCTGCAATTAACACAATTTAAAAGTGACCTTAGAGATTAATTTTCTATTGTTTTAAGAAGAAGAATATCAAAATCATCAGTAAAAACTGTTCTATTTAACATCCTGGATTATGAGAATCACTGTCATTATAAAACATTTGGCTTTAGGAAAAACATAATAACTTTATCAAAGTCTTATATGCATTTTAAACGTTACAAAGGTAGATTATTTTTAGTTCTAGTTCTCTTTAGGTTTGAAAATAACTTTGTCAAAGCCTTTGATACATTTTAAAAGTTACAAAGGTTGATATATTTTTACTTCTAGTTCTCTTTAGGTTTGAAAATAACTTGTCAAAGACTTTTATACATTTTAAAAGTTACAAAGGTTGGTATATTTTTACTTCTAGTTCTCTTTAGATTTGAAAATAACTTTGTCAAAGCCTTTTATACATTTTAAAAGTTACAGAGGTAGATTTTTTTTAGTTCTAGTTCTCTTTAGGTTTGAAAATAACTTGTCAAAGCCTTTTATACATTTTAAAAGTTACAAAGATTGGTATATTTTTACTTCTAGTTCTCTTTAGGTTTGAAAATAACTCGTCAAAGCCTTTTATACATTTTAAAAGTTACAAAAGTAGATTTTTTTTAGTTCTAGTTCTCTTTAGGTTTGAAATTAACTTATCAAAGACTTTTATACATTTTAAAAGTTACAAAGGTTGGTATATTTTTACTTTTAGTTCTCTTTAGGTTTGAAAATAACTCGTCAAACCCTTTTATAAATTTTAAAAGTTACAAAGGTTGGTATATTTTTACTTTTAGTTCTCTTTAGGTTTGAAAATAACTTTGTCAAAGCCTTTTATAAATTTTAAAAGTTAGAAAGGTTGATATATTTTTACTTCTAGTTCTCTTTAGGTTTGAAGATAACCTGTCAAAGCCTTTTATAAATTTTAAAAGTTAGAAAGGTTGATATATTTTTACTTCTAGTTCTCTTTATGTTTGAAAATATCTTGTCAAAGCCTTTTATAAATTTTAAAAGTTACAAAGGTTGATATATTTTTACTTCTAGTTCTCTTTAGGTTTGAAAATAACTTGTCAAAGCCTTTTATACATTTTAAAAGTTACAAAGGTTGGTATATTTTTACTTCTAGTTCTCTTTAGATTTGAAAATAACTTTGTCAAAGCCTTTTATACATTTTAAAAGTTACAAAGGTAGATTTGTTTTAGTTCTGGTTCTCTTTAGGCTTGAAAATAACTTGTCAAAGCCTTTTATAAATTTTAAAAGTTACAAATATTGATATATTTTTACTTCTAGCTCTCTTCAGATTTGAAAATAACTTTGTCAAAGCCTTTTATAAATTTTAAAAGTTACAAAGGTTGATATATTTTTACTTCTAGTTCTCTTTAGGTTTGAAAATAACCTGTCAAAGCCTTTTATAAATTTTAAAAGTTAGAAAGGTTGATATATTTTTACTTCTAGTTCTCTTTAGGTTTAAAAATAACTTGTCAAAGCCTTTTATACATTTTAAAAGTTACAAAGATTGGTATATTTTTACTTCTAGTTCTCTTTGGATTTGAAAATAACTTTGTCAAAGCCTTTTATACATTTTAAAAGTTACAAAAGTAGATTTTTTTTAGTTCTAGTTCTCTTTAGGTTTGAAATTAACTTATCAAAGCCTTTTATAAATTTTAAAAGTTACAAAGGTTGATATATTTTTACTTCTAGTTCTCTTTAGGTTTGAAAATAACTTTTTCAAAGCCTTTTATAAATTTTAAAAGTTACAAATGTTGATATAATTTTACTTATAGTTCTCTTTAGATTTGAAGATAACTTGTCAAAGCTTTTTATGCATTTTAAAGTTACGAAGGTTGATAATATTTTTATTTCTTGTTCTCTTTAGGTTTAAAAATAACTTTGCCAAATCCTTTTATACATTTTAAAAGTTACAAAGGTTGATATATTTTTACTTCTAGTTCTCTTTAGGTTTGAAAATAACTTGTCAAAGACTTTTATACATTTTAAAATTTACAAAGGTTGGTATATTTTTACTTCTAGTTCTCTTTAGATTTGAAAATAACTTTGTCAAAGCCTTTTATACATTTTAAAAGTTACAAAGGAAGATTTGTTTTAGTTCTGGTTCTCTTTAGGCTTGAAAATAACTTGTCAAAGCCTTTTATACATTTTAAAAGTTACAAAGGTTAGTATATTTTTACTTCTAGTTCCCTTTATGTTTGGAAATAACCTGTCAAAGCCTTTTATAAATTTTAAAAGTTAGAAAGGTTGATATATTTTTACTTCTAGTTCTCTTTAGGTTTGAAAATAACTTGTCAAAGCCTTTTATAAATTTTAAAAGTTACAAAGGTTGATATGTTTTTACTTCTAGTTCTCTTTATGTTTTGAAATAACTTGTCAAAGACTTTTATACATTTTAAAAGTTAGAAAGGTTGGTATATTTTTACTTCTAGTTCTCTTTAGGTTTAAAAATAACTTGTCAAAGCCTTTTATACATTTTAAAAGCTAAAAGTCAGATAATATTTTTATTTCTAGTTCTCTTTAAAAGTCTTTTATACATATTAATAGTTACAAATATTGATATATTTTTACTTCTAGCTCTCTTCAGATTTGAAAATAACTTTTTCAAAGCCTTTTATAAATTTTAAATGTTAGAAAGGTTGATATGTTTTTACTTTTAGTTCTCTTTATGTTTGGAAATAACTTGTCAAAGCCTTTTATAAATTTTAAAAGTTACAAAAGTTGATAAATTTTTACTTCTAGTTCTCTTTAGGTTTAAAAATAACTTTGCCAAATCTTTTTTTTTTTTTTTTTTGTTTTTTTTTTTTTTTTTTTTTTTTGTTTTTTTTTTTTTTTTTTTTTTATTTTATTTATTATATTTTTATACATTTTCAAAGTTACAAAGGTTGATATATTTTTACTTCTAGTTCTCTTTAGGTTTGAAAATAACTTGTCAAAGACTTTTATACATTTTAAAATTTAAAAAGGTTGGTATATTTTTACTTCTAGTTCTCTTTAGATTTGAAAATAACTTTGTCAAAGCCTTTTATACATTTTAAAAGTTACAAAGGAAGATTTGTTTTAGTTCTGGTTCTCTTTAGGCTTGAAAATAACTTGTCAAAGCCTTTTATAAATTTTAAAAGTTACAAAGGTTGGTATAATTTTACTTCTAGTTCTCTTTAGATTTGAAAATAACTTTGTCAAAGCCTTTTATAAATTTTAAAAGTTACAATGGTTGATATATTTTGATTTCTAGTTCTCTTTAGGTTTGAAAATAACTTGTCAAAGCCTTTTATAAATTTTAAAAGTTACAAAGGTTAATATGTTTTTACTTCTAGTTCTCTTTATGTTTTGAAATAGCTTGTCGAAGACTTTTATACATTTTAAAAGTTACAAAGGTTGATATATTTTTACTTCTAGTTCTCTTTAGGTTTGAAAATAACTTGTCAAAGACTTTTATACATTTTAAAAGTTACAAAGGTTGGTATATTTTTACTTCTAGTTCTCTTTAGATTTGAAAATAACTTTGTCAAAGCCTTTTATACATTTTAAAAGTTACAAAGGTTGATATATTTTTACTTCTAGTTCTCTTTAGGTTTGAAAATAACTTGTCAAAGCCTTTTATAAATTTTAAAAGTTAGAAAGGTTGATATGTTTTTACTTCTAGTTCTCTTTATGTTTGGAAATAACTTGTCAAAGCCTTTTATAAATTTTAAAAGTTACAAAGGTTGATATATTTTTACTTCTAGTTCTCTTTAGGTTTGAAAATAACTTGTCAAAGACTTTTATACATTTTAAAATTTACAAAGGTTGGTATATTTTTACTTCTAGTTCTCTTTAGATTTGAAAATAACTTTGTCAAAGCCTTTTATACATTTTAAAAGTTACAAAGGTAGATTTGTTTTAGTTCTGGTTCTCTTTAGGCTTGAAAATAACTTGTCAAAGCCTTTTATAAATTTTAAAAGTTACAAAGGTTGGTATAATTTTACTTCTAGTTCTCTGTAGATTTGAAAATAACTTTGTCAAAGCCTTTTATAAATTTTAAAAGTTACAAAGGTTGATATATTTTTACTTCTAGTTCTCTTTAGGTTTGAAAATAACTTGTCAAAGCCTTTTATAAATTTTAAAAGTTACAAAGGTTGATATGTTTTTACTTCTAGTTCTCTTTATGTTTTGAAATAACTTGTCAAAGACTTTTATACATTTTAAAAGTTACAAAGATTGGTATATTTTTACTTCTAGTTCTCTTTAGATTTGAAAATAACTTTGTCAAAGCCTTTTATACATTTCAAAAGTTACAAAGGTAGATTTCTTTTAGTTCTAGTTCTCTTTAGGCTTGAAAATAACTTGTCAAAGTCTTTTATAAATTTTAAAAGTTACAAAGGTTGATATATTTTTACTTCTAGTTCTCTTTAGGTTTGAAAATAACGTTTCAAAGCCTTTTATAAATTTTAAATGTTAGAAAGGTTGATATGTTTTTACTTTTAGTTCTCTTTATGTTTGGAAATAACTTGTCAAAGCCTTTTATAAATTTTAAAAGTTACAAAAGTTGATAAATTTTTACTTCTAGTTCTCTTTAGGTTTAAAAATAACTTTGCCAAATCCTTTTATACATTTTCAAAGTTACAAAGGTTGATATATTTTTACTTCTAGTTCTCTTTAGGTTTGAAAATAACTTGTCAAAGACTTTTATACATTTTAAAATTTAAAAAGGTTGGTATATTTTTACTTCTAGTTCTCTTTAGATTTGAAAATAACTTTGTCAAAGCCTTTTATACATTTTAAAAGTTACAAAGGAAGATTTGTTTTAGTTCTGGTTCTCTTTAGGCTTGAAAATAACTTGTCAAAGCCTTTTATAAATTTTAAAAGTTACAAAGGTTGGTATAATTTTACTTCTAGTTCTCTTTAGATTTGAAAATAACTTTGTCAAAGCCTTTTATAAATTTTAAAAGTTACAATGGTTGATATATTTTGATTTCTAGTTCTCTTTAGGTTTGAAAATAACTTGTCAAAGCCTTTTATAAATTTTAAAAGTTACAAAGGTTAATATGTTTTTACTTCTAGTTCTCTTTAGATTTGAAAATAACTTTGTCAAATCCTTTTATACATTTTAAAAGTTACAAAAGTAGTTTTTTTAGTTCTAGTTCTCTTTAGGTTTGAAAATAACTTGTCAAAGATTTTTATACATTTTAAAAGTTACAAAGGTTGATATATTTTTACTTCTAGTTCTCTTTAGGTTTGAAAATAACTTGTCAAAGCCTTTTATAAATTTTATTGCGAAGGCTTTGGCCAAACGGAATGAAATCGACCCGTTTCTTAAACGGATGGTGACTGGGGATGAGAAATGGGTCAAATACGACAATATTGTGCGAAAACGATCGTGGTCACGATCGTGAAGCAGCTCAAATTGTGGCCAAAACAGGACTAACTGCTAGGAAGTTTCTACTGTGTATTTGGTGGGACTGGAAAGGAATCATTTATTATAAGTTGCATCCGTATGGTCAAATACTAAATTCAGATCTCTACACTCCACAACTGGACCGTTTGAAGCCAGCGATTGAACAGAAACGGCCAGAATTGGGCAACATAAGAGTTGTTGTGTTCCATCAAGACAACATCAGGACAGACACGTCTTTAGCGACTCGCCAGAAAATCAGCGAGCTTGGTTGGCCAGTTTTAATGAATCCACCATATAGTGCGGACCTGGCACCAAGCGATTACCACATTTTTCTCGCATTGCAAAACTTCCTGAGAGAAATTGGGATCAAGTGAAGATTGGGAAACTCGATTACTAGAGTTTTTCACCAATAAGGATCAAGACTTCTATGAGAGAGGCATTATGAAGCTACCTTTAAAATGGCAACAAATTATACACCACAAAGGTGCATATTTGACCCAAATCAGACATTCCGAAACATGTTAAATAAAGTCACTAATTACACTCAAAAATAATGGATTTCTTTTTCCCCAATGTAATATTTTAAAAATTACAAATGTTGATAATATTTTTATTTCTAGTTCTTTTTAGGTTTAAAAATAACTTAATCCTTCCTTCAATAAATGAAGTATGTTTAAGCAATTAACAAAACTATTCATTGTTGTTTCAACTATCTCTCCCAAAACACTTTGCGGATCAATTATGAACAAAAATAGTATTCATGTTTAGGACCTTTTTACCAAAACCATACTTTTTTCTTTTTGACTGTACTCTTAGTCTACTTTCGAATTTCTAATAATACGCACACCATCAATGAAACTGGAACCTACTAACTTCAGTATTAGAAAGCTATAGGATAAAAATATGTACTATATATGATATTGGGATGGAGGTATAATTCTTTCTTCAGTAAACAATGTATACTAGTAGAATTACCAGATTGTCTTTTTAGATTTGCCAGCTAGATCTCTTTGCGGATAATTTGAGGAGTAAATTATTAATATGCTTTAGAATTTTTCATACAGATCACTGCATTTTCTCTTCGCGATTTTCTATGTGCTCTTAAAATTATTTATGAAATGGTAATAATAAGCACATCATCAATGAATGTGAATCTTATTAATTTAACTATTGCAAGCTATACGTATAATTCTTTCTTCAGTAAACAATGTATAATAGTGGAATTACCAGACTGTCGCTTCAGATTTGCCACCTAGATATCATTATGGATAATTTGTGAAAAAAAATTATTAATATGCTTTGGAGAGTTTTCATACAGATCACTGCATTTTATCGTCACGATTTTATCTGTACTCTTAAAACTATTTTCGAAACAGTAATAATACGCACGTCATCAATGAGACTGAATCTTATTAATTTCAGTATAGGAAGCCATAGGGCAAAACAATAGGTATTTATATGATACATATTGTGATACATTGTAAATACTTCCTTCACTAAACAAAGTGTGCTAATGCAGTTAACATAAACAAAATTTGTTGTTTGAGATTTCACTCCTAGATGTTTTTACTTTGTGTTTCTAATACGTAATAGTATTCTTAAACCAATTACTAGAAACAATTTTTCCTGCTTATAAAGGAAAACTAACAATTTGACATGGTCACATTAGGATATAATTATGCTATGTAAACAAAGAAATGGATTATGTGGATGTGTCATCCACTCATATTATGTATACATATATATAACATTCTATGCATGAAGATACATTCATATCATAATCATGTACGCGACAGAGATGTTCCATACTATGTCTTCAACATTTTGTATGTGTGTGTGTGTTGTAAGTATTATAGCAGTCTGCACTGTATTAGCATTGATCATGTTGTTCTGTTGTTACCAATGGAGGATGATCAGAAGGTATGGTCGTTTTCGCTCTGTGCGATTCGAAACTTTATGTTTACGGGCGATTATCACAGGGCGACTGTCTGACAATTTTCAACAGAATAGTAAGTAACGATTTTTCAATTTACAGTAATGGTGGTTGCCGAAAAATTCATTGAAACACACGTATGAAACAAATTGCTCATTCATGAACACACACACACAATTATACTTACACACATACACACACACACACACACACACACACACACACACATATATATATATATATATATATATATATATATATATATATATATATATCAGGGGCGTGCGGTAGGTTTTCGTGCAGGGTGTGCAGAGAACATGGATTTTCCAATAAATCTTTAAATATTGAGACATCTGAGTTCTCCATTCTGAAACGGGTTATTTATTATGATTATAAATTTAAAGAATACAGTAAATAAAATATTTACCTACTAGTAGTCGAGTTATAACTATAAAAAGAACTAAACTTATGAGAATTCTACTACACTAAAGCAAAACTCATGTCTTTTGTTGTATGTTGTCATATCGGTGTCGAAAAAGTAACTCTTCGGGCTTCCACGAAAAACTTATATGTTCAGCAAACGTAGCATCACATGGCGCCCGCCGCTGGTGTGGTTCATCCGGATGCTCATTAGTGCCGACAAACCGAACGTCTATTCCACGTGCAGAGGATTTCACTGCTCGCTGGCACAATAGAACGAACTGTTTCTCGTTCGGTTAGCTGATTAAATTATATTTATTAATTGTTTTTAACATTTGGAAATCATATTCTGCAAAAAATATCTTCACAATTTTTAAAAACAAAACCAGGGATATGGTGTTACAGATATAGCTTATACTGTCTGTAAGACACAATGAATGGAAATATTTGTATTGTTCTGTTAAAATTCGTTTCTTTAAAACAAAACAGCATTGCTTTTCAGCTAATTATTTCAATAAATATAATACATCACTGAAATTAATTTACTACACTAAAACATTTCACTTTATATTGATGAATTACTTCTTTTATATTTCTATGAAAACAAAATCTAACAATATATAAATTTAAACATTAACCGTCTGCAAAATCGTATGGCTACTTAATCAGTTAAAAAACCAAAAGCGCTTCAGCACGTAAGTCTCCGTTCTAATACAATGCTTAATAAATCGTACCTTCGGGTGATTCTGAATGCCAAGTGCAGGAAAAATAGCTGCACTTGCCTCAGTGCCATAGTATGCTGTTCTCCTCCAGTAGCCTATACA
>CM063499.1:22522145-22529645 GCA_032207245.1 Pardosa pseudoannulata
CATTTCAAAGCTATCATTTAAATGAAAGACAAGTGAATTCAGAAACAAAACTAATTTAGATGGTAACCCTCCTCAATATTTACCAATTAATTGGCTTTTTAAAATACATGGATTTTACAATAATCCATCAAACTTTCTTATGCGTAGTTTTTCGTATGTAGAATCGCCTTATTACAACGTGCACCGTGGAGACTATCAACTAAGTCTATTTCTGAGGTAGCTGGGTCTCGATAAACCAATTACTTCAGATGGTCCAACAGGAAGAAATCAAAAGGAGTCATATTTGGAGATCGTTGAAACGATGTTCCTGTTTCAAATAATTTTTTTTTCAAACTGGATGTGGCAATATACATATTAATTTTTCTCGACAAATATCGGACTTAGACATACAGTTCTTTTGGTATATTTAATGTATTACAAACAAGAAAGTTGGTTGTGCAGGATTTATCCAGTCTTGTTGGGACAACCTGAGTATATTTTTATCTTATTCTACAAAAAAAGACGATCTGAATTATTAACTGTAAATTTAACTGTTAATATTGAAAAATTAGTTTTATTATAAATCATAAAATATAATTTTGTTTACCACTTAACTTGTTTATTTGAAGAATTCTCTATGTGTTCTATTACCACGTATAAATGAAAAGCGTAGCAAATATTTTCCACGAAGTCAAAAATAGTATTCATATTTCAGGTTATAAAATTGAGATAGAAAAATGTATAGTTGATCTCACCAATATTGGTTAGAAATAAATCTAAACTTTTTTCTACTGTGTTGTAGTTAATGTCTGATTTGTTCTAGTTGATTATGATCAGGTTAGGCCTAAGATCTGGTATTGACAAAAAAAATATATGATGCGATAGGAAATCAGATCCTTGTCAATTTTTTTTTCTTTTTAATCTGAAAATCAATTTATGAAAGTTAATAAGTTTTTATTTTAATATTTTAAAATAGAATTAATTCTTAATTTTTAATATTCATTGATACTCCTTTTATATGATAATTGAATATATGTACATATACATATAGATATGTGTATATATGTACACTGTAGAGCATAAAATCAGTTATAGTCATCCGTATGCAAGTAAAAAGCTGAGGAACCAATGAGAATACGGCGCTGAGATCGGCAAAGCCTATATAAGACAAGAAGTGTTTGGCAAAATCCTTATATCAATTACTTTTGCTACAAAGACAGGTTATCAAGATTTAAGTGAGATTGAACGTGGTGTTACTGACGACTAACGAGAGTTAGAACGTAGCATCCCCGAGGTAGCGATGAAATTTGGATTTTTCTCTACGACCATTTCAAGAGTGTACCGTAAATATCAGGAATAAGGCAAAACATCAAAACTCCTACATCGCTGAGGCCGGAAAAAGGTAATGCAAGAACGGAACCAACGACGACTGGGGAGAATCATTAAACTCGACAAAAGTGAAAGCTTTCCGAAAATTATTGCAGATTTCAATGCTGGGTCATCAACAAGTGTCAACGTGCAAATCATTCAACGAAACATCATTGATATGGGCTTTTGTAAACGAAGGCCCACTCCTATACCATTTATGACTATACGAAACAAGGCTTTACTCCTCGCAGGGCCTGTCAAAACCGACTTTGAATGTTGATGTCTAGAAACACGTTGCTTAGTCTTCCAACTCTCGTTTCAAATTGTACTGAGCAGATGGACGTGCATGATTAAGAAGACAATCTCATTAATCCATGAACCCTGCATGTCAACAGGGAATTGGTGTGAGGGGGTTACTCTATGATGGTTTGGAGCTCATGCATTTAGAGTGATATGGCGCATCTGATAGGTCTAGATATGATTCTGACAGGTGACTCGAACGTATGCATCCTGTCTGATCACCTGCATCTATGCATGTCCATTGTACATTCCGATAGACTTGAGAAGTTCCAGCAGGACAATGTTACACCGAACACGTCGACTGCAGAGTGGCTCCAGGAACTCTCTTCTAGCTTTAAACACTTTCACTGGCCACCAAAATCCCCAGACATGAACATTGTTGAGTATAACTAGGATGCTTTGCAACAGATTGTTCAGAAGAGATTTCCATCACCTCTTACTGCTAGGATTTATGAACAGTCCTACTGCATTCATAGTGTCAATTACCTTCATCTTTACTTTAGACATTAATCCAGTACATGCCGCGTAGTGTTGCGGCACTTCTGTGTACTCGCTGAAGCTCTACAATATATCAGGCAGGTGTACCAGTTTTTGTAATCTTTAGTGTATATATATATATATATATATATATATATATATATATATATATATATATTTGTGTGTGTATGTGTGTGTATACATATATATGTATATTATGTATGCATATATGTATATGTATATATATATATGTATATATATGTATATATATATATATATATATATATATATATATATATATATATATATATATATATATATATATATATATATATATATATATATATATATATATATATATATATATATATATATATATATATATATATATATATATATATATATACATACATATATATGCATTATTTCTCAGACACCGATCAAGATAATTGTTGTTTAACGGAGTAACTAGCGAAGTGAAGGGTCTTCACTTTAACCTCCGAACGTTAAACAGATCAAAACGTCAATTTAGGCATTAATGCAAAAGTGAATAAAAAAAAATTAGTTTGTACGTTCTTATAAAAGATTTTGAGTAACCAACGCGTTGTCTAATTAAAGTATAATTAAACTGGAATGCACCAACATTTACTATACACAAACATATCCATATGCACAAAGGTAAATTTTTCTCTACACCTCATTTCTAAATTTCGAAATACGAGACATTTATAAATAATACACTGTGTGTGCTACTCCGATATTCCAATAATTTTGCAAAACGTAATCATTTGTATTGCACTCTGTAATTGTGGGTTTATTGTTAAAAAAATTTTTGTAAAAATTTTTTTGTTGGAAAGTTCAGAAGAGCACTTAAACTAATGGCTCGAAAACGCAAGGTACTAATATAGGTCATTAAATTAATTTAATACGTACAATGAAAAAGAATGGCTTGGGGAAAAGTTTTCTTTTCCTGGTAAAGTTATCTTATTTTAGTACGCATACTGATTACAATTGTTAAATTGTAAGTGTATGTTAGACGTCATTACATACGCAAATAATAAATATCAATCACAATGGTTAGAGTTAAATAAAGATTTTGAAACTATTAGTCATATATAAGCGAAGATTAAAGGTCATTAAATATGAAGCAATATATGTGAGGAACAAAGTCTTAAAATGGTTAATTTTTTCTGCTGTATTGAATCCTAGTTAAGAATTCCACTGCATCAATAGCGAATAAATGGCATTATATTTTCATAAAATAAATACAATCAAGAGCTGAAACATTATGACCAGCCGACAATAACGAGTTGGCCCACCTTTAGCGAGCAACACAGCTGCAACCCGCCTTGGCATGGATGCCACAAGTCCTTGGTAGATGGCCGGAGACAGATTGTACCAGATGTTTAGGCAACGGTTACGCAAATTCGAGATTTTGCGAATTGGTGGTCTTTCAACTCTGAGCTGTCGTCCCATGACATCCTAAATGTGTTCTATTGGATCGAGATCCGATGAGAATGGAGTCCAGCGCGTTAACTGGAATTCAGCATCGTCTTCCTGGAACCACTCTAACACAATTTTAGCCTTGTGACTCGGGGCGTTGTCCTGCTGGAACATTCCATTTCCATCTGGAAAAACAGAGGCCATGTAAGGGTACAACTTGTCCGCAATGATGTTCATATACCCTGTAGCATTTATGTTCTGCTCTACCACAACGACGGGTCCCAGAGACTCCTAAGAGAAAAAAAAGCATGATACCGTCCCCCAAAGCATGATACCGTCACCGCCGGAATGTCTATGACCTACTGTACATTGAGGAGGTCAACTGTTCGCCTGGAAGACGGCGTATCCTGACAGGACCATCGGCATGATGAATGACACACCGTGATTCATCTGACCAGGCAACTCTCTCCCACTGATTCATGGACCAGTCGCGATGTACCCGGGCCCAGCGTAGGGGCAGTTGGCGATGAAGCTTGGTCAGAAAAGGCACACTAGTAGCACGTTAGCTGCTTAGCCCCATATACAACAGTGTCCGCTGAACAGTGTACTCCGATACTATTCTACTTGGCCCTGCACTGTAATGGGTTGTCAGCTGAGCCACTGTCTGACTCCGGTTTTGCTTCACCATGTGAAACAGTCTCCGACGACCTTTTTTCTTTGATAGCGTGTGGACTTCCAACTCCATGTCGTCTACTGCTGTTTTCACCGTCCTTCATCCACTTTGCATAAGTACTAACAACTGCAGATAGCGAACAACCCACGAGTCGTGCAGTTTCGGAAATACTTGTCCCGACCATTCGAGCCATTACGATCTGCCCTCTATCAAATTGCTTATATCCGCAGCCTTTCCCCTCACACACAGAAGTAAGTGAAAGAATGATTCTTCAGACTCTCCAGCAGCAGTTAAATACCACTTCTACCTGATTACGTGTCTTCTACGTCATCCAGGTGAGTTCATTGCAAAAGGTATGGGTGGCCATAATGATTTGACTCGAGTGTATGATTAAGATTACCTGACAAAAATGTATCACGTTTAGTTAAATTTTTATAATATCAGTGAAACAAAGAGTAGTAAAGAACAATTATTACTAAGCATGTAGCAATAAATGTAATGAAAAATGGTTTTAAGTGGTTTCCAAAAGATAGTTCACAATTTATAGAAATGTTTTGGATAGTTAAGTTTTATATTGATCTAAATATACCTTTCCATATTTTAAGGTTTTTTCGCAAATATATAATATGCTCCTTATGGTGTAGAGTCACGCCACACTTGGAAAGTATAATGCTAACTTTTAGAATAACAGGGAAATGTCCTTGTTGGTCCCAAACCCCTTTTAGAAATTTAAGATTTGGTCGGAAAAGAAGTAAAATGCGCCTGATGTGTAGGTCCGCCACATCTGGTAGAAAAAAAAGCGAAATTTTAGAATGATAAGAAATGCTTATGCCTCGCACATTCTTGTAACCAGATCATAAAACGAGGGTTTCAGAAAAAGCAACTTCAATTTAAACAGAAGTTAGTAGCAGGTATTATGGTATTAGAAAAATGACATTGTGTAATACCAAAATGTGGTCAGTACTTCAAAAGAAAACCGGCTCGTTAAAACTTACGCGTAACTGCGAGCTTTAGAAAAACACCTTTTCGATTTGAACGGAATTCAAGCGAGGTGTAACAGGTACAAACATACCGCACTTATCGTACATGGGGTAAAGTACTTAGGATTTAGAAATGAAAATATTTTCTGAAAGTTATAAAAAAAGCCGAGACTAAGAATGAAGCCCGATACCCCTGCAATACGTAAAAGAAGGGAGCGTTAAAAAAGATGATGAGAAAAGAGTTCAATACAAATAAAGGGCAAAAAGGTATATGGGCATGTATTCGAGAAGCTTTGGGAGAAGGGAGTCATTTAAGAAATAAAAATTATACAATACAAATAATTAAATAAATAAATAGGGATGCTCTAATCCAATGAAACATCATATTTTGCAAACTGACTACCTGAATTTTCAAGAGTGGATAATTCCCGAATGGAGACCACACCAAGGAGGGGCTAAGGAAAATGTAAAGATATATATATATATATATATATATATATATATATACATATATATATACATATATATATATATATATATATACATATATATATATATATATATATATATATATATATATATATATATATATATATATATATATATATATATATATATATATATATATATATATAAAAAAATAGTAGAGGAGATTTTTCTGGAGAAGGAGAAATTTTTCTCGCAAAGGTTCTTTATTGTCCTAGAAAATTTTTAGGACGAAATCCCATATTATTGTGAGTCCTTGCCAAGAATGTGGCTAATACTGGGTAAGTTCTGTTTTACAATTTTTAAGGCAGTGACAATTGATTTCATTTTTTTCTGTACATATGTAAATTGCAAATAATTTTTTTTAATCTAAATTTTGTATATCTTAATGAAATTGTTCTGAGTCGTTGAAATTGTTCTGAGTGAGGGAAAAACCTGGTATGACCTTATAGCCTAAAATTGATTTTAAATAATTTAGAATTAAATTGAGTAAAATAAAGAATTAAGAATTGAATAAAGTAATATTTTAAAGTAAAGTAATTGTAAAGACTCAGCAATATATAAATGCCGTATTTCTTTGTTGCCATTTTCTTCTATCAGATACACATGGCTTTGAAATTTGCTCTAGATCAAATTTTCAATGTAAGTAAATTTTGTCTTAGTACTAAGTATGTCAATTTTATCCCATTACCGCTCAGCACAAAGGCTCGTTCTTTCTACGTCATACAAAAATACGGAGAGACGCAAAGAACTGATCCTTGTATTAGCTTGAAGTCTAAAGTAAGCGTTGTTAGGATGTTTTCAAAACAAGATCAACGAAAATGGATAAAATTTGAATGTACCAGGGGTCGTACATCACGACAATGTACTCTAGTGCTTCAAGTGGCTGGCGAGGAATCTGCATTGCTTACAGAAATGTAGCAATAAGTGTAAAAGCCTGCTGTTGAAGAACACCAAAATGTGGCAGACATGCATCCGCCAGGTAGTCCTAGTGTCAACAATGCAGAAGTGCATACTGTTACCCCACTAGTGGTCAGTGATCGATGCCAAACGATTCGTGAGCTGGTTCTAAAGACAGGATTTGAGCATACGAGTGTGCTGCACATTCTGAAGGAACGCCGGAGAGTGAAAAAAATTCTGAACTTTCTGCAGAGCCGCCCTACCATACTGCATGACAATGCTCGACCAAATACAGCTCAAAATGTGACTGATTTGTTCGATCAATGGGGCTGGGAAGGGCTTCACCGTCCAACATACTCAAGATCCAAGCCCAAGATCTAAGCCCTTGTGACTTAATTCGTATGATGAAGAAACCACTTTGTGAAATTCGCTTCACAACTGTAACAGAGATTCTTGCGGCAATAGACCGGTCCATTCGAACTATAAACAGAACAAGCTCTTCTACAGGGTTTTGCGACTTCCACATCGTTGGAAACGGGTTATACACAATACTGGCGACTACATAGAAGGACTGTAAAACATGGTGACATAAATCACTTTTGTATTCCATTTAAATAAATAGTTGCACTTTTAAAGTTCCAAAACTTGAATATTGAATTTAAGATCTATTTGCAAATATGCTTCTTATTTTATAATATACATGCATTTTCGGTACCTTTTATAAGATATTTAGAATTCTAAATATATATTATATTTTTTTTAAATTCTCTTCAATGTAAAATTAGAGATATAGAACCTTAACTTTAACAGTCTACCGTATATCAACAATTTTTTTATTGCAGTATTTAGTCAATGAAGTTAATCTGGCTGACAAAGCTACTCCTTACCACATGA
>CM063499.1:22534645-22602145 GCA_032207245.1 Pardosa pseudoannulata
AAACTCCTGCAAGTTAGACGGAAATAAGCGACCACTCCTTTGCAACGCAATTTTGCTGCAAAGCTGTGGCAAACTTGTCATGTCAATCTTGAAGCAAACGAAGATTCCCGTCACTGCTTGAGAGTTAAGATAAGGAACGCATGCGCATACCGGCCAAAAAGTAAAGAGACTATAAACACATTATTCCGCAAGCTGCAAAAGATCTCTGAAAAGGTATTTATTATTTTAATTATTCAAATGTAGTTATTTTTTAAAGTAACATTTCTCTATAATTTACAACTATCTAAAATTTCTAATAAATTAAAAAACTGTGTTAATTTTATTAATTCACTAAGAAATGTTTCCGTTTTCAAGCAGGTGTTGTCGGCCATGGTAATCTAATTTATCCCCTTGAAGAATGTGTGTTAGTTAATTGGCAACCCCAGTTGGCATCACAATATGCTTTTAACTGAGAATTATTTCATTTTGTCTGATACGGCAAGTTTGCTTCAAGTCATACGACAAGTTTGCTTCAAGTTTGATATGACAAGTTTGCAGCAAACTTGCACGACAAGTTTGCTGCAACTTGGATGAGAAGTTTGCCGCAAGTTGGAAGTATGGTGACTTCGAAGTTTGCGTAGACTTGCTGCAGTCTTGTTTCAAACTTGCAGACTTGTCATGCTGCACTTGCTGCAAGTTTGCAGGCTTGCAAAGCAAGACTGATGCAAGTTTGCTGCAAATTAAATTTGCTATCTGGGTTTTATTACCAAATAAATAAGTCAAAAAGTTTTCTATTTCCTAAAAGGCACCATATGATGTTTCAAACGATACTTGATCACTAACATGACGTGCTGTAGTATTCAGAGTTGTTTAATATTCATATATATTTTATTTTGTGCAGTCCATAATAGCTTAGATTTAAGTTATGCATCGATATATAATTAGAAGAAATTACTCGGGCATTAAAGGTTTACAAACATATTTTTGCACCAAAAGACTTGGTATAGCCAATCGGTTCCTGATATTTATTTCAGTTATTTGTGATTAGATTAACAGCCAACTTTAAAATCCCATATATAATAATAGCCTATGTTATCTGTCCGTCTGTCGTCGAATTTATGAAGAGGTTGGACCTAGAATGGATAGAGACATTCATATTGGATCCTTGATGGGTTATATTTAGCAAGATTCAAATCGGCTATAAGTTTATCTTCTTTTAAACTATCGATCCCATTCTAAACTAAATTTGTATGAATATGCTTGGTATCACAGCAAAAAATACTGTCTTCTTTAAAACGTTCGATATCCACTCCTGTTCGAGCGTTTAATGCCATGATAACAAGCCATATTTTAAGAGCAGGCGATTAAATTTATGAACTTTTCCTTCCCTATCCTCTGTATAATAATAGCCTAAGTTATCTGTCCGTCTGTCTTCGAATTTATGAATCAGTTGGACCTGGAATCATATGTAGAGGTTATGGAATCATATGTAGAATGGAATCATATGGAATCATATGTAGAGAATATCTGGAATCATACCTGGAATCATATGTAGAGAATCATATGTAGAGATCCTGGAATCATATAAGAGGCATCCATATTATAATCTTGATGAGTTAGGGTTAGGAAAATTCAAAGCGAGTAAATTTTTATCTCCTAAATTATCTATCCGATTCTAAGATAAATTGGTATAAACATGCTTCATAAAACAGCAAAAAATACTGTAATCTTTAAAGTTTTCGAAATCCACCCCTTCTCCTCTTTTCGAGCGTTTATTGAGATTATTTTGAGCCCTATTTTCCTCGGTTAAAAGCAGAAGATTAAATCTATCAGTTTATCGCATAATAAATAAATCAAAATAATTTTTTTTCTAGCATTATGACTTTTTTCTTTAACTATCTCATTTAATCATTCTTAAATTATTTAAATATCGTCTGCACAATTTTCATATGTTTTATAGATGAACTTAGATATTGCGTAAATAATTTTTCTTTTATATTTGGCTTAAATAATAGATTAGGTACATTTGCGATAATTTTAAATTTAATTATCGATTATTTTTTGTTGCCAGATATTTCTCAGCCAAAAAAAACCCCCATTTTCTTAGATACCTCATAGGGTACTTTGCTTCTAGAAAATTAAAAATTTTACTGATCCCTCATATGACGGGCTATATGCTATATTATCCTAAAAGAAAAAAAAATCTGATCTTTTTAGGAGACATTTATAAAAATTTTTAATAATCCTTAAGCTTTGAAAAGCCATTTATTTTTGTCATTTGAGGTAGAACTTAATTTAAATTAATATAGAAATTATGCACTGAATAAAAAAATGGAGCTCACGTTCCCGTAAAATAACTTGTGTCATAATTCCTCAAATTGAACACCATTTGCTGCCTCATGATAGTCTAAAATGTTTTCACAAAATAAGAGGGGTCGAACAATGGCCGAATGGTGGAGCGCTGCTCTTCGGAACTGGATTTCGTGGGTTCGAATCCCGCTACGGGCATGGATGTTTGTAGACTTTCGGAATCGGCTTTAAGCTGTAGGTTCCGGTCTCATTAGCCCTCGTGTGCAAAACAGTAGACATCAGCACTCCAAACTAAACTAAACTAAACCAAAATAAGATGGAGTTAATATTCAAGCAGACGAGTAATAGTTAACACCTTAGCTTACAATGACGTCTCAGAGGCTTCGCAAGGTTATCAAACCAAACACGAATCAGACGCCACAGAAGCGTTGCAATGTTATCGTACCAAACATGAATAAGACGCCACATAGGCGTCGCAAGTCTACCGGGCGAAACTTAAACAAGACTGCCGTATTCTAAGTTATTTTTACATTCAAGAAGTGTCAGAATGAAACTTACTTCACACTTTGCAAAGTGCATTCATTCACTTACTTCTGTTTTTATCCCATGGTTTCGTATAAACTTATTTATTCACACTTTTTAGTTAAATTATTAACTCCAACTTCAATTTTTATCATCTAATTTTTGTTAAAGCTCCCTCATTCGTTAACCCATATACCGACAACTCTCCCACTCTTTCTCCTTTCAAAGCAGTCACCCCTTTCGTTAATTTTGTCTATGAGTAAAGTGACATGAGGGAATGAATGACATTCGCGAGTTCATTCGCATCTCTGGTGAAGTTCATTCTTCCTGACTGCACTAGTCAACAAGATTGGAAATTTTTCGGATCAATGGAATTATTTCCCACCAGGGTGAAATAATACCATTGGTTTCTTTTGGAGTCGCTTTTGGCCCACACAGTTGGAAATTCGATCGTAAGGGAAGGGGTTAAAGTTAGACATAGTAATTATTACTCTTTTACTCTGACAGGAAAAAAATGCTGTAAAGTGGAAACGCATCAAGCAGGAACAATTATTTCTAACATTATTTTATACATGTTTTTATAGTATGTATCCTTAGCAAGACTGTTAAAAGCTTACCGTATGAAATTATTCAGCAAGGCAAAGCATATTCCGTACAAAACTAATAATATCAAACGTTGTTTTTTTTTTATAAACTTTAACACTTTAAAATATTACCTTGATAATAACGTCCAAAGCGTTTCGGAAACACAATGGCGGAGTACATATACGAAGCATTGACAAACATGCATCTGACATACGGTGACGGAAAATGGAATGGACTTTGTAGGCGCACCCTCTATTCTTGGTGCGCTATGTAGGCGTGGGACCTGCCCGCCTACTGTACTGGGGCAGGTATATTCGGTAGCGCTCACTGGGATGCCTATACTCAAAATAATTTATCCGATGGCTTGGACGGACAAAACAGCATTTATTTACAACATTTAAGAAAACAATAAAAGTAAATCATATATCACATTTGAGTCTCAGAGCCTGACGACAATCTAAATTATCGTTACACGACCGAGCTTTTCATGTCCGAGAAAAATAAACTAATAAAGTTCTCTCCCTTCAAAGAAGAGGGGTGTGTGTCGGTCGCCGGCTCGAATCTAACTCTCCTCGCTCGCTGAACTCCAACTGCCCTCTTGCAGCTCTCTCTCCCTTCTTCGGGGGGGGGAATCTGGAAGCTTGAACCCTACCAAAAAAGGGCACATCCTCCTTCTCTGAGGCCCTGCAAAAACATCCGACGACACCGAAACATCCTTATCAGGCCCCCTTTTGTTAGCCGGCTTCTTACTTCTCCTAAGAAACGTCGAGTGGAAGGGGTCAAATGGGGCGATTCTGCCGATGTCATCAAAGCACACATGTTTTCGTGGGTGCAAATTCCTTACAGACTCAATACACAAACATGGAACGAGCAACGGCTTTCAAAGCGTTGTATTCACAGTCTGCCTTCGCCGTCACGACTGCGGTATATTGGTTTGTTTAGCGCTTCAAATAGCAATGCAGGACCTTCACAAAAATCATGAACGCTAGATAGGAGAAAGTAAATGTTCTACAGAAACGCAACAGCTTCTTTCACATCTAGTCTAGCTGTGACATGTGAACTTTCTTAAAAATACCTCGATGGTTACTTCCCAGAAGCTGATGTGGTTTGCAAAAGGAACCGCTCATCTCTACTACGTACAGAAAGTGCAATGTTTACATAAATAATTAACCAAGTTTATGGAGTTAATGCTTGCGATGATAAATAACAGTTAACAATCTCCTGCATTAGCATTATTCAAAGATATGGAATTTTCAGCTGAGAATGCATTTTCAATATGCGCAATCAGCACGTTTGATGTGACAGTAATTACTACTCTACGATCCCTCGTAAACATCAGAAGAAATTCTTTGTAAATATCAGGCCAGGTAACCGTGGGGATGAACTAGTAGACTCTTGCACTTGACAGACATATGACTGGCGTAACTTTCCATATGTGTCTTAAAAAAGTGCTTCCTAGTTTATTACTGGCAATCCCGTTTCCAATCTAGAGAAACGTGATTTAGCGCCGTGGAGCCCCAGAACGATTCGGAACATCTTCAGTATCACGTATCCCGCCCGATTAGTTGGAAGTAGCAGAACTGTGGCTTGGCTTTCAAGCTTATCTGATACCAACCCAACGAAGTATTCTCTGAGAGCTTTAGAAATCTTTAGTTTACGACACAACAGTGGACTTCGTTGAATATCTCAATGCTAGAATCGTTGTGGCTGCAGCCATAATTAACACAACAAGAATCACTAAATGTACCAGTCAGGTGTGAACTGTGCAAAAACATAGATGGGTTTCATTCTGAGAGCTTGGCAGTTTGTTTCGTTTAACAATAAATCCGATTCTGTAATTTTATCTTTCGTTCCTTTGCCCAATACAGTTGTAAGTTCAGGTTCGAATTATAATTACACATTTTCCTGTTTCTAAGATTGGAAAGTACCCCTATATTCCATACAAATTTTTACTCGTCCCCATGGATTTTGTCATTTTTCCCACTTCGTAAAAAACAATTTAAACTCATCCTGCATATATCGAGTGTCTCATCAAAACGAGAACAAACTCAGCACAGTCTGATTCATTGATTGGAATAAATAAAAAATGTCCAAAGAACTGTACATCTTCGACTTACAGTTTTCGAGAAAGATGCTAGAGAAGTTGTATAATATTATATCTGATTTACGTAAACATCCTTTTTATTTGAAACACGAACATCGGTATTTGCATGATTTTAAATAGGAACATGTTCGAAATGTTCCCTGAGCAACTAACCGCATGTATGCTAGCAACTTGGAATGGTTGACTGAACACGTTCCAGCCTCGTAGTGCCTACAAGTACACGGACCCCTAAAGACGAGCAGCTGAGTTTATTTCTGAAGTAATTAGATCTCTATAAATCTACTCCTTCAGATGGCTCTAAAGGAAGAACTCTAAAGGGGTGAGATCTGGAGAACCGTGGTAACCATAAAACAGGATCCCAAAGTGAATAATGATGTTCATGTTTCTAATAAAGTTTTTTTTATCAACCGGATATGACATCATACATACTATTTTGCTTTTTTCTCGAAACTATAGATCGTAGAGGTAGAATTAGTTCTTTGGGTATTTTTTATATATTCCAAACAACGAATATTGTTGTGCTTAATTTATGCGGTCTTGTTGAAATGCCCTTATATGCCATATACGGCTTTTGATGACCAGAGCCGTTTTGTTGAGTATCTGGAATTATCCAGAACATTAGGAGTGTAAAGAACATGGAAAAGATCATATATTTCCGCGAAGATGTTGTCCCTATATATCCTTCCTGAAAGTTAAAAACATGAAGAAAAAAAAATGTTTTCGATAAACCTGTAAAAACAAATATCTTAAAAGTGTTGAAGAATTAACACATTAGTAGGTAGTTTCTTATAATATTCTATGCCATATTTGTGAGAATTCAAGTTGAAAAATTAAGGTTTCTATGTAAACAACCCCAAATTTCCTTTAGTGTTTTGCTTATAATATACATATTTTCCAATTTAAAAGAAAGCTATTTTGAGAAAAATTGGTTAACGACATTGTACTCAATACACTGAAATTAGAATAAAATGATTATAAATATCAGATAAAAGATTGGCAGATTTACTTAAATAATGTTCAATGCACTTACTGAAATTCAATCAATACAGAAAGTTCTTATTTTTTGGCTAAAATAATACAGCAACATTTGTGAAAAAGTTCTAAACATATTGCTTGAATATTCTTAAGTAATCTTTGATAGCATAAGTTTAAAATTGTTTGTTCCAAAAGTGCAGTATAAAGGGAAGAGAATACACTCAAGAGTAAAAACATTATGACCACCCCTACATTTTACTACATACTTCTGTGTATGATGGGAAATTCTGCGGATCTAAGCGATTTTGATAGAGGGCAGATTGTAATGGCTCGAAGGCTCGGAACAAGTATTTCCGAAACTGCATGACTTGTGGTTTGTTCGCGATCTACAGTTGTTAGTACTTATGTAAAGTGGAGGAATGACGGTGAAACCAGCAGTAGATGACATGGTGTTGGACGTCCACACGCTATCAAAGAAAACGGTCGTCGGAGACTGTCTCGCATGGTGAAGTAAAACCGAAGCCAGACAGTGGCTCAGCTGATAACCCAATACAAAGCAGGGCCAAGTAGAATAGTATCGGAGCTACTATTCTACTTGGTGGACACTGTTGGGTATGAGACTACGCAGAAAAAGGTCCCACTCGTGTGCCTCACAAGGCTAAAATTGTGTTGGAGTGGTTCCAGAAACATGATGCTGAATTCCAGTTAATGTTCTGGCGGCCTAATTCACCGGATCTCAATATAATAGAACACATTTGGGATGTCATGGAACGGCAGCTCAGAGATCAAAGACCACCAATTAGCAATATCTTGGATTTGCGTAACCATTGCATACATATCTTGTACAATCTGTGTCCCACTATCTATCAAGGACTTGTGGCATCAATGCCAAGGCGGGTTGAAGCTGTGTGGAAATATATAATATACATATGGTATATTTAATGTAGCAGTATAAATAATTCATCTAAAGCCAGAACGATGTGTTAATTACCGTATTTTATGTCTTGTTTGTCCTTGTGTCAGAGGGACACAGTTGTTTGTCGACAGGATCTCTCGTCCTTGGCTTTACTGGAATTTCACGCTGCCCTTCTTTGACTGGGGAAGGAAATATTTGAATCTTATTGCAGAGGGTGATCAGCACATACGAAGAGTAAGTGATTTTCTCCTTAAAACTTTGTTAAATTTGACAGAAATTTTTACCAACAAGAAAACACGTTGTCACAAGTATCTGACCCACATCGACAAGCTGCATTTAAGCGAGCAAGGCAAAAATTGAGAATATCCTCCTTCTCAGTTCCGGTAATAATGTGTTGCCTTCTGCTCATCTGATAACCATTGACCATCAGAATGGTGTGAGTACTTTTGAAAAATTCCAAGAACGTGTAAATTCCTACTCCTTTGTTCATTCCCAATTTCCCAAGCTTACAGAGGAGGGAAGGAAAAGAATGTGTTCTTTCTGAATATATTGTGAATATTTCTTTTTCCAGTTAAATTTTGGTTCGAAAACTTATCCCATTAACTGATGTCACGATCACATAAAGCGATAATTTTAACATACAAATGTACTGTCTATTTTTTTTAAAACATAAGAATTGTATGCATAATTAAAAGAATTGATCGATTGTTGACTGTCAACAAATTTTTCTAGGAAGCTCATTGATGAATTGTCAGTAATTAAAATCAACCTGTCATAACGATTTAAAATTTCTTTTTTTATTTAATGTTAAATCATTTTGCTTCCTGGCTTCCGTATCGACAAGCTGCATTTAAGCGATCAAGGCATAAAGTAAGGATACGCTCCTTCTCGGATCCGATAATAATTTGTTGCCTTCTGCTTATTTGACAACCATTAACCACCATCAGGGTGTGAGTATTTCTGATAAATTCCAGGAACGTGTAATTAACTCCTTTGTTCATTCCCAATTTTCCTAGCTTGAAGAGGAAAATTATCGGAAATTCAAACAAGAGAAGAGGAGGAAAATAATGGGTTCCTCCTGAATACATTGTGAATACTCCTTTGCCAGTTAAAATGAGATTCGAAAACTGATCCCATTAACCCTTTCGGGACGGGATGTTTCTCTGTATGTCGGAAGTTAAAGAAGGGAGGGCTAAATTTATTGCTTTCTTTTATAAACAATTTCTTTGATATTGGTACTTTGTTCAGCAATAAGCAGTAAGAATGCAGTAATAAACGGTATTTTCAGAGTGGATGTTAAAACAACTGTACGAAAACAGGACATCCCTTACTTCTAGATCTCTCACGGCTTGGTCGAAATATTGACTATCCGTCCCCAAAAGATTAACCGATGTAACTATCACATAAAGCGAAAATTTTAAAATACAAAGGAATAGAGAAAATTGGGACCAAGTGATTTTGATAGCAATAAGCGCTTGATAACATTAACCTCGATCACATTAAGCGGAGTTCACTGTATAATATTTATAGTACTATTTTGAACACAATAAAAATATTAGTTAATTATTTTTAATGATTATAATATGATATATTGCTGTTTTCTCGAATAAAAGTTACAGGTAAGATATTAATAAAATTTAAACCATCGTTTTCTTTAAAATGAAATTTTTGTCGTTTATAATCACCCAAAGTGCTCCTCTGCTCCTTTTGTTGAAAATGCTCAATAATTACAGTAAATACACTTATTCAATTTATAATGAAAATGAGTTAACAAATTTATAATACGAGAAAATTTGAAATTTGGTACTAGCACTACATTGTATTTAAAAAAAAAAAAAAAAAAAAAAAAAAACGAAAAATATATCTTTGAATATAAAACAATGAAAAAGAGTAATTTTATATCGGATTATAAAATAAGTCCCTATTTGTTTTAGAAAAGTTCTTAGAAATACTATTATGCAAGAACTGAAAGAAAATATTCTAAATTGTATAGTATAAAATAGTTAAAATTTAAAAAAAAAGTTTAGTTTCCGTTTTAAAAAATTTTTAATTTAAATTTAGTTTAATTATTAAATAATATTTCATACAAGAGTGCTTTAACATATATTTGCAGAAATTTTCAAATTTAAATGACAAATGTTAGAGAAAAAAGTTTTTAATGTCCAGCTTTCCCTTAAGTGGAATCGATTTTTTTTGTACATTTTTTAAAAATTTAAGTTCGTTTAATTAATTAACTTGAATATCCTAAAATATAATTATTACATTTGATGATTTTGAGAATTTAAAATTTTTTTTATTCTGTCGTAAGTTTTAAAAAACTTGAATTTGTTTAAAACTTTGAGAAGTTTTAAAAACTGTTCTTTGCATTTAACCTTTGATATTTTACCCCATTATTTTTATTCTTATATTACAAAATTTATAACCTTAAGAAATGAATTTAGAATTAAATTATTGTTTCCTGAGAGGAAAAATCAGCCAATTTATAAGTAAAAAGTGACTAAAAAACATGGATACCTATACATTTTTAATTAATTTTTTTTATTACATTGATTATTAAACTAATACTTAATTAAATAAAAAATTGAAAGACTGTCTCCTTAAATTGTTTTAATTATTTTTTATATTTTTTAATGTTTAAAGAGAAAAGTATATCCTCAGATTAGATTTAAAGAAGAAAATTAATTTCTCCGATACTAGTGTACATATCTGTACTAGTATCTGAGGAAATAATTTTCTCCTTTACATTTTTGAATCTAATCTATGCAAAAAAATTTACTCATTTAAATATTTTAATTATATTTCAAATTTTAAACCAAACATTCTAAACATTCTAGATTATAAATTGAATTAGTTTATAAAACACTATACAATTACAATGTTTACTGTAATATTTAAAATAAAAAAAACATTTGAAAAAGTACGGTGTCTCCTTAAAATCTCTTTAATTTTTTTTTTTAACATGTATTAGTATGCGTTTCGGTGTTATGTCTTTTACGTACAATACGTTTACTAATACCATATGATGTGCTACTATCTAATTAAATAATTTTCTCTTCGATGCTATTCAGATACAAGATGATTAAATTCATGAATTTTATTCACAGATCTTTAATGAAGTATCGAAAAATGAGTACACAGATCGTGACATCTCCTGTGGACACATCATTCAGAAGCTCCACCGAGATTCTTTTCTAACCAAAAAGGATATGAGAGATCATATTCTTACTTTAGGGTCTGCGGTAAGACATGAGTTGTTTTACCAATTTTTCTTTACAGTGCAGTATTCCCACTAGGATTGGCATTTATTTCAGTAAAAGCTCGATACAATAACACTTAAGGAGACAAAATAACCGTAAAATAGGTATACAGTTGTTATATCGGAGGACGATATAATTATTCTAAAACAGCTAAATTAAGGTTGATTTGATGTACTCTATACGAGGGTTACTCTGAAATTTTTGAGATAAGCGCAGAAGAGAATTCCCCCCCCCTAAAAAAAAAACCACTTCAATTTTAAAATACAAAGTATTTTAACACAGTAGACGATTTTTATTGACTTACTTCAAATTGTATAGAGTAGAATAAATTTTAAACAGAAGACAAAATGGAGTTGAAGCGGGAACATTTTCGCGCTATGATTTTCTACGATTTTAAAGCAGGATTAAATCAAGAAGAATGCTTTCAACGGTTGCAATTGACATTCGGTCATGAATCTCCAGCTCGTGCTACTGTATTCAGATGGTTTAAAGAATTTAGTAGAGGTCGCCATTTTCTTCAGGATGAAGAACGCACAGGAAGACGGCAGTTTGCAGTAATTCCGTATAATGTGTCTGCCATACGAAAAATGCTTATGGATGATAATCTCTGTACCTATCATATTATATAAGGAACTTAACATTGGATCTGCAGCCATACACAAAATTATTAATAAAGAACTACATATGAAAAAAGTAGTTTGCCGTTGGGTTCCCCATAATCTAACTGAGCACCAAAAAGGGAAGTTTGTCAGAATTAGTAAAGAAACTTTTAAACTGCTAGTTGGTGGTGGCCACCGCATCATTTCTAAAATTGTAACGATCGATGAAGCGTACATACCGTTTTTCGAAGTTCCAACATGTCAAGAAAGCAAATTATGGGTCTTTGAAGATGATCCCAAGCCAACAGTGATGAAAAGACAACGCACACTGAATATAATTATGTATGCCGTTTTCTTCAGAAGTACGGGATTGGTCAAAGCCATCAAGATGGAAGGACAGAAGACAGTAACAGCAAAATAGTATACCACTAAATGTCTTCCACAAATTCTACAAGAAGTGTATGTTAGGGAACTAATGCTTCACCACAACAATGCAACTGTACATAAAGCCGGATTAACAGATGAGTTTCTAAATCAAAAACATATTAAAGGGATAGAATATCCACCGTATTCACCTGATATAACTATGTGTGACGTTTGGTTATTTTTTAATCAGTAGAAGAACTTACTTAGAAGTCGTTTTCATTCAGAAGACGAGATTGATGTGTCTATAAGTGCATTTTTTAATCTATTCCAAGAAATGAATGGCTTGAGGCATTTAATCTGTAGAAAATTCGTCTACAAAAGTGCACTGATGCCGCAGGAGACTACTTTTAACACACTTAAAAGTTTGTACGTATAACTTTAAAAACCTAGTTGTATCTTAAAAATTTTAAAGTGATCCTCGCATTACCAATGATGACCTGTCACTTGCGATTTTAGAAATTTTGTTGAATATCTAGAAAAATACACGAAGAATCATTCTGAAACCTCAGGATTGTAAACAGGAAGGTACACGTAATATATTTTAGCAAAGAAATTTTCCCGAAATCCCATAGGGGACCGTTAACAAATTGTAAAATAAGAATATGTTTTGTATAACCTTGAAAAAAGTGAATGTATGAAAAGCGTTGAAATTTTAGCACATGATTAGGGAGTTTCTTGTAATAATCTGTGTTCATTATGAGAATAGCACATGTACTCGTGGAGAAATTAAGGTTTTTACAAAAACAGTCCAAAATGCCTCCCTGTGTTTTGTATATTTGCAGAGTTCTCAATATTAAAGAATGTTATTTTCAAGACGCATTACAAACAACATTGTGCGCAATACCCTGTAATCGGAATTAAAAAATAATAAATATTGGATGAAAAATGAGCATGTTCACTAAATAATGTTTCACTGCACATGTGCGAATGCAATCAAAATATAATGTGCATAATATATTAGTTAAATGTATTTACCTATTTTCATTTGAGATAAATTATAAGGTACTAAATTAAGATCGATGTGTACATTGTGATTGGATGTGAAAACAATTTTCGTTTCATCAAACTAAAAATGATTAATATTACAAAATTTTGCAAAACATCTTCTTAAATTAAAATTATTGTTTCGAAATGTATAAAGCATACCTCTAAATATTTCAAAAATTAAGTACAGGTTGTTTCGAAAAAGTTTAAAGAATTTAAATAAATATTTTTTAAATCTAAAATAATCCGTACATACAGATCGAACGAAATTTCTCTCAATGCCACCAGAGGAAGATATTTTAACAACATGTAAAATATAAAAAACATAATAATTCGGAAAAACCCTAATTCTAAATTCGAGAAAGAAAATTGCCAAAATTGATCTGGAATCATCTAAGAATAATTTAAAAAAAAACATTATATCAAAATGTTAATTAATTTTCGAGTGACAAATCACTGATAAAAAATTCTACCATTTTTCTTATATAAAAGATAAAATTACAGAGGGAGCATTACAAGAGACAGATAAAATAGTGCATACTGTGAAACAGCCAAACCTTACATAAGTGAAATAATAAACAATTAGGAAGAGATTGTAATATCTCTTCCGCTTTTTCCTAACTTTATCACCTTTACTATCAATAAAATATCCTTGACATTCTTCCAAAATAGAGATTGGGTAAACGCGGAAAAGTTCATCGATTGGATAACTAAATTGCTGTTTGGACCACCATAACAATTGCCTAACATTATTTTCATTGCTTACATGATATTGTTAAGGATAATCAGAATAAGAATCAGGTAGTTTACACTTTTCCTTTCTTCTCTTTAGGGATACGAGACAGTATTTATTTCCATGGAGTGGTGTCTCTATACACTCGGTCACCATCCTGAAATACAGGACATTGCGTACCATGAAATACAATCTATTGTGCCAGAGGGAGACATAACGTACGAAGATCTTACAAACTTGAAGTATATGGATTGCGTAATAAAGGTGAAGTATTATTAAAATAGCTCTAAATTGGTTATCTGTGTTGCATCCGCAATTTATTATTCCTAAAATACCTGAAAAAGTTTCTTTTTTAAGCAAACTGGAAGTATATGGATTGCATAATATAGGTCAAGTATTATTATAATAGCTCTAAATTGATTATCTGTGTTTCATGCGCAATTTATTATTAATAAAAATAAATGAAAAGGTTTCTTGTTTACTTAAACTGTATATATATGGATTGCATTAAAATGTATGGATTACATTAAAATGGTGAAGTATTATTATAATAGCTCTAAATTGATTATCTGCCTTCCATTCGCAATTTATTATTCCTAAAACGACCTTAAAAAGTTTTTTTTCTTAATAAATTTGAAGTATATGTATTGCGTAATAAAGGTGAAGTATTATTAAAATAGTTCTAAATTAGTTATCTGTGTTGCATGAGCAATTTATTATTCCTAAAAGTACCCGAAAAAGTTTCTTTTCTAAGTAAACTAGTAGTATATGGATTGCGTAACAAAGGTGAAGTATTATTAAAATAGCACTAAATTGATTATTTATTATTCCTAAAAGTACCTGCAAAAGTTTTATTTCTAAGTAAACTGGAAGTATATGGATTGCGTAATAAAGGTGAAGTATTATTAAAACAGCTCTAAATTGTTTATCTGTGTTGCATGCGCAATTTATTATTCCTAAAAGTAAATGAAAAAGTTTCTTTTCTAAATAAACTAGAAGTATATGGATTGCTTAATTAAGGTGAATTATTATTAAAATAGCTCTATATTGATTATTTATTATTCCTAAAATTACCTGAAGAAATTACTTTTGTAAATAAACTATAAGTATATGGATTGCGTAATAAAGATGATGTATTATTAAAATAGCTCTAAATTGGTGATCTGTGCTGCATGCGCAATTTATTATTCCTAAAAGTACCTGAAAAAGTTTCTTTTCTAAGCCAACTGAAAGTACATAAATTGTGTAATAAAGATGAAGTATTATTAAAATGGCTCTAATTAGTTATTTATTATTCCTAAAAGTACCTGAAAGAGTTTCTTTTCTAAGCAAACTGGAAATATATCGATTGTGTAATAAAGGTAAATTATTATTAAAATAGCTCTAAATTGGTTATTTATGTTGCTTTCGAAATTTATTATTCCTAAAACGACCTGAAAAAGTTTTTTTTCTGAAAAAACTTAAAGTATCTGGATTAATTAATAAAGGTAAAGTATTATTAAAACATCTCTAACTTGGTTTTCTGTGTTTCATGAGCAATTTATTATTCTTGAAGTCACCGGAAAAAATTTCTTTTCTAAGAAAACTGGAAGTATTTGGATTGTGTTAAAATGGTGAAGTATTATTAAATTAGCTCTAAATTGATTATCTCTGCTGCATGCGCAAATTTATCATTTATTATTTAAATGTGGAAAATTGTAGAATGTTTTATATTCAATATTTAAACAAGAAATCACAGTCTTATATGAAAATGGCATTGGTAAATTTAAGCTTCATATGGGTAAAATCTCTAGTCAAACGTCTAAATAAACAGCCACTTGATTAGTAAAGAAATATTTAGAAACAGGAATAAAGTACATAAATGAAATACCTAAAAAATCACCTGATTGTTCTTATATGGACTTTAAGGTGTTTAATTTCTTAAAACGAACCTTGAATGAACTACAGAAAAAGGTACAGTAGAATGACATGATAGTACTAAAGAAAAATCAGGCTGTCATGGAAAATTCAAGTTAGGACTATTGTCAAGAATCATGACTTTTAGATAGAAGCAAATCACCTCCAAACTGCAGTATTTATGCTTAAAACCTAATTATTAAAATCCCTTTCGTAAAGTTTCAACGATCTTCTGTATACTGCATACGTCCTTTTAAAACAATATTTGACATAGCAGGAAATGTTGGAGGATGACGGGTAATGGAGTTTAAATTTGGTAAGGAAGGCACCTAGCATATTTTATGAAGTGCAATGCCACTTTATGCAAGAAGTGTTTCTTCAAATTCCACACTAAACTGTAGAAATATTGAAATTTTGTAATTTAAAATAATTGAGCGCTACTATGTACATTCTGTAATATTGGGAAATTCTGAATAAATAAACGTTTTTTAAAAGAAAATGCATTAGTTTTTATCTATTTGGTTCAATTTTACTACGTTATTGAAGTACTAATGATTGTTGTGTATTTGCTAAAATATATCCTCCTAACGCCCAGTGATCTATTTTTAGATCAGCATTTTTTTTTTAAAACTAAGGTACGTTTTGATAAAATTCGATAATAATATTCATGTTGATGGAAAAAGACACCCAATTTATGAATTATATGCCATTGCTTCAAAATAAAATAATTTGGGCTTTAATGGGTTAAGTAGACCAGTAATCTTCTTAACAATACAAATGAAAATTTACATAAATTAAGAAATTCAGAACTTGTCATTTGTTTTATATGCTCATTTTGAATGGTTATGATCGTTTATCCGAAATGTGATTCTTTTAGCTAATGGATAGAATTTTTCAAACAGAAAAACTAAATTCTTGTTTCTCCTGTTCAATTCAAATATGTCTGTCTTTTAATTGCAGGAAACTCTTAGGCTGTATACAACTGTACCTATTATGGGAAGAAAAGCAAGCAAAGATATACAGTGTGGTAGGTTATTAATATTTATATGTACTCCTACTAATTTATAATGTCATAAAACTTACTGAAGTTTTATTAGTCGCATTTTACAATAAACAACCTGTCAATACTTGTCTCCCAGACTTCAGAAATGGTTTTCTGTGGCCATAATAATTTTTTCTTTTACAGTTCTCCATATCTCCTTTAATAAATATAACCCTACATAGTTTTAATTTACACTGAGAAACTTTTATTATAGTAATAATTACCTCCAAAGTACTGTGAAAAATCGCCTCTTATGTCACCATTTTATTCATTAATATGTGTAAGTACTGTGTTACAGTTAAAAAGACTTTACTTGATTAAGTACTTGATCGATTATTTTTCAAGCTTTCACGTGATACAGCAGTTTACAGGTGTTTCCAAGAGTTCATCCTAACATTCAAAAGTTAATAATCCGCTATATAATAATGCCCTAAGTTATCTGTCCGTCAGTCCTAGAATTTATGAAGCGGTTTTACTTGGCTAAATTAGTTGCAATATAGCAAAGTTATTTAATAACTTCAAACAATTTATATTTCAGTCATCTTAAGAAATATATTTTTTTAAAATAACATATTAAACACAGATCAAATAAAAAACAGAAAATTCAATTTTTCGCAAGATAACTTTTGAATTATGTAAATTAGAGACTAAATTTTTGTACCTAATTAAAGAAAAATATCTGTTTTACTCAATATTTTACGGCTTATAAGGTATTTTACATTTTATAATTGAAAAAAAATTAAAAATGGGTAGAAATTGAATGTTAAAAAAATCTATAATCTATAATGCTATAAAATAAAATATATCGCAAGTATGTTTAGGTCTATCGAACAGAAAAAGTAATTAACTTCTATATAAAATTTTATTTCCAATTAAAAAAATTTAAAAGTTATTTTGCGAGAAAGGGAATTAAGTTTTTCAACTTTTCAACAATCCTTTTATTTGCTGCAACTTAATATTTATATTTTATGTTTTTAAAATATATATTATATTTAAAATCTAATGAGAGTTTTAAATATAATAAATATTATATTTAAAAATGTAATGACGCTCAAAACAAACAGTTCGGTGTGAAATAATTAAAACATAAAACAAACAAATAAGCCAATTAAGGACGATGCTACATATCTGAAAGCTCGAGACTGGCTAACTGTTTTTGTTTATAATCTGTAGGGGGCTATCCTTTTATTTGCTACAACTTAATATTTATATTTTATATTGTTTTAAATATATATGTATATATATATTTAACGTCTATTAAGATTTTTAAAATAAACTAGCCGCTAGAGGTTATCCTTTTATTCACTACAATTAACATTTATATTTTATGTTTTCTAAAATATATATCACTATATTTTAATTCTAATGAGATTTTTAAAATTAAAATAGCCGCTAGGGGCTATCCTTTTATATCCTACAACAATATTTTTATTTTATGTTTTATAATATATATTATACTTAAAACCTAATACGATTTTAAATAAATCTAATGAGAGACAAAGCAAACAGTTAGGTTCAAAGTAATTAAAACATAAAAGAAATACGGCAATTAAGGACGATGCTACATTTCTGAAAACTCGAGACTGACTGTGTTTGTTTATAATCGCTAGGGGACTATCCTTTTATTCTCTACAATTAACATTTATATTTTATGTTTTCTAAAATATACACTATATTTTAATTCTAATGAGATTTTTAATTTAGACTAGCCGTTAGGGGACTATCCTTTTATATCCTATAACTTAATACTTATATTTTATGTTTTTAAATATATATTATACTTAAAACCTCATGAGATTTTCAATAAATCTAATGAGCCACAAAAAAAAGTTAAGTGCAAAGTAATTAAAACATAAAACATATAAAGAAATTAACGAGGATGCTACATCTTTGAAAGCTCGATGTTCACTGACTGTTTTTGTTTATAGTCGCTAGGGGTAGCTATGTTTTTTAAATATATATTATATTTAATATTTATTAAGATTTATAAATAAAACTAGCCGCTAGAGGCTATCCTTTTATATCCTACAACTTAATATTTATATTTTATTTTTTAAAATATATATTATACTTAAAACCTCATGAGATTTTCAATAAATCTAATGAGCACACAAAAAGAAGTTAAGTGCAACGTAATTAAAACATAAAACATATAAAGCAATTAACGAGGATGCTACATCTTTGAAAGCTCGATGTTCACTGACTGTTTTTGTTTATAGTCGCTAGGGGTAGCTATGTTTTTTAAATATATATTATATTTAATATTTATTAAGATTTATAAATAAAACTAGCCGCTAGAGGCTATATTTTTATTTGCCACAACTTTATATTTTACGTTTTTTAAATATATATTTAAAATCTAATGAGATTTTTAAATAAATGGAATGAAAGTTTTAAATATAATAAATATTGTACTTAAAAATCTAATGAGCTACAAAAAAAACAGTTAGGTGCAAAATAATTAAAGCAATAAACAAATAAGCGGATGAAGGATGATACTACAACTTTAAAAGCTCAAGCTTGACTGACTGTTTTTGTGTATAGCCGCTAGGAGGCTATTCTTTTATTCGCTACTACTTAAAATTTAGATTTTATATTTTTAAATATATATTATATTTAAAATATAATAATATTTTTAAATAAATCTAATAACATTTCCAAATATAATACACATATAACAAAACAAATATTTAGGTGTAAATTAATTAAAACATTAAGAAAAAAGCTACATCTCTGAAAGCTCGAGGTTGACTGACTGTTTTTGTTTATAGCCGCTAGGGGGCTATTCTTTTATTTGCTACAACTTAATATTTTTATTTTATGTATTTCTTTTCAAATATCTAGATTTTTTATGTGTACAATAAATGAATAAGAAAAACAAATATGTTGTGTTATAAACGTTATATGTGTTATAGATAATGTACGTTAAATGTAGAAATCTTAACGCTTTAAGATATTTTGAAGAAAGCCATTTCAAGTTGATTATCCCTCTTACTTCTAGTGTTATGTTCCCAGTCCAGTTTAGAGAATTTAAAAAACAAAAAAGCTTTAATATTATGATTCCATTTAAAATTTATACTTTCATTGGAATTTCATTAGCAAAATCTGTAGACTGTAACACATAGACTTATGTATGAATAATTTTTCCATTATTATTTCAGGCGAGTACACAATACCAAAGGGCGCGGAAGTGGCTTTTTTCTCCTACATGTTGCATAGAGATCCGAATATCTTTCCAGATCCGGAGAAGTTTGACCCGGAACGATTCGCCTATAGCTCCGCCTTCCGTCCGTGGATGTATATGCCTTTTTCAGAAGGTTATAGAAACTGCATAGGTAAAATCCCCTCCCTCTAATATTTTGATCAAGGGAGAAATAGTGAAACGATCATTTGTCTCGTATGTAACATGCATTTCCTTTTATCCAAAATATGTAGCAATATGTATGTAGGTAGGGTATACATAATTTAGGTAGGTATAGTACACGTATTATATTCAAAATTGGCTATAATATGTAGGTAGTATAGTATACGAAATTTATTCAAAATAAGGCATTATTATGAATTATTTTGATTATTATGCCTTATTATTATGCCTATTTATTACATATACTATACATACCAACTTATTAGTTGGTATTTATAGTACATGAAATGAATTCAAATTAGGTCTTAATATGTAGGTAGCTATAGCATACGTAACGCATTAAAAATAGGTCATAATATGTAGCCTAGGTATATTATACGCAATGTGTTCAAAATAGGTCGTAATATGTTGGTAGATATGGCATACGTAATGTGATATTATTGAATAATGCCTAGATTATATGCTAATTAATTTATTAAAGGGAAACATTTTACTAATTCTTTGAAGTTTGATCTTTTTAAATGTATTAACTACTTTCCATTAAAATTGTATATGTAATGTATTCAAAATAGGTCTTAATGTGTAGGTACGTATAGCATATGTAATGTATTAAAAATAGGTCGTAATATGTAGCTAGGTATTGTATACGTAATATAATATTATTGAATAATGCCTAGATTACAGGCTAATTAATTTATTAAAATGAAACTTTTTACTAATTCTTTGAAATTTGATGTTTTCAAATGCATTACCTAATTTTCATTAAAATTTTGAAAAACTAATTTAAATAATTTGGGAGTTTTTTTTCTAAACAACAGCATGCATGTATCTTTTGTTCTGGATAAAATCATTCCCTAATGCATAAAACCATTATTACTTTAAATATAAGTTCTAAAATGCTAGGAACTCTTAATGCACTGAAATCCTATAATTTACTGTAATGTGATATTATTGAATAATAACTAGAGTGTATGCTAATTAATTTATTAAAGCGAAACTTTTTACTAATTCTTTGAAATTTGTAGTTTTCAATTAAATATCAATTACAATTTCCATTAAAATTTTAAAAATTTCATTCAAATATTTTGTGAGTAATACTGAATTTCTAAAATTCAGCATGCATGTAACTTTTATTCGGGATTAAAACATTTCCTTATGCATAAAACCATTATTACTTTAAACATAAATTCTAAAATGCTAGAAAATCTTAATGCACTGAAATCTTATAAGTTACTGTAAAATTTAAACTTTTCAGTAACTTATAAGATTTACGTATATAAAAAGTATGTAATTTTAAATTTTAATTTATTTTTCAGTTTTTGTTTTTTAACTTACATTGCTTTTAATCGTACTTTACTAATCTATTTTATAAAAAAAATTATTTTATCTTTTACTTATACATGAAAGTTTCATGCGCCTTTAATGACTTAAATTTGTTGTCTTTGTATTCATCAAAATTTCTTACTTGTAGTTTTATAGTTTGTTAAATGTGTTTCAATTAATATAACTCGTTTCGCACAGTATTTCCTTAGCGGATTTTGTGCCAATAAACCTTAGCTAACCAAAATTGTATGAATAACTAAATGTTATTCATGCATGCAGGTTTTGGTCTTTCAGCAGGTAAGAAATACGCCATGTTACTGTAAACTTTTAAATTTTACAGTATCTTATAAAATTTGCGTATATAAGAAGTATGTAATTTTAATTTATTTTTCAATTTTCAATTTTCAGTTCTTGTTTATTAACTACATTGCTTTTAATCCTACTTTATTAATCTATTTTGAAAATAAATTTTAGCTTAAACTTTTACTTATACATGAAAGTTGTATGCGCTTTCAACGACTTCAATTTGTTATCTTTGTATTCCTCAAAATTTTATACTTGTAGTTTTTATAGTTTGTTAATTTTGTTTCAGTTAATACAATTCGTTTTGCACAGTATTTCCTTAGAGGATTTTGTGCCAATAAACCCTATCTAACCAAAATTGTACGAATAACCAATTAAATGAAATTAATGCATGCAAGTTTTGGTCTTTCTGTAGGTAAGAAATACGCCATGATGGAGATGAAGGTCAGCTTGGCTCACATTCTTCGACGTTTTCGAGTCACGTGTCTCAACAAGTTAGACGAAAGCGAGGTCACTTGGGCAGTCACTCTAAAGCCGTTGAAACCCTTACGGTTTTTATTCGAGGAGCGACATGGCAGACAAGAAAAGTGAATTTCTACCACTTCCGAGTGAAAAAACACTGATTGTTCAGTAAATTTCTTACATATCTAATATAGACATCTCTGGTTTAAGGTAACACGTTACCTTAAGGGCCAGTCTCACCAAAGTCATTTAACGGCTAATCGCGATTAACCCATGGTGCCAACCAATGGTGGGACACAATTCTCCCATTAAACAGAGATTAATTGCGGTTAGCGTTAAACGACTTTGGTGAGACCGGCCTAAAGCAACTTTAATGGATGATTTTCCCTTCTTATCACATCTTTTTGATTATTATTGTAAATAAATGGAAGTTTCAGCATTCGATCTTTATCTTTATTTAAATAGGTGTGATAAATTTACTTTATTTCTATAAAGAACAATTTTAAAAAGTGAAAAATGAGAGCTTGTTTCAAAAACTTAAATTTACAGACACATTGTGCGTAGACTTACAATCGCGCAAAGTGAATTTAATTTTTGCTTATTTGTAAAGAATAATTATTGTTTGAAAGGTTTATCGATAAAAAATATCGATGTAATAGATTAGGTACACGTGTGATAATTTTAAATTGAATCATCGATTATTTTCTGTTGCAACGAAAATTTTATCTCCGGTATTAACAACAAATTCTTTTCATAAAAGTCTAGGAGTCTGTTTCACGGAGTAATAAATATCTTTCGTTTAAGTTATATATCTTTAACACTTAAGTTTGTGTATTTCTTTTTTATATATTAGCCCACGGTTTGACGAAATGAAATCAACATGATTCTAAACTGCATTCAAAGTATTGAGAGACTTTAGAGAAGTATGAAGATAAAAAAATTATTGAGAGTGTACCAGATAATTCTCAGCCAAAAAACAAAATAAAGTCTTTACTTGTCTCATAGGGCACTTTACTATTCTGCAAAATTAAAAAAATTACTGATCCCGTCATATGACGGGCTATATGCTATCTTAAATATAAACTTTTAAATATCTTTCACAACTCATTTATAGTTCTGCATTTCTTAGACGACAGATATTGATCATTCTCATGTCTACCAGTGTAAAATACTAGACAACTTCTATTTAGGATCATTTTATGTATTAAAGGTATTTCGTAAAGTTATATTTAGGATAAACTTTATTAAAGGCATTTATTTAAGGCATTTTAAGGAGTTTTTATCATAATTTCCAGGTTCTTCAGTTTCATATATTTGTAAATTGTAGTTTATTTGACTTAAAATGACTAATACCCTTATTTATACTGATGGGAGTAAAAGCAAAGAATCTCGTTCCGATAGTGGTGTTGTCATTAAATGCACAAATGGAATTGTCAAGATAAAGATAAGAAATCCCTACTTCAGTTCGGTTTTCAGGAGTGAGCTTATAGCTATCGAAGAGGGGCTACGTGATGTTTTGTCCTTTACAGACCTTAGGGCTGTATGGATTTTGACTGACATTAGCGCCATCCAATATCTTTCAAGCTGGCGAAGAGTTGGTGATAGTGCTGGAATTGCCGTTCTTGGCAAACTTAAGCAGATCTCTTTCACTTTGTGAAGTGCACCTTCAGTGGATTCCTTCGCATGTTGACGTATGGGGGAATGAGATGGTAGACGTTCTGGTGAAGGAGGGCTCTGAAGAACCATTATCGGTTACCAATTCACTGACATATCTTGAACATGCGGACAGGCAGATTTGGCTCGTTCCTGGTATCATCTCTGGTATCAAGCAGTTTGTCCTGGAGGATCGCTTGCTATTGATTGCGATAGATATGTTCAGACAACACTTTCCCCGATTCCTCAGTGGACAACTGAAAAGACTTACTTTCGGGAGAGGTCTCAAAATTGACCTCTGTCAGTCAATCTTGGTCCTCTCTCAGTAAGAGAGGTCACCCGAAGTGTCCTAAATGTCAAACTGAATCGGAATCACCGGCACATATACTTGAGTGCCTAGGGTTATCTTTTGGGGATCTATACAGGTCTCCAATATTAACTTTCGATTTTCTGAAGGTTAATGAACTCGTGGACCTAGTATATTCCTAGATATGGAGATTAGAAAGAGTGAGAGAGAGACAGAGGAAATGACTAAACTTTATGTTCAGTACATTGAAATTCATCTTGGGGCGGAAACTGGACATTCTCTGATATTTAACCTCATTTAATCAAAATAATAGGGTCTTTCACAACATAGTAGCAAAATGCTATCTTATCACGAATACTCCAGGATATGCTTCTTACAATTATGTCGATTTTTATACATGAATTTGACCCTTTACTAACCTTATAAATCTCCAAGTAACAACACTGATCCTAAATTTCAAATGTAGCAAGAAACAAATTATTTATTTCATCCAATATTAATTCCAAAATAGTTCTTGTTTTCATTAGCTCCTATGTCTTTATCTACTACTACGAAAATGATGTACATATTTAAAAATTGTACTGAATAATGTGTATATTAAAGAAATTTTAGAAATGAGTCAATAAGTTTTAGTTTTCTTCGCCTCAAAAGCAGTCTAACAATTGCGTTAATAAATGTTACAACTAGTGTTGGCTTCTGTACTAATGACGTGATTCAAATCTTTCATGTACCAACACACTAAAATATTTTTAGATAACCAGAATATAATGAAACAAAGGAAATCCCGAAAAACCCTGGAAAAACCTCCCCATTGTGTGGGTATGTTAATCTTTTTTTACGACTATTATCGTCGTGGTAATGTTATGCAAGCAACAATCCTTTGCATTTTGATTGCTTTGGGATATTAAACTATCTTTGTACATGGTTTGTTTGGTTTATTTGGAGCGCTACGGTCTACTGTTTTGCACACGAGGGCTAATCCCTTTATACATAGAAACTATTTACTCCATAAATAACAGTGGTTTCCAATCCTGTAATGTCTGTGATCCTTCTTCACGCTACTTCACGACTCAGGAACATTGAAGGCGTCACACTCCATTGAAATAATCGAATTAGAAAATGTAAAACTATATAACCTTTGCATTTGATATCATCGCTTTTAAGGAAAATAAAAAAATTAAATGTGATTTACTGAAAATGGTGTTTTTTCAACTTGCACGCAAATAAAAAAACTATTGAACATAGTATTTTCGAACTTTCCCAGTAAATACATACAAAGACCATGATGAAACTCTACATACTTATTTCGTCGTTGTTTATTAGAATTAGTACTTGATTTCAGTACTTTAGTACTGAAATTCAGTTTCATTTCTTAAATCTTTTTTAGTACTTTAGTACTAATATTCGAAATAGAATTTTTAATATTATTTTACCTTTTTTGAAATTTCTATACCCTGGTGTAACATTTATAATACTTTTTAAAAACTTAAATCTGTGGAGAAATATATCTAATAATTATTAACTTAAATTTTAACTAATTTGCAGAATGCACACCATTTGATAGAGCTTTTAAGGAAATTAAAACTTTTAAATGTGATCTAGTGAAAATGGTGTTTATCCAACTTGCACGCAAATAAAAAACTATTGAATATAGTAATTTCCAACTTTCATAGAAAATACATGGATGAGCTACGATGAAACTCTACATACTTATTTTACTGTTGTTTATTACATTTAGTACTTAATTTCAGTACTTTAGTACTCAAATTCAGTTTCATTTCTTAAATCTTGTTTAGTACTTTAGTGCTAATACTCGAAATAGAATTTATGTATTATTTTAGCTTTTTAGAAAATTCTATACCCTGATGTAACATTCATAATACTTTTTAAAAATTTATATCTGTGGAGAAATATATCTAATAATTATTAACTTAAATTTTAACTAATTTGCAGAATGCACACTATTTGATATCATAGCTTTTAAGGAAATTAAAAACTTTAAATTTGATTTATTGAAAATGGTGTTTTCCCATCTTGCACGTAAATAAAACACTATTGCAGAGAGTATTTTTAAAATTTCACGGTAATTGCATAGATGACCTATGATGAAACTCTACATATTTATTTAGTTGTTGTTTATTACAATTAGTTCTTAATTTTAGTACATTAGTAATAAAATTAAGTTTTATTTCTTAAAACTTTTTTCGTACTTTAGTAGTAATATTCGAAATAGAGGTTTTAATATTATTTTAGCTTTTTTAAAAATTCTATTCCTTGATGTAACATTTCTAATACTTTTTAAAAATTTAAATCTGTGGAGAATTATATCTATTAATTATTAACTTAAATTTTAATTAATTTACAGAGTGCTCAGCATTTGATATCATAGTTTTTAATGAAATTAGAAAATTTAAATGTGATTTAAAGAAAATGGTGTTTTGCAAGCAACTTGCACGCAAAAGAAAACTCTATTGCAAAGAGTAATTTTAAAATTTCCCAGTAAATACATAGATGACCTATGATGAAGTTCTACTTACCTATTTCGTCGATGTTTATTACAATTAGTACATAATTTCAATACTATAGTACTAAAATTAAGTTTCATTTCTTAAATCATTTTAAGTACTTTAGTACTTATATTCGAAATAAATATTTTAATATTATATATAGCTTTTTTGAAAATTCTATTCAATGATGTAACATTTCTAATACTTTTTAAAAATTTAAATCTGTGAAGAACCTATATATATATATATATATATATATATATATATATATATATATATATAAATTAATTTGTGTCTGTCTGTATTCGATAGACCCTAAAACCGTACATCCAATCGCCGTGAAAATTTGGTAAGTTATTAGGTATATCCCTAGGAAGGTTTTTGAACATTTTTAAAGTTCGAAATCCATTCCTTCCCCCTCTTTCGAGCATTCCATGTCTTTATTCCAAGCATTATTTTCCCCGGTTAAACGCAAGTGATTAACGTTTTAATTTATCGCATCATATCTAAATGAAAGAAGCAATAATTTTTAGCGATGTGACGTCATTCCGTTAATCCCATGTAACTGTTTTAAGCGTAGTTTTCCTTGGTTAAAAGCAGGAGATTAAAATTTTCAATTTATCACATAATAAATAGGCGAAAACGATATTTTTTTTATCATTATGATGTCATTCCTTTAAATATCTGAAATATTCATTTCTTACTTTATATTATTTAAACATCGTCTGCGTGGTATCAATAAGGCAATTTGTCGCAACGTCACGAACTACTATAATGCCTTCCCATTCATTTTCATGTTTACAAGAGCCAATAGACAAACAATAAACTGACGTATGAAACTAAAGCCAGAATTGTCATACTTTGAGAATTTGCCCAACTGCGTAAAATCGCCTTATTCGATTCGACCTGGAAATTTAGATATAAAGTGATAAACTTTCATTTCTATGTGACACAAATTATAACATTTTTATATTAGAACTTATTTTAAATTTTATTCTTGCTTAATTTTTAAGTTACAATGAAATGTTTATCAACAATATTCTAACAGCAAAAAGTACAAATTTCAGTGACTCTCATGGTAAAATAAAAACCTATCATTTTATATAGTTATCTTCATATTGATATGGTTGACGATATGAATGTGTGTTTCTGTTTCATACAAAACCATGTGGTTTGTCATAAAGTTCCTCAATTTTGGATAATATTTACTAATAACAACAAAATTAGCACTGTTGCTGTCAAAACCTCTGCTTTCTATTCTACCACTTATTATGTCAAGATCTATTAACGTTGCTAATCAACGTACAGTAGTAATACAGTAATGTAATTTAGGGTTAAACTTATATTTTCCCATAAAAATAGTTCGAGCAAATTTAATTTAATTTTTAATCGCTAGCATGTAAACATATATTTTCTTATTTTTATTTATTGATATTAAGAACAGTTTTCATTTGTATGTTTTTTATATAAATCTACCCGATAAGTCATAGAGTAACTAACTTTGGACAGAAATCCTTGATACCGCCAAATGAACATATTCGATACTAAGCAGTTTAAATTTTTTATATGAAAATATATAGTAAAGATAGTAATCTAATTAACATATTTCATAGCTCTTAAATCTTTCCAAAATTTATTTTCTCTTCTTTATTTAACTGTAAATATTATTTTACATTCTCTTACCACTATCATTTTAATACCCTACCTCAAAAGAGACAGTCATGATTAGTTCAATCATTTTCAACATCTGCCAGAATAGTGGGACTTTATTTTTTTCAGATTTTATAGCTTAAAATATCTACTTTATTGGTCAGTAGTTAAAAATACTTTCATGTCCATAAATTAAGGATAATGAAGTTCAGGCAATGAAAGAGACAAAAGCAAAACAAATTTGACTTATTTGTAAAGTCTATTTATTAAACAAAAGGTAAAGAGCAAAAAAGATGCTATATGTTTGACATAATTAATAAAAATTGCGATTTTTACTCCCTGGAGCAAATTTCAAAAAAGAACCTATTTACAGAAAACAGTATAACATGGTTAGTATGATGGTTAATACGGAGTATGTCTCCCGGACGATGCAATACAAGCGTTACAACGCCTACGCATGCTGAGTATCAGATTATCAATCTGATCTTGGGAAAAATTACACCACTCATCAAGCAATGCCCTCCGAAGTTCCGATAGACAGTTGGGAGGGGGTTGACGGGCTGCAATTCGTCGGCCAAGCATGTCCCACACATGCTCTATTGGATTCAAGTCCGGTGAGTATGCTGGACAATCCATACGGGTGATATCCTCCGATTGAAGGCATTCGTCTACAATGTTTGCACGGTGAGGTCGGGCGTTGTCATCCATATACAGAAATTCAGGACTCATGGCGTCCCGAAACAAATGTACATGTTGTTCCAGAATGACATCCCGATAGATGTAGCCTGTCATCGTTACACTCTGAACATGCAGGTCAGTTCTGGAACCAAGAATAATTCATCCCCAAACGAGCCATCCTGCACCACCTTATGCGGTTATTGCACTGAAAGGCTTTTAAAGCGCTTGTGAACAATTTTACTTCTTTGCTACCATTCCTTATATACCCCTTGCATACACTCTCGTCATTGTGACGTACTATCCGCGCCATCTGGTGGTTTCCTGCAATCTGCATTATCTTCTTCAAGATGTGTGTGATAATTCTACAGGGGAAATTTTTATTTTAGAGCTCAATTTCTGTGTGATTCTGAATTATCCTTAATTTATGGACATGAGTGTATATTTTTCATAGAAAATTAAAAAGTAAAGAAAGAAAACTAATTAATAGATTTCAAAATTCCTAAATCATCACAAATTTACATTTTTTTTTAACTGAAAATATTTTTTTTCTGAGTTTTCTAACTGCTGTGGTGTAGTACATTTCTGTTGTTACTTCAAAGCATTTTATAACCCAAGTTTACTTTATATAGTCTTTAATTACACAGGCCTGCGAAATTGAAATTTTTGAAAAATACAAGAAGTTTCTCCTTATAAGTTATTTGGTATGCTGATTTCGAAAATTGACCTCCATTTTTTTCCATCACGTCAGGATTTTTTGTAAAATTGATATACATATTACTGGTAATGTCCTATGTGGAAAAAATGCTCTCGAACTGTTTGCTTGTACTGACTGGAAACAGTGGGTTTTATCTATTCATGTGAGGTTATTTAATCTGTTTATGATTACGCATATTAATTTTAAACAACAATTAAATTAAAAATGTATACATTTTGTATATAAAGAATAAAAACCATCGCAACCAGAATGCATGAGGCCCACCAGGGCGAGACTAAATGTTCCCTCGTTATTAACTTTTTTACATTAATTTTATAAGAAAAACACTCCTAGAAAAACCCTAACCACTTGTTTTTACGTTTTGTTAAGTTTTATACATGAAATAAATGTAAGTTTGAAATATATTTGAAACTCAGTACGAAACAAAGACATTAAAATTTAGTTAGTACATTTTTGTTTCCTTTAGAATTTCTTCTTGACGTTCTTCTTGTATGTTCAATCTTATCTTCATCTCTTTCTAACATCCAACAATACTCGGCAAGCATATTCCTATTATACCTACCTTGATATTTTCTCTCCATATCCTTGACGTCTTGGTGGAACCTTTCTCCCTGTTCTTCGCTGACGGATCCTAAATTTTCGGGGAAAAAGTCCAAATGCGATTGGAGGAAATGCAATTTTACACTCATGGAGCAGCCCAACACTTGAAATTTGTCTAGCATGTTGCCAACAATTGTTTTAAATTTGGGATCTTTGTGATTGCCCAGAAATTTTCCCACATCTTTGAAGGCAACCCAAGCTTCTCTTTCCTTTAATGTCACAGGTGTCTCAAATTTGTTATCCCTAATAAGTTTTCGGATGTCTGGTCCTACGAAGACTCCCCCTTTCAATTTGGCTTCAGATAATCCAGGAAACTTTTTGCACATATATTTAAAGCAATCACCATCTTTTGGAAGAGCCTTAACAAACTGCTTCATAACACCTAATTTTATGTGCAGGGGGGTAATAATATTTTTTTGGATCAACCAAGCTTTCTCGAATTACATTTTTGGTGCCTGGCACAAGATTCTGCCTTTTGGGCCAATCTTTTCTAACCCAGATTGTTGTACTTTGACACGGCTGTCCCACTCACAAATAAAACACGGAAATTTTGTATACCCGTGTTGTTGACCAAGAAGCATGGTGATGATTTTTAAATCACCGCAAATGATCCAACAGTGGTTGTCATATTTTATTTTGTTGTGAACGAGAGCTAGGTTTTCATACCTTTCTTTTAAATGTACCTAGTGTTCAACTGGCACAGACGCCCATTGGTTTCCTTGATGAAGTAGGACGGTTTAAAGGCTCCTTTTTGACGAATCTATAAAAAGTCTCCATTCATCTTTATTGTGGGGAATCTTAAATTTTCTCATCAATCCAGGAACATCTGAGCAATAAACAAGGTTCTCGTCTTCATCAAAATACTGAATAAATTCCTTTTCACGATTCCTGTACCAATAAAAAGTGGTTTCTTTGGCCAATAAGTTTTTTCTTTCAATCTAGAGCCTAATAATTGAGCTGCCTCTTTAGAAAGACATGGATCTCTAGTCAAATAATTAAGTTCAACTTGAGTGAAAAGCCTAGAAGAGTCGTCTTCAAAGGGGTTATATTCTGTATCGGATTCTTTAACTGCAGGATGTTCAGAGTCAGAAGATTCGGAAGAAAAAACTGGTAATTCTGTCGGAGGCAAAGGCACTGGCACATCAGGTCCATGAAGAACGGGGTGTATGGCGGAAGGAATGTTTGTAGGGTACGATATTAGCTTGAAATTTTTTCTGGTATATCCACGGGTATAGCAAGAACAAAAGTAACAGTCATCAAAGTGGTTTTTTTGGCTCCCTCCATTGGAATTCCAAATCGGCAGGCAGTCTTCTTTCCTTTGAACCATGAACTTAAATCATTGACACACTGCACACAAACTTTATGAGGAGCCCAAGATTGTCTTGGTCTCCAAGTTTCATGCCAAAATATGCAAAACAAAGCCATAATAAGTACCCTGTGCTGTTCCTCTTGCGATTTTTAATGACATTATATTGGCTGCAAATGTAGCAAAAGTCATCAGGAATATTTTCACAGCTTCTCGAACTTGAAGCCATTTTCACAGAGTAAGTATTGGTGTTTACATGAGGTCACTAATAAGGATTTGAGCGTCGCTATAGGTTGACAGCGATTGCGACGGGAGGGAGGGATGATGAAGAGGAACATTGCGCATTCCCAGGCTTGCGCGCTTCCAGGACTCTATCTAATCGTTGATCTGGATCAACATTGAAGCTTTAAAAGCTCTAAAATACTAGCTGCGCTTTTGTATTTTACCACAGAAGGGTATTTTGAGGGTTTCGCCATGGTAAAATGTCAAAACACGAAGGTAAATATCAAAGCAAAATATGTGAGAAATATTCATAAAAAACACATAAAATTTAATTAAAAAAAATGTGACGTGATAGACATTTTTAATGATTCTTTTCAAAATCAGTACTAAAAAATACGTTACGTTCAGTTGTCACATTCCTTGTATATTTTCATCGTAGGCCTGTGTTATAGTAAAATGCCACTGATCTATATTACAACATTCAAATATAGAACAAAAGACAAGGAAATATGCTAAAAATATTTTTAAAAAATTAAATTATTAAAAGAAGCACTCCACGTGCAATGCCTAAAAAATTGCCAATGTCCAAGAGAACGCTGCATTCTTTTCCTTCCTTCTTTCTACTTAGGCAACCCTATACTTTTTCCATTATCCTGTGCTGATGCGTTCGTTGTTCCATTGTCCTTTGCACAATGCGTCCTTTCCCGGCTCTGCCCAGAAGGACCGGGACTCCAAGCATGGTCCTGAATCGCCTCCTGGAGACCAATCACAATTCTCCAGAATTTGGTGAAGTTTAAGTGCAAACTTTTCACTGACCACACCACAAGCTTCCTGGAGTAGTGAAAAAAACTTGGGCATTCAACCCACAACGTGTGAGTGCGGCGAGCAAATCACTTTTGCAAACCTTATGTCAAACATAGCTGCACTCTCACAGATACCTCTACTTTTGCGATATACCAAATGAAGCAGTCATAGCTAACTGAAATATTTTCCTCATCTATCACTGTAGTGCTACTTTTTTTATTAGAAATCATATCTAAAATCTTTTGCTTTATTGCCACTTCTTTTTCCATATCAATATTCTATGAATTTACACTATTTAGAGCTACCTGTAGTTTATTCTTACAACTGGAAGTAAGATTCCATAAAAAAAAATGTCAAAAAATCTTACTTCTCTTGTCCTTATTAATTCCCATACCAAGTTGTGTGATGTTTCAGTTGTTAAATCGAGCTACAAGTGGCTCTGAAGAGTGTCAGTTTAATTAAATCACTCTGTACATGTTTCCATTGTAGTCATAGAGTTAACTCACATGTAGAAGAATGTAGTGTATATCGCATACGTGGAATAAAACATAAACAAAATTACACAACTATTGTTTTTATTTTGCTATTGTCGTTGGATGGCGGAGGCATTACATAAATATTACATACAGGATGATATATTTTAACAGATACAAGATATTGATGTAGTCTTAGGCTGGTTGACAGTTATTTGCTAGTTTATTGGACTGTAGTGTGTTACTGGACTGCAGAATGCTGTTGTATGAGTTATGGAACCGTACACTGTTTTTACATTTCAGAATACTTTCGGAAGAAATACTGGATGTTTCTGTGTAGCTGTTTATTATCTGCAGACTTCGATTTTTGGGCTGCTAGGCTGCAGACTTCTATTGGATGTAGTTCTTGATGGTAGGCTGTTACGGATCTGCAGGCTTTTATTTATGCGATATGGAACTGTACACTGTTAAGACACTTCAAACTGTTATTGGATGGATTATTGACGATAGGCTGTAACTAATCTGTAAGCAACTATTGCATAAGCTATGACACTGTAGACTGTTAAGACTGCTATTGAATGGAGTATTGACTGGCAGGCTTTTACGGATCTGCAGGCTGTTATAGTATCAGCTATGGACTGTTCAGACACTTCAGACTGCTATTGGATGGGTTATTGACTGGCACACTGCTACGGATCTTCAGGCTGCTATTGTATGAGCTATGGAACTTTAGACTGTTCAGACACTTCAGACAGCTATTGGATGGATTATTGACAGGTAGGCTGGTACTGATATTCAGGATGCTATTGTACGGTCTATGGAACTGTTGATTGTTATTGTACTTCAGACTGCTATTTAATGGATAACTGACTCGTAGGCTATTACTGAATTGTTCTATTTTATGGTCTATTGAATTGTAGACTATTATTCCACTTTACACTGCTATTTATATGAATTTCTTGTTCTTATACTTTTTCTGGACAGCAGAATTCTTTTGTATGGGCTATGGAGATGTAGATTTTTATTGAGCTTCACTCTGCTATTGGATGGATTACTGTAATATGGCTTTTTACTGAATTTCAAACTACTATTGAGTGGATTATAAGACAATAGGTATCACATTTCAAATTGCTATTCGTTGGTGTACTCTTTTTAGACTGGAATTCGTCACTGGCAGGAGAATCAGGGAACTTCTTAGTGCTTCTTCTGCAAAGAAGAAAAAAATAAATAAATGTTGGAATCATGTCATTTTATACATACACATATACAAACATATACACACATATATATACATTTTTTATAGCATCTATAAGTAAATTTAAGCCTTTCCCATATTTTGCTATTTTGTTTTGTGTTCTTTTTGCTACCGTTACCTGTTAGTTTGTTACCTTCAACAGAGTTAAATATCCTTTGTGTCTTGGTTTTGTTATGTGATAGATTGTATAAGATTTTCACATCTTCGTGCTGAATTAACGAACACGTCTATTTTGATAACATACTTTACCAGACAACAAAACTTGGATGTTATCTTTTACCGCCAAGTAATGCTTAATTTTAAATTTCTTTGTTCGATCTAACTTTTTCAACTCTCTCTCTCTGTATATATATATATATATATATATATATATATATATATATATATATATATATATATATATATATATATATATATATATATATATATATATATATATATATATATAATATATGTAAATATATATATATGTATATATATATATATATATATATATATGTAATATATATATATATATAAATATATGTATATATATATATATGTGTAATATATATGTGTATATATATATGTTATGTAATATATAGTATATATCTAAGTGTATATATATGTGTATATATATATATATATATGTATGTATGTATATATAATATATGTATGTATGTATATATATATATATATATATATATATATTTATATATATATATATATATATATATATATATATATATATATATATATATATATATATATATATATATATAATATATATATATATATATATATATATAACGTTTAGTCTGTAAAATAACAAACCGATTTGACCGATAGCAGTATTCAAATTAATTGATGTGCTAGAAAAAGGTAATACATATATGTATAATTTATTCTTTAATTTAAACAGTTATAGCAAAAATATCCTATAAAAATAACAGTACAGGAAGTTACTTGATTATCAATTCTGTTCTCTGCTTAAATTTTTATTGACAATTAATGTAAAATCTCGAAAGACATTTTAGTAAACTGTTTATAGAACTAGCAGATTTAATGCCTGTTTATCTTTAAATAACTTTTTGTAAAATATGTCATAAATCACTTTGAAAGAAAATTATGCTTTAAAATTAGGGCTATCTTTAAAATTATTACATTTATTTAAGATGAACACAAAAACTATAATAATTCTATATAAAATATATTAATTTTTAAACTCCCACAAATTTTAAATATGTGTTAAAAATATCTTAAAAGAATTATCTTTTCCTTCTAATATTATACAGAGAATAAAATATATTTTCAAATGAAATAGTTTTAAATGGTTCAATTTATCAAACCAAAGTTATTTAATGACGTTAGACCCTAAAAAAATAACATAAATATACATGCAACAATTTAAATATCACCGTGTTCGAAGAAAAGAAAACCATATTTCAATAATAATTAAAAAAAAAAAAGTTTTTTCCTGTAATTTTTTCAAAATCCACAAATAGATTATATTTGTAATTGATTAAGTAACACTTAATACATTTAATTCTTTAAAAAAGTAACTATACACAAATAAACATAATAGATTATAAACTAAAAATAGATATTTTGAACTATTTAAAACTAGTTACTAAATGAAAAAGAAAAATTTTTTTTTTCATAAAAATGTAGGGTGGTCGTTGTGATGGCAGTGAATTGAGTCACATGAACTTAATTAGTAATGCTTGAAAAATTGACCTTACCTTTTTGAAGCAGAAGCAAGATGTTAATAATCGTCGAGCATTTCGGAATTGTTTTCTTTTCTGTAAGATAAAAGATTATCTATAGCTGTCTACCTTACTATATATATATATATATATATATATATATATATATATATATATATATATATATATATATATATATATATATATATATATATATATATATATATATATATATATATATATATGTATATATATATACATATATATACATATATATATGTATATATATATATATATATATATACATATGTCCATAAATTAAGGATAATTCAGAATCACACAGAAATTGAGCTCTAAAATAAAAATTTCACCTGTAGAATTATCACACACATCTTGAAGAAGAATATGCAAATTGCAGGAAACCACCAGATGGCGTAGATAGCACGTTACACTGACGAGAGTGTATGAAAGGGGTATATAAGGAATGGTAGCAAAGAAGTAAAATTGTTCACAAGCGCTTTAAAAGCCTTTTCCAAGGTTTTAAATTTGAAAACATATAAGGAATTATTTTTTTTAATTTTCTAAATTATTCTGAAATTTGATCGAAAATGTGGAAACTTACTATATAAATGCTATGTACATGCATAAAGCATAAACTATGAGGTTTTAAATACTTGAAAAACTATGCAAAAGTTTTATACACAATTGCTTAGTACCCAATTTTTACATTTGCAAATGAAGTATAGTATAGTTTTTAAATTTAGCTAAACAAAAATCACTATTGTATTTTGGAATAAAACACATATTCTTCAATTTCAGTAAAATAGTAGAAAATGAGCAGGATGCCATATCTTTCGAAATTTTACGGAAAAGGCATTGCTTCATTAATTGGATTTATACTGACGAGAATAAACTATAAAAACATACCTTTGCAATTTAAATATTAACCAATTAACGCCCAGTGTCCTTATTTGAGGACAGTCAAAAAATGGTTTGAAGAGTTTTGTTTTCTTGAAAACATTTTTCTTTTCTAATGGAAATAGATATTAATCTTATGAATAATCTCCCACGTTTTCAAATATGATCTTATGTATAACTTTGTCATTTTGATCGGTATTTTATGATTTTCAAGCTTAGAATAGTATTATGACCGGTTTTCTGAACGTATATCTGTCAAAATCATTTCGAATAGCCATATCTGTAATAAGTCATCTTTTTTCAGTACTTCTCTCATACATAATAGCAAATAAATCTCTTATCACGAATTTTTTTTTTTTTTAAAGACATCTTATTATGTTTTAAATGACACCTCCTCACTAATGATGACTTGATGTCATATTTAAAAGTGTTTAAATTTCCTATTTTGTTTTACTTCCAGGTGTGTATAATAGATTCTACGTTAGGTATTTACTAATATAAAGTTATCAGAAATATCCGGACGTTAATGGGTTAAATAAATGGCCATAATTTTATTCTAATATAATTGCAAATTATCAAAACACAACGTGTAGAATTAATTTTTACTGCTACAATAAAAAATTATATTTATTTCATTTTACAGTCAAAACTGTTGTTGAGAAAGAACTATTGTTCGTGGAATGTTGTGTAGTATATAATAAGTGAATGGGAATTTGTTTAAACGAATAAAAAATAACTCAAAATTTTACTACCAGAGGGCGTTTTTTATGAATTACACATTTATCCAACATTTTCTGTAATTAAAAAATGAATTACAACAAGATATGTTCAACATAACAGCCGTCATTTTCAGTTTAAATTTGAAATCGTAAGATTACATAGTCTACAGTTGACTTCAGTGTGTTTGGGAAAACATGTCAAGAAATGCTGTTTTTCAGATTAGACACACTTCATGGTTTATCAAGATAGACTAGATGTTATAAATGCTACCAAATCCAAACTATACTTGGGTTCAGGTCTGGGTATTGAGAAAGTAGCTGCTGACGATACGTTCATCTGTAAAAGGTGTGATGAGGCGAGTTAGATCAGTAATATACTTGATTCATTCATACAAAAAGTAAAATGCTCGGGATCTAAATCTGACCTCATCACATCTTTTGTAAAAAGACAGAGGACAATAAAATTATATTCTACGGATATTGTTGTCTTGTACGGTGATCTTGGACGGGGTTCTGATCCCAGTCCCAGATTAGAATCCCGCCTCCGCACTGGACACTAAATAAGAATGTACTTTTTTGGAGTTATTTATGAGTCCCTAAGGGACAGTGCCCATTTAGAAGGGATAAGGTTTTTTACGTTGGCGTTATCAAGGCGGGGTTTAAGCAGACCAATTAGATTTTTACAACGATCCCGATTGGGAAGAGATGGATAAGAAGGAAGATTGGAATAAGAAGGAAGAGGGGACAAGGATGAAATTAATAAAATAAGAAAAATCTAAAAAAAGAGAACGTGTTTGGGAGTCGAGTCGACTAAACAAGTCCGACGGAAGATGTTCGGAAGTCCGAGAGAAGGGGTTCGGCAGTCCAGTCGAGGAAACAAGTCCGAGTGAAGGTGTTCGAAAGTCCAGTCGAGGAATCAAGTCCGACGGGAAGTGTTCCTGTATCAAATATTACGGCCGCACCCCAAACACTCAGGAGGAAGCCCCTGACCAGACCGACGGAAGACCCATACATCCCGAATCCTGATTAGACCTCAACCAGCAGTGTTCCGGGCACACCATATTAACTCACAAAGGCACCCCTTCTACATATATTTTGAAATTGAGATTAGGTCCTCTCTCTTATATTTACATAATTAAGTGATGAAAAATTATTGTCAGAACTAATTTAGAATTTCACCTAATTTTGAAGGTGTTGATAAAGCATATTTTATGAAGGTAGAATTAGTTTGTGTGTACATAGATGTTTATATATCATTATAATAAATTTACTTTTTTCTATTCTAAGCTGGTTTCAGATGCTTTTAATTTAGCTTTTAGTTTATTTTCACAACTTAAGTCTGTAGTTTCTCAGAACCTGTGGTTGAATTTAGTACTATAAATTTTTACACAACGCAAGCAAAATAAATTCCCCTATACATTTGATAACAGGTCAATACCCAAATAAAAACGAGGACTACATGACAAAGGGATTTTTGACAACGTTTTTAACAGCAAGGGTATTGAGTGGAGGAGCTTCATCTTAAACTTTGGCTCTGGGGTGCATTGGAAACATCTACTTAATCTACGTAAACCAAAAATTTTATCCAAAATCCCCAGACTCTCGATTTGCACAGCGGCTTTCGTGGCCTAAAGGAGATTTCACTCTTAACGCTTGTGACATTCAATGTTTTAATATAACTATGATAATAAATATTAACCATATTATGTTTTTTATGAACTCATTACCGAATTCTGTGTCACAATAACAAACCTTTTACACAATGTGACAAGTTGATCTCGGGTTTTTCGCATGTTTTGTATAAGAAGAAAAATTGTTATCTTTCAGTGCATAGCTTTCTGGTTATATTTTACTAACCGCCCGATAATATTATTGATGTAAGAGTTGAATAATATATTCAGACCGTATGGATCTAATTTCTTTTGATTCAAACTGTGACTCGGAATCAGAAAATGAATTATATGTAAATGATAGTAGCGAAAGTATACTAGATGACCTGGATAGTAGTGACTCTGGTAGTAGTACAGATAAAATCGGTCAAGCAAGACAATTTTTTGAAATTGTGATAATCCTTCGTATTCGCCTCCTAGATTTGCTTTCACTGGAATTCCAAAAATTAACTTGGATATCGATGAGATTAAAGGTAAATTTCAGTTCTATGATGCATTCATAGAAAGAAACAAAGTTGTAATAAATGCTTAAAATATTAGAAATGTTAATTTTGATAACATATATTTACCTAAAAATGTAAAATAAACAAAAAATTCAATAAAAAAAATGTGAAATATTTTCACCGGATTCTGGAAAAAAAATGAAGTTGTCAAAAGGTTAAAAATAATATATTAAGCTCACTGTAGCTTAGCACGGGCACACTTGCAAGTATCTAATAATATTAACTTAAATTTTAAGTAATTTGCAGAGTGCATAGCATTTGATATCATAGATTTTAAGGAAATTAAAAAGTTTAAATGTGATTTACGGAAAATGGTGTTTTTCTAAGTTGCACGCAAATAAAACACTATTGTAAAGTGTAAATTCAAAATTTCACAGTAAATACTTTGCTGACCTTATGATGAATTTCTACATACTTATTTCGTCGTTTTTTATTAGAATTAGTACTTAATTTCAGTACTTTAGTACTAAAATTAAGTTTCATTTCTTAAGTCTTTTATAGTACTTTAGTAGTAATATTCGAAATAGAATTTTTAATATTATTTTAGCTTTTATAAAAATTCAATTACCTTATGTAACAATTCTAATACTTTTTTTAAAATTTAAATCCTTGTAGAATTATATCTAATAATTATTAACTTAAATTTGAACTAATTTAAAGAGTGCACAGAATTTGATATCATAGCTTTTAAGGAAATTAGAAATTTTAAATGGGAATTTACGTAAAATGGTGTTGTTTCAACTTGCACGCAAATAAAATACTATTGTAAAGTGTAAATTCAAAATTTCACAGTAAATACTTTGCTGACCTTATGATGAATTTCTACATACTTATTTCGTCGTGGTTTATTAGAATTAGTACTTAATTTCAGTACTATAGAACTAAAATTAAGTTTCATTTCTTAAATCTTTTTTTAGTACTTTAGTACTAATAATCGAAATAGAATTTTAATATTATTTTAGCTTTTTTGAATATTCTAATCAGTGATGTAACATTTCTATTACTTTTTTAAAAATTTAAATCCGTTTAGAATTATATCTAATAATTATTATCTTAAATTTTGATTAATTTGCAGAGTGCACAATATTTGATATAATAATGTTTAAGGAAATTAAAAACTTTAAATGTGGTTTATGGAAAATGGTGTTTTTCCAACGTGCAAGCAAATAAAACATTATTGCAAAGAGTGATTTCAAAATTTCACAGTAAATACACACATATGACCTATGATGAAATTCTACACACTTATTTCATAGTTGTTTATTAGAATTAGTACATAATTTCAGTATTTTATCACTAAAATTAAGTTTCATTGCTTAAATCGTTTTTTAACACTTTAGTACTAATATTCAAAATAGAATTTTTAATATTTTTTTTAGCTTTTATGAAAATTCCCTACACTGATGTTACATTTCTAATACTTTTTATAAATTTAAATCCATGGAGAATGATATCTAGTAATTATTAACATAAATTTTAACTAATTTGAAGAGTGCACAGCATATGATATCATAGCTTTTCAGGAAATTAAAAACTTTAAATGTGATTTACGAAAAATGGTGTTTTTCCAACTCTGTACGCAAATAAAACACTATTGCAAAGAGTAATTTCAAAATTTAATAGTAAATGCATAGACGACCTATGATGAATTTCTACATACTTATTTCGTCGTTGTTTATGAGAATTATTACTTAATTTCAGTACTACAGAACTAAAACTAAGTTTCATTTCTTAAATTTTTTTTAGTACTTTAGTACTAATATTCGAAATAGAATTTTTAATATTATTTTGGCTTTTTTAGAAATTCTATTCCCTGATGATACATTTCTAATACTTTTTAAAAATTTAAATCCGTGTAGAATTATATATAATAATCATTAACTTAAATTTTAACTAATTTGCAGAGTGCACAATATTTGATATCATAGCTTTTCAGGAAAATAAAAACTTTAAATGTGAATTACTTAAAATGGTGTTGTTCCAACTTACAATCATATAAAACACTATTGCAAAGAGTAATTTCAAAATTTCATAATAAATACATTCATGAGCTATAATGAATTTCTACATACTTATTTCGTCGTTGTTTATGAGAATTAATACTTAATTTCAGTATTTTATTACTAATATTAATGTTCATTTCTTAAATCGGTTTTTTTAGTATTTAGTACTAATATTCGAAATAGAATTTTTAATATTATTTTAGCTTTTTTACAAATTCTATTCCCTGATGTAACATTTCTAACACTTTTTAAAAATTTAAATCTGTGGAGAATTATATCTCATAATTATTAATTTAAATTTTAACTAATATGCAGAGTGCACAGTTTTTGATACCATAAATTTTAAGGAAATTAAAAACTTTAAATGTGATTTATGGAAAATCGTGTTTTTCCAACTTGCACACAAATAAAACACTATTGCAAAGAATAATTTTAAATTTTCACAGTAAACACATAGCTGACCTATGATGAAATTTTAGATACGTATTTCGTCGTTGTTTATTACATTTAGTACTTAATTTCAGTATTTTATTACTAATATTAATGTTCATTTCTTTAATCGGTTTATTTAGTATTTAGTACTAATATTCGAAATAGAATTTTTAATATTATTTTAGCTTTTTTACAAATTCTATTCCCTGATGTAACATTTCTAATACTTTTTAAAAATTTAAATCTGTTTAGAATTATATCTCATAATTATTAATTTTAAATTTTAACGAATTTGCACGGTGCTCAGCTTTTGATATCATACCTTTATGGAAATTGAAAAGTTTAAGTGTGATTTACGGAAAATGTTGTTGTTTCAACTTGCACGCAAATAAAACACCATTGCAAAGAGTAATTTCAAAATTTCACATTAAATACATGGATGACCTATGATGAAATTCTACACACTTATTTCATCGTTGTTTATTAGAATTAGTACATAATTTCAATATTTCATTACTAAAATTAAGTTTCGTTTCTAAAATCGTTTTTTTAGTACTTTAGTCCTAATATTCGAAATACAATTTTTAATATTATTTTAGCTTTTTTAAAATTTCTATACACTCATATTACATTTCTAATACTTTTTAAAATTTTAAATAAGTGGAGAATTATATCGAATAATTATTAACTTAAATTTTAACTAATTTGCACAGTGCTCAGCTTTTGATATTATACCTTTATGGAAACTGAAAACTTTAAATGTGATTTACGGAAAATGGTGTTGTTCAAACTTGCACACAAATAAAAACACTAATGCAAAGAGTAAATTCAAAATTTCACAGTAAATAAATAGATGGCGTATGATGAATTTCTACATACTTATTTCGTCGTGGTTTATTAAAATTAGTATTTTGTTTCAGTAATATAGAACTAAAATTCAGTTTCATTTCTTAAATCTTTTTTTTAGTACTTTAGTACTAAAAAATAAAAATATTCGGAGCACTAATATTCGGTGTAGAATTTTTAATATTATTTTAGCATTTTTGAAATTTCTATACTCTAATGTTACATTTCTAATACTTTTTAAAAATTTAAATTCATGGAGAATTATATCTCGTAATTATTTACTTAAATTTTAACTAATTTGAAGAGTTCACATCATTTGATATCATAGATTTTAAGGAAATTAAAAACTTTAAATGTGATTTACGGAAAATGGTGTTGATCCAACTTGCACGCAAATAAAACACTATTGCAAAGAATAATTTTTAAAATTTCCTAGTAAGTACATAGATGACCTATGATGAAAAATTTCATACATATTTCTTTGTTGTTTATTACATTTAGTACTTAATTTTAGTAATTTAGTACTAAAATTAAGTTTTATTTTTTAAAACATTTAGTAATTTAGTGCTTTAGTACTTGAACTTTTATTTAGTAAATTTTTTTTAGTACTTTAGTACTAATAATCTAAATAGAATTTTTAATATTGTTTTAGCTTTTCTAGAAAATTCTATACCCTTATGTAACATTCATGATAGTTTTTAGAGAATTAAATCTGTGGAGAAGCATATCTAACAATTATTAACTTAAATTTTAACTAATTTGTAGAATGCACACTATTTGATATCATAGCTTTTAGGGAAATTAAAATCTTCAAATGTGATTTACGGAAAATGGTGTTTTCCAACTTGTACGCAAATAAAGCACTATTGCAAAGAGTAATGACAAACTTTCACATTAAATCCATAAAAGACCTATTATGAGACTCTACATACTTAGTTCGTTGTTGTTTATTACATTTAGTACTTAATTTTAGTACTTTAGTACTTTAATGCTAAACTTTAGTTTTATTTCTTAAACTTTTTTATCAATTTAGTACTAATATTCAAATTAGAATTTTTAATATTATTTTAGCTTTTTTGAAAATAATATTTCCTGTTGTAATATTTGTAATACTTTATAAAATGTTTAATCCGCGAAGAATTATATCTAATAATTATTAAACTAAATTTTAACTAATTTGCAGAGTCATTATTCGTGTGATGTGGACATGTGTAAAAAGTTCAAAAACGCAGTTCATTTCACTGACTAAACATTTATTCATTCAGTTCGAAAGATAAAAATATATTTAAACAATATATTAAAATAACCCCAAGCATTTCTTACATATATTACGTCATATTTCATTATGACCGACTTACCAAGACGTAACATTCTGAGCAATACCAAACAGACTAATGCAGACCTAGAGCTAAGATAGAAAGTTCATTTATACAACGGCTGACAATTAACTAAAATAAATTTGCATAAGAGGAAATGCGGTTACTTCCGAAATGAAAATGTATATCTATATTTTTTTATCGATAATCTTTTCAAACAATAATTATTGCTTACTAATAAGCAAAAATTATTAATGAAACTCACTTTATGTGGTTGTAATTCTGTGAACAGTGTGTCAGTGAATTTTGAATGTTTTTGGAACAATTTCTCATTTTTCACTTTATACATAAAAAGTTCTTTTTATAAATACAGTAAATTCACCAAAACTATTTAAATAAAAATAATGATCGAATGTTGAAAATTCTATTTATTTACAATAATAATCTGAAAAGGTATGATAAGACGGGAAAAAATCATGCATTAAAGTTGCTTTAGGGCCAGTCTCACCAAAGTCGTTTAACACTAACCGTGATTAGTCTCTGTTTAAACGGAGAATTGTGTCCTATCATTCGTTGATGCTATGGGTTATTCGCGGTTAGCCGTTAAATGACTTTGGTTAGGCCGGCCATTAAGGTAACGTGTTACCTTAAACCAGAAATGCTCTATATTAGATATGTAAGAAATTCACTGAACAATCAGTGATTTTACACTTGGAAGTTGTAGAACTTCTTCACTTTTCTTGTCTGCCATGTCGCTCCTCGAATAAGAATCGTAAGGGTTTCAACGGCTTTAGAGTGATTGCCCAAGTGACCTCGCTTTCGTCTAACTTGTTGAGACTCGTGACTCGAAAACGTCGCAGAATATGAGCCAAGCTGACCTTCAACTCCATCATGGCGTATTTCTTACCTGCAGAAAGACCAAAACTTGCATGCATTAATTTCATTTAATTAGTTATTCGCGTAATTTTGGTTAGCTAGGGTTTATTGGCACAAAACCCTCTAAGTAAATACTGTGCTAAACGAAATGTATTAATTGAAACAAAATTAACAAACTATAAGATTACAAGTAAGAAATTTTGAGGAATACAAAGACAACAAATTAAAGTCGTTAAAAGAGCATACAACTTTCATGTATAAGTAAAAGATTAAGATAAAAATTTTTGCAAATTAGATTAGTAAAGTAGGATTAAAAGTAATATAAGTTATAAAACAAACACTGAAAATTGAAAAATAAATTAAAATTTAAAATTACATACTTCTTATATACGCAAATCTTATAAGATACTGTAAAATTTAAAATTTTACGGTAACATAGAGTATTTCTTACCTGCAAATAGACCAAACTTGTATGCATTAATTTCCTTTTTGTTATTCGTACAATTTTCGTTAACTATGTTTTATTGGCACAAAACCCGCTAAGAAAATACTGTGCCAAACGAGTTGTATTAATTGAAACAAAATTAACAAACTATATAAATTACAAGTAAGAAATTAGGTGGAATACAAAGACAACAAATTAAAGTCGTTAAAGGCGCATGCTACTTTCATATATAAATAAAAGTTTAAAATAAAATTTTACAAAATAGTTTAGTAAAGTAGTATTAAAAGCAATGTAAGTTAAAAAACAAAAATTGAAAAATAATTTAAAATTTAAAATTACGTACTTCTTATATACGTAAATTTTGTAAGTTAATGAAAAATTTAAATTTTACAGTAACTTATAAGATTTCAGTGCATTAAGATTTCCTAGCATTTTAGAACTTATTTTTAAATTAATAATAGTTTTATGCATAAGGAAATGTTTTAATCCAGAACAAAAGTTACATGCATGCTTATTTTTAGAAATTCAGTATCACTCCAAAAATAGTTTAATTAGTTTTTCAAAATTTTAATGGAAATTATAATTGATATCTTAATTAAAAAGATCAAATTTCAAACAATTAGTAAAAAGTTTCGCTTTTATAAATTAATTAGCATACACTCTAGGTATTATTCAATAATATCCCATTACAGTAATTTATAGGATTTCAGTGCATTAAGAGTTCCTAGCATTTTATAACTTATGTTTAAAGTAATAATGGTTTTATTCATTAGGGAATGTTTTAATCCAGAACAAAAGATGCATGCTGCTTTTTAGATAAACACTCCCAAATATTTTAATTAGTTTTTCAAAATTTTAATGGAAAGTAGGTAATGCATTTGAAAAGATCAAATTTCAATGAATTAGTAAAAAGTTTCATTTTAATAAATTAATTAGCATGTAATCTAGGCATTATTCAATAATATTACATTACGTATGAAGTACCTACCGACATATAACGGCGTATTTTGAACACATATTTATACTATACCTACCTACATATTACGACCTATTTTTAATTCTTTACGTATGCTATATCTACCGATATATTAAGACCTATTTTGAATGCATTACATACACAATTTTAATGGAAAGTAGGTAATACATTTGAAAAGATCAATTTTCAAAGATTTAGTACAAGGTTACCCTTTAATAAATTAATTAGCATATAATCTAGGCATTATTAAATAATATCACATTACGTATAACATTTCTACCTACATATTACAACCTATTTTGGACACATTGCGTATACTATACCTACCTACATATTACGACCTATTTTTAAAATATTACATATGCTATACCTAATTACATAATAAGACCTATTTTAAATACAAATTTCATACACAATTTTGATGGAAAGTAGTAAATACATTTGAGAAGATCAATTTTCAAAGAATTAGTAAAAGGTTTCCATTTAATAAATTAATTAGCATATAATCAAGGCATTATTCAATAATATCACATTTCGTATACCATATCTACCTACATATTTGGGCCTATTTTGAACACACTGTGTATAATATACCTACCTACATATTACGACCTATTTTTAATGCATTACGTATGCTATAGCTACCTACATATTAAGTCCTATTTTGAATATATTACATATACTATACCTACCAACTAATATGTTGGTAAGTATAGTATATATAATAAATAGGCATAATAATGCATAATAATCAAAATATTTCATAATAATGCTTTATTTTGAATATATTTCGTATACTATACCTACCTATATATTATAGCTAATTTTGAATAAAATACGTGTACTATACCTACCTAAATTATGTATACCCTATCTACATACATATTGCAACATATTTTGGATAAAAGCAAATGCATATTACATGCAACATAAACGATTGTTTCCCTATTTTTTTCTCTTGATCAAAATATTAGAGGGAAGGGATTTTACCTATGCAGTTTCTATAGCCTTCTGCAAAAGGCATATACATCCACGGACGGAATGCGGAGCTATCGGCGAATCGTTCCGGGTCAAACTTCTCCGGATCTGGAAAGATATTCGGATCTCTGTGCAACATGTAGGAGAAAAAAGCCACTTCCGCGCCCTTTGGTATTGTGTACTCGCCTGAAATAATATTGGAAAAATTATTCATACATAATGCTATGTGTTACAGTCTACAGCTTTTGCTAATCTTATTCCATTGAAAATATGAATTTTAAATTGAATTATAGTATTAAAACTTTTTTTTAAAAAATTCTCCGAACTGGACTGAGAACATAACACGAAGAGTGAGAGCTGTCATCGACTTTGTTGGCAATATGAAGTGCCCTGTTTTTATTTTTTATTCTTTCCATCCAAATGGGCATTCAGCTTCATTTTATTTGAAACGAAACAAAATGTAATGCTCTTCATGCAAAGTTATTTCAATGCAAATTTTTAGTTCGCTGCGGATTCACTGCCGTACAAAAAGCCATTTAGTGTGTTGAATGTAGGGTTGATTGAATATAAGCACGGTGATTGTTTTGGATAGCTGTAGCAAGTGTGGCTTACAGCAGTGCTTTACTTTAATTTGTCAGAAACATAGTTATGTCTTGTTTAAATAATAAATAGATGTTTTTAACGAAGCCTTTTGGACTTATCATATTTTTATATTGCACCTAGTCACATACATCAATTTCATTGCTATCATTTATATAAAAGCACTCTGCTTAACCTGTAGGAAAGGTAACAGACTTAAAAGCACTTTCTTCAAAATATCTTAAAACGTTAAGATTTCTACCTCTAACGTACATTATCTATAACACATATAACACTTATAACACAACATATTTGTTTTTATTATTCACTTATCGTACATATAAAAATACATATAATATAAATATTAAAAAACATAAAATATAAATATGAAGTTATAGCATATAAAAAGATATCCCCCTATGGGCTATAAACAAAAACAGTTAGCCTCCAGCTTTCAGAGATGTAGCATCTTCCTTAATTGGCTTATTTGTTTTATGTTTTAATTATTTTGCACCTAACTGTTTTGTTTTGTTCTTCGTTAGATTTTTAAATATAATATTTATTATATTTAAAAATCCCATTAGATTTATTTAAAAATCTTATTAGATTTATTTATATATCTTATTAGATTTTAAATATAATATATATTTAAAAAACATAAAATATAAATATTAAGTTGTAGCAAATAAAATGATAGCCCCTAGCTGTTAGTTTCGTTTAAAATTCTCATTAGAATTTATATAGAATATACATTAAAAAACATAAAATATAAATGTTAAATTGTGGCAAATAAAAGGATAGAATCCTAGCGGCTATAAGCAAAAGCATTCAGTCAGCCTAAAGCTTTTATAGATGTAGAATCGCCCTTATTTGGCTTATTTGTTTTATGTTTTAATAATTTTGCACCTAACTCTTTGTTTTGTAGCTCACTAAATTTTTAAATATAATATGTATTATATTTGAAAATCTCATTATATTTATTTAATGGTCTTATTAGATTTTATTTAAACATTTTATCAGATTTATTTAAACATCTTATTAGAATTATTTAAAAATCTTATTAGATTTATTTATAAATCTTATTAGATTTATTTATATATCTTATTAGATTTTAAATATAATATATATTTAAAAAACATAAAATATAAATATTAAGTTGTAGCATATAAAATGATAGCCCCCTATCTGCTATTCTTATTTAAAAATCTTATTAGATTTTATATATAATATATATTTAAAAAAACATTAAATATAAATATTAAATTGTAGCAAATAAAAGGTATAGCCTCCTAGCGGCTATAAAAAAACAGTCAGTCAGCCTAAAGCTTTCATAGATGTAGAATCAACCTTATTTGGTTTATTTGTTTAATGTTTTAATAATTTTGCACCTAACTCTTTGTTTTGTGGCTCACTAAATTTTTAAATATAATATTTATTATATTTGTAAATCTCATTATATTTATTTAATGGTCTTATTAGATTTTATTTAAACATTTTATCACATTTATTTAAACATCTTATTAGATTTATTTAAAAATCTTATTAGATTTATTTATAAATCTTAAGATTTATTTATATATCTTATTAGATTTTAAATATAATATATATTTAAAAAACATAAAATATAAATATTAAGTTGTAGCAAATAAAATGATAGCCCCCTAGCTGTTAGTTTCATTTAAAATTCTCATTGGAATTTATATATAATATATATTTAAAAAAACATAAAATATAAATATTAAATTGTAGCAAATAAAAGGATAGCCTCCTAGCGGCTATAAGCAAAAACATTCAGTCAGCCTAAAGCTTTCATAGCCCTTACTTGGCTTATTTGTTTTATGTTTTAATAATTTTGCACCTAACTCTTTGTTTTGTGGCTCACTAAATTTTTAAATATAATATTTATTATATTTGAAAATCTCATTATATTTATTTAATGGTCTTATTAGATTTTATTTAAACATCATATCAGTTTTATTTAAACAACTTATTAGATTTATTTAAAAATCTTATCAGATTTTAAATATAATATGCATTTAAATAACATAAAATATAAATATTCAGTTGTAGCATATAAAATTATAGCCCCCTAGTAGCTATAAAAATACAGTCAGTCAACCTCGAGCTTTCAGAGATGTAGAATCGTCATTATTTGGCTTATATTTTTATGTTTTAATTATTTTGCACCTAACTCTTTGTTTTGTGGCTCACTAAATTTTTAAATATAATATTTATTATATTTGAAAATCTCATTATATTTATTTAATGGTCTTATTAGATTTTATTTAAACATCATATGAGTTTTATTTAAACATCTTATTAGATTTATTTAAAAATCTTATCAGATTTTAAATATAATATGCATTTAAATAACATAAAATATAAATATTCAGTTGTAGCATATAAAAGTATAGACCCCTAGTAGCTATAAAAATACAGTCAGTCAACCTCGAGCTTTCAGAGATGTAGAATCGTCATTATTTGGCTTATATTTTTATGTTTTAATTATTTTGCACCTAACTCTTTGTTTTGTGGCTCACTAAATTTTTAAATATACTATTTATTATATTTGAAAATCTCATCATATTTTAAATATACATTTAAAAACATTAAAATATTTAAACATCTTATTAGATTTATTTAAAAATCTTATCAGATTTTAAATATAATATACATTTACATAACATAAAATATAAATATTCAGTTGCAGCATATAAAAGTAAAGCTCCAAGCAGCTATAAAAAAACAATGAATCAACCTCGAGCTTTCAGAGATGTAGAATCGTCATTATTTGGCTTATATTTTTATGTTTTAAATATTTTGAACCTGTTTGTTTTATGGCTCATAGATTATTAAGAATAATATATTATATTTAAAAATCTCATTATATTTTAAATATACATTTAAAAACATAAAATATAAGTATTAAATTATAGCAAATAAAATTATAGCCACCTAGCTGCTATAAAGAAAAAAAAGTCAGTCAACCTCGAGCTTTCAGACATGTATCATTGTCCTTAATGTTTTAATTATTTTACACTTAACTGTTTGTTTTGTATCTCATTAGATTTTTAAATATAATATGTGTTATATTTGAAAATCTTATTAGATTTATTTTAAAATCTTATTAGATTTTAAATATAATATATATTTAAAAAATATAAAAAAAATATTAAGTTGTAGGTAATAAAAGGATTGTCCCCTAGTGATTATAAACAAAAACAGTCAGTCAACCTCGAGCTTTCAGAGATGTAGCATCGTCCTTAATTGGTTTATTTGTTTTATGTTTTAATTATTTTACACCTAACTGTCTGTTTTGAGGCTTATTAGACTTTTAAATATAATATTTATTGTATTTGAAAATTTTATGAGATTTATTTAAATTCTTTTTAGATTTTAAATATAATATATATTTAAAAACATAAAATATAAATATGAAGCTGTAGCAAATAAAAGAATAGTTCCCTACAGGCTATTTTTTTTAAAAATCTCATTAGATTTTAAATATAATATGTATTTAAAAAAACATAAATTATAAATACTATTTTGGAACCAATATAAAGATTGCCCTTAATGGCTCGTTTTATTTAAAAATCTTAATAAATTTTAAATATAATATATATTTAAAAAAATAAAATATAAATATTAAGTTGTAACAAATAAAAAAAATTGCCCTCTAGCGATTATAAATAAAAACAGTCAGTCAGCCTTGAGCTTTTAGAGATATAGCATCGTCCTTAATTGGCTTATTTGTTTTATGTGTTAATTACTTTGCACCTAATTGTTTGGTTTGTGGCTCATTAGATTTATTTAAAACCTTATTAGGTTTTAAGTATAACATATATTTAAAAACATAAAATATAAATATTATGTTGTAGGAAATAAAAGGATAGCCTCCTAGAGCCTAGTTGTATTTAAAAATCTTAATAGATTTTGAATATAATATATATTTAAAAATCATAAAATACAAACATTAAGTTGTAGCAAATAAAAGGATAGCCCCCTAGCGATTATAAATAAAAACAGTCAGTCAGTCGAGCTTTCAGATATGTAGCATCACCTTTAATTGCCTTATTTGTTTTATGTTTTAATTCTTTCGGACCGAACTGTTTGGTTTGAGTGTCATTACATTTTTAAAAATAATATTTATTATATTTATAATTTCCTTAGATTTATGTAAAAATCTCATTAGATTTTAAATATAATATATATTTTAAATACATAAAATATAAATACTAAGTTGTAGCAAATAAAAGGATTGTTGAAAAGTGGAAAAGTTGACAAAGTTGAAAAACAGAATTCCCTTTCTCGCAAAATAACTTTTAAATTTTTTTTAATTGGAAACTAAATTTTATACAGAAGTTAATTACATTTTCTGTTCAATGGACCTCAACATACATGCGATATATTTTATTTTATAGCATTGTACACTATAGATTTCTTAACTTTCAATTTCTACCCACTTTTACCTTTTTTAAATTCTAAAATGTAAAATACCTCACAAGCTGTAAAATATTGAGTAAAACAGATATTTTGCTTTAATTAGGTACAAAAATTTAGTCTCTAATTTACATACTTCAAAAGTCATCTGCGAAAAATTGAATTTTCTGTTTTTTATTTGATTTGTGTTTAATATGTTATTTTAAAAAAAAGTGTATTTCTTAAGATGACTGAAATATAAATTGTTTGAAGTTATTAAATAACTTTGCTATATTACAACTAATTTAGCCATGTCAAACAGCTTCATAAATTCGAGGACAGACGGACAGATAACTTAGGATATTATTATATAGCGGATTATTAACTTTTGAATGTTAGGATGAACTCTTGGAAACACTTGTAAACTGCTGTATCATGTGAAAGCTTGAAAAATAATCGATCAAGTACTTAATCAAGTAAAGTCTTTTTTACAGTAACATATTACTTACACATATTAATGAATAACCTGATGACATAACAGGTGAGTTTTCATAGTACGTTGGAGGTAATTATTACTATATTAAAAGTTTCTATGTGTAAATTAAAACTATGTATTCTTATATTTTTAAATTAGATACATAGAACTTTAAAAGCAAAATTATTATTGCCACAGGAAACCATTTCTGAAATCAGGGAAACAAGCATTGACAGGTTGTTTATTGTAAAATGCGGTTAATAAATCTTCAGTAAGTTTTATGAGAATAGAAATTAGTAGGTGTACATATTAAAACTAATAACTTACCACATTGTATATCTGTACTTGCTTTTCTTGCCATAATAGGTATAGTTGTATACAGCCTAAGAGTTTCCTGTAATTAAACGACAGACATATTTGAAATGAACACGAGAAATAAGAATCAAGTTTCTCTGTTTGTAAAATTCTATCCATTAGCTAAAAGAATCACATTTCGGATAAACGATCATAACCATTCAAAATGAGTAGTTAAAACAAATTCCAAGTTCTGAATTTCTCAATTTATGTAAATTTTCTTTTGTATTGTTAAGACGATTTCTGGTTTACTTAATATTGTTCAGGTATTAAAATGTAACCTACCTCTTAGGTGTTCAAGATAACGATGACTGTGGTGAGACTATTTAGATCATTGATATAATTGATAATTAATATAATTGATTAATTAATATAATTGATTAATTAATATAATTGATTAATTAATATAATTGATTAATTAATATAATTGATATAAATAAATCGAGAAGTGAAGTTCTTTGGATCTGAATCTGACCTCATCACATTTTTTGTAAAGGAGATACGACCTATAAAAATTGATTGAAAGATTAGTCGTGTGCTCCATTCTCGGGTGGGGTTCTGATCAAAGTCCCAGATTAGAATCATGTCTTCATTCATGACACTAAATAAGAATGCACCTTTGTGGAGTTATTTATGGAGTTATTTATGAGTTTTTATAACCGTAAAAGATTATGAATTAAGTAAAGCAGTTTTCTACTCCGGAAATAAAAACACATATCAATCATTCATCTCAGAAAAGAAATAAACCTTTGAATACAACACAGTGTATATCATATTTATCCAATATGACTACTCTGCAAAATATATTTTCAACAACTGACAGCATTCCTGCTGATTTTAATGTAAAATGTCTACCATATTTAACGCCCATTACCCCTCATCCCCCAACATTTTTTGCTATTCACGCTCCAATAGCAAGTTTTTGTAACCGTAAAGGATTATGAATTAAGTAAAGTAATTTGTACTCCTGAAATAAAAATACATTATATCAATCATTCACCTCAGAAAAGAAATAAACTTTTGAATAGAACAGTGTGTATATCATATTTATCTAATATGACTACTCTGCAAAATATATTTTCAAAATCTGACACCATTAATGCTGATTCTTATGTAAAGTATTTAATATTTGACTCCCATTTAACCCTATCCCCAACACTTTCTGCTATCCATGATCCAACAGCAAATATTTGTAACCGTAAGAGATTATGAATTGAGTAAAGTAGTTTGTACTCCTGAAATAAGAATACATTATAACAATCATTCACTTTAGAGAAGAAATATACTTTTGAATACAACACTGTGTATATCATATTTATCCAATATGACTACTCTGCAAAATATATTTTCAACAACTGACACCATTCCTGCTGATTCTTATGTAAAATGTCTACCATATTTAACGCCCATTACCCCTCATCCCCCAACATTTTCTGCTATTCACTCTCCAATAGCAAGTTTTTGTAACCGTAATGATTTTAAAATGAGTAAACTATGTTGTACTCCTGAAATAAAAATACACATCAATCATTCACCTCAGAAAAGAAATAAACCTTTGAATACAACCTTGTGTATCATATTTATCCAATATGGCTGCTCTGCAAAATATATTTTTAACAACTGACACCATTACTGCTGATTCTTACGTAAAATGTCTAACAAATTTAACGCCCATTTCCCTCATCCCCCAACATTTTCTGCTATCCACGATCCAACAGCAAATTGTTGTAACCTTAAGAGATTATGAACTGAGTAAAGTAGTTTCTACTCTTGAAATAAAAATACATCATATCAATCATTCACCTCAGAAAAGAAATAAACTTTTGAATACAACACTGTGTATATCATATTTATCCAATATATCTGCTCTGCAAAATTTATTTTCAACAATGTGACTACATATCCAATATGACTACAAAATATATTTTTAACAACTGTCACCATTCCTGCTAATTTCTATGTAAAATGTCTGCAAATTGAACACCATTTCCCTCATCCCCCAACATTTTCTGCTATCCATGCTCCAACAGCAAATTTTTGTAATCGTAAAAGATTATGAATTGAGTAAAGTAGTTTATACTGATGAAATAAAAATACATTATATCAATCATTCACCTCAGAAAAGAAATAAACTTCTGTATACAACACTGTGTATATCCTATTTATCCAATATGGCTGCTCTGCAAAATATATTTTCAACAACTGACAACATTCCTGCTGATTCTTATGTAAAATGTCTAACAAATTTAACCTCCATTACCCCTCATCCGGAACATTTTCTGATATATTGTTTTAAACGGAAAAGTGCAGTATACAGAAGATCGTTGACACTTTACGGAAGGGATTTTAATAATTAGGTTTTATGCATAAATGCTGCAGTTTTGAGGTTTCGATCTAAAAGTCATGATTCTTGACAATATTAATAACTTTTCCATGACAGCCAGATTTTTCTCAGTACTATCATGTCAATTTTTTTACATTTTCTCCTGTACCCTTTTCCGTAGTTCGTTCAAGGTTCGTTTTAAGAAATCAAATAACCTAAAGTCCATATAAGAACCGTCAGATGATTTCTTTAGGTATTTCATTACTGCACTTTATTCTTGTTTCTAAATATTTCTTTACTAAACAAGTGGCTGTTTATTTAGAAGTTTGACTAGAGATTTTACCAATATGAAGCTTAAATTTACCAATGTCCTTTTCATATAAGGCTGTGATTTCTTCTTTAAATATTAAATCTAAAATATTCTACATTTTTTTGCATTTTGTTCTAATTTCAGCAATATGCTTTCGCAAAAGCATATGAACGTTATTTTTAAACATTTTTGTAACTTAAAACCTGTATAAATTATTTTATTTATAGTACCAGAAGACATTCCGACCTTCGATTCAATGTATGTTTGAGCTGTTAGATTTTTTTTTAGACTAAGCGAATTCACTTTCATGATATTTAGCTGCCTTGAACAATTTTAGTTTGAGGTTTTGTGGTCATGATTTCATTTTTAATATCAGATATACATTTTTTCTTTCAATCTTAATATATTATAACTATCTTATATTGAAAGGCAATAACATCGAATCTTACTCTACTTTATAATTTGTTAGTACGAATATTTCTCCTCAAAAGGACAGTTACGAAACCTTTGAAAACATCTATCAATTTTTAAAGCCATTTTCAAAGTAATCTTTTACTTTGAAGTCCAATCAAAAGATAACAGCAGCAGGAAATGATTTTAAAATTACTAAATTTTAATCTCAAAATGCAAATTACAAAATAAATTACAAAATTGTTTCCATAAAATGCCAAAGATCTTTAATATATTAGTATATTTAAAAAAAATCTAGAACTTATCATAATCAAATTAATTGGTTTTAAAAGATTATTATATTTAGAAAGTTCGAAACTATCAGTTTCGAAAATTTACTTAAAAAAACTATTTCAGATACTATTAGGTATAATAAATTACGCATGCAACACAGATAATCAATTTAGAGCAATTTTAATAATACTTCACCATTTTAATGCAATCCATATACTTCAAGTTTACGTAAAAAAGAAACTTTTTTAGGTATTTTTATAAATTATAAATGCAAACAGATAATCAATTTAGAGATATTATAATAATACTTCACCTTTATTTCTGAATCCATATACTTCCAGTTTACTTAGAAAAGAAACGTTTTCAGGTACTTTTAGGAATAATAAATTGCGCATGCAACACAGATAACCAAGTTAGAGCTATTTTAATAATGTTTCACTTTTATGACGCAATTTATATATATCCAGTTTGCTTTAAAAAGAATCATTTTCAGGTAATTTTACTAATAATAAATTACGCATGCAACACAGTTAATCAATTTAGAGCTATTTTAATAATATCTCACTATTATTACGAAATCGATATACTTCCAGTTTACTTCATAAAGAAGCTTTTTCAGGTACTTTTAGGAATAATAAATTGCACATGCAACACAGATAACCAAGTTAGAGCTATCTTAATAATATTTCCCCTTTATTACGGAATCCATATACTTCAAATTTATAAAGAAAAAAACTTTTTAAGGTCGTTTTAGGAAAACTAAATTGCGAATGGAACGCAGATAATTAATTTAGAGCTATTTTAATAATACTTCACCATTTTTAATGCAATCCATATACTTCCAGTTTACGTAAAAAAGAAACTTTTTCAGGTATTTTTATTAATAATAAATTGCGCATGCAACACAGATAATCAATTTAGAGCTATTATAATAATACTTCACCTATATTATGCAATCCATATACTTCCAGTTTACTTAAAAAAGAAACTTTTCCAGATACTTTTAGGAATAATAAATTGCGCATGCAGCACAAATAACCAATTTAGAGCTATTTTAATAATACTTCACCTTTATTACACAATCCATATACTTCAAGTTTGTAAAATCTTCGTACGTTATGTCTCCCTCTGGCACAATAGATTGTATTTCATGGTACGCAATATCCTGTACTTCAGGATGGTGACCGAGTGTATAGAGACACCACTCCATTGAAATAAATACTGTCTCGTATCCCTAAAAAGAAGAAAGGAAAAGAGTAAACTAGCTGATTCTTATTCTGGTTTTAAATTATCTTTAACAATATCATGTAAGCAATGAAAACAATGATAGGCAATTGTTATGGTGATCCATATAGCAATTTAGTTATCCAATCGATGAACTTTTCCGCATTTACCCAATCTCTATTTTGGACGAATGTCAAGGATAGTTTATTGATAGTAAAGGTGATAAAGCTTAAGGAAAATATTAGGAAGAGATATTTCAATCTCTTCCTATTTATTTATTATTTCTCTTATGAAAGGTTTGGCTGTTTCACAGTATGCACTATTTTACCTGTCTCTTGTAATGCTTCCTCTGTAATTTTATCTTCTATATAAGAAAAATGGTAGAATTTTTTATCTGTGATTTGTCACTCGAAAATTAATTAATATTTTAATATGATGTTTTTCCAGATCAATTTCGGCAATTTTCTGTTAGGTGATTGTTACGGTGGTCCAAATATCAATTAATTTAATTATTGATAATAAAGGTGATAAAGCATAGGAAAAAACGTAAGGAATATTTCAATGACTTTCTAAATTTTTATTAGTTCTTTTACGTTTAGTTTGACTGTTTGACAGTATGCACTATATTCCCTCTATCTCTCATGGTGCTCCCTCTGTAATTTTATCTGCTATATAAAAAAATGATGGAATTTTTTGATTGTAAACTTTTTATCACTCGAAAATTAATTAATATTTTGATATGATTTTTTTAAAATTATTCTTTAACGTTTCCAAATCAATTATAGATATATCTTTTTTTTCAAATTTCGAGAAATTTCTTAGCTGGAATATATGAAGTGTGCCAACTTGTTTACATCCCTGAAGTTTCAGGATAATTCCTCCTGTATTTTCTAAATATTCAACAAAATGTCTAAAATCGCAAGCGACAGATCATCATTGTTAATAGGAGGGTCACCCTGAAACTTTTGAGATACAGCTAGGATTTTAAAGTTATACTTACAAAATTTCAGGTGTGTTCAAAGTAATCTCCTCCAGCATCGATGCACTTTTGTAGACGGATTTTCCACAGATTAAATGCCTCGAGCCATTCATTTATTTGAATAGATGAAAAATGCATCTATAGCCACATCAATCTCTTTTCTGAATGAGAACGATGTCCACGTAAGTTCTTTAGATTAAAGGATAACCAAAAGTCACACATACCTAGATCAGGTGAATACGGCGTATGTTCTATCACTTTAATTTGTTTTTGTTTAAGAAACTCAACTGTTAATCCGGCTGCATGTGAAGATGCATTGCCATGGTGGAGTAATAAGTCTCGTAACATTCACTTGTAGAATTTGTGGAAGACATTTAGTGATATACCAGTTTGCTTTTACTGTTTTCTGTCTTCCCAACTTGATGGCTTTGATTAATATTTCTGAAGAAAACGGCATACGTCACTTTTTTCAGTGCGCGTTGTCTTTTCCCCATTGTCGGCGTGGGATTATCTGCAAAGACCCATACTTTGCTTTCTTGACGTGTTGGAACGTCAACATATAGTATGTAAGTTTCATCATCCGTTACAATTTTAGAAATCATGCGGTGGCCACCATCATTTAGCAATTTAAGAGTTTCTTTACTGATTCTGACAAGCTCCCCTTTTTGGTGCTCAGTTAGATTATAGGAAACCCAACGACAAACTACTTTTTTCATATGTAATTCGTTATTAATAATTTTGTGTATGGCTGCAGATCCAATGTTAAGTTCCTTCAGTATAATTTGATAGGTACAGCGATTATCATCCATTAACATTTTTCGTATGGCAGACACATTATCCTGGATTACTGCCGACGGCGCCCTTCCTGTGTGTTCTTCATCCTGAAGAAAATTGCGACCTCTGCTAAATTTTTTAAACATCTGAATGTAGTAAGTAGTACGAGCTGGAGATTCTTCACCGAATGCCAATTGCAACCGTTGAAAGCATTCTTCTTGATTTAATCCTGCTTTAAAATCGTAGAAAATCATAGGGCGAAAATGTTCTCCTATGAACTTCATTTTCTCTTCTCTTTAAACTTTATTCTACTCTATACAAGTTGAAGTAAGTCTGTAAAAAATCGTCTACTGTGTTAAAATACTTTGTATTTAAAATTGAAACTGTCATTTATTTATTTTTATCTTTATTTATTTATTTATGTATTTATTTATTTATTTATTTTTTATTTATTTATTTATTTTTGTAAATTCTTTTCTGCGCGTATCTCAAAAATTTCACAGTAACCCTCGTATAGTGTACATCGAATCAACCTTAATTTAACTGTTTCAAAATAATTATATCATCCTCCGATATAACAGTGTATACCTATGTTACGATAATTTTCTCTCCTTAAGTATTATTGTATCGTGATTTTACTGAAATAAATGCCAATGTTAGTGGGAATACTGCACTGTAAAGAAAAATTGATATAACAACTCATGTCTTACCGCTGATCCTAAAGTAAGAATGTGATCTCTCATATCCTTTTTGGTTAGAAAAGAATCTCGGTGTAGCTTCTTAATGATGTGTCCACAGGAGATGTCACGATCTGTGTACTCAATTTTCGATACTTCATTAAAGATCTGTGAATAAAATTCATGAATTTAATCATCTTGTATCTTAATAGCATCAAAGAGAAAATTATTTAGTTAGATAGTAGCACATCATATGGTGTTAGTAATCGCATTGTACATAAAAGACATAACACCGAAACGCAGACTAATACACGTTACACAGAAGAATTAAAAAGATTTTAAGGAGACACAGTACTTTTTCAATTTTTTTTATTTTAAATATTACAGTAAACATTGTAATTGTATAGTGTTTTAGAAACTAATTCAATTTATATTCTAGAATGTTTAGAATGTTTGATTTAAAATTTGAAATATAATTAAGATATTTAAATGAGAATTTTTTTTACGTAGATTAGATTCAAAGATGTAAAGGAGAAAATTATTTCCTCAGATACTAGTACAGATGTGTGCACTAGTATCAGAGAAATTAATTTTCTTCTTTAAATCTAATCTGAGAAAACAATTTTATCATTAAATATTATGCATAAAAAAATTAAAAAATTTTTAAGGAAACACTCTTTCAATTATTTTATTTCAATTAAGGATTGGTTTTATAATCAATGCAATAAAGAATTTTTTAATTAAAAATGTAAAGGAATCTATGTTTTTTAGTAAATTTTTACTTATAAATTGGCTGCATTTTTCATCTGAGGACACAATAATTTAATTATAAATTCAATTCCTAAAGTTATAAAGAATGGATTTTTTAACATAAGAATAAAAATAATGGGGTAAAATATCAAAGGTTAAATGCAAAGAATAGTTTTTAAAATTTCTCAAAGTTTTAAACAAATTCAAGTTTTTTTAAAACTTACGTCGGAATAAAAAATTTTTTAATTTCTCAAAACCAACAAATGTAATAATTATATTTTAGGGTATTCAAATTATTTAATTAAACGAACTTAAATAAAAAAAATGTACAATAAAATCGATTTTTCTTAAGGGAAATGTGGACACTAAAAACTTTATTCTCTGCTATTTGTCATTTAAACTTGACATTTTCTGAAAATATATGTTAAAGCACTTATTTATCAATTATTAATTAATAATCTGACTAATTTAAATTTTTAACATTTTAAAGAAAAACTAAACTTTTTTTAAAATTTTAAATATTTCTTACAATAAAATTTAGAATATTTTCTTTCAGTTCTACTATAATATAATCTAAGAACTTTCCTATAAGAAATGGGAATTTATTTTATAATCCGATGTAAAATTATTCTGTTTTTATTGTTTTTTATTCAAAGATATATTTTTCGTTGTTTTTTTTAATACAATTTAGTACTAGTTTCAAATTTCAAATTTGCTCGGATTATAAATTACTTAACTTATTTTCATTATAAATTGAATAAGTGTATTTACTCTAAGTATTGAGCATTTTCAACAAAAAATATGACCCGAGAAGCATTTTGGGTGATTATAAATGGTAAAAATTTCATTTTAAAGAAAACGATATTTTAAATTTTATTAATATATTACCTGTAGTTTTTACTCAAGAAAACCACAATATATCATATTATAATTATTAAAAATATTAAATAGTAATATTTTTATTCTGTTCAAAATAGTGGCATGAATATTATACAGTGGACTCCGCTTAACCCTTTGACAGTTTCATTTTTTCCAGAATTCGGTCAAAAAAAAAAAAAAACTTTTAATTGCATTTTTTTGTTTATTTTACATTTTTAAGTAAAGATATGTTATTAAAACTAACATTTCTAATATTTTTAATCATTTATTACAACCTTTTTTCTTTCAATGAAAGCATCATAGAACTGAAGTTTACCTTTAGTCTCATCGATATCCAAGTTAATTTTTGGAATTACAGTGAAAGCAAATCTAGGAGGCATATCCGAAGGATTATCACAATTAATTTCAAAAACAATTGTCTTGTTTGACTGATTCCATCTGTACTACTATCAGAGTCACTACTATCCAGGTCATCTAGTAAACTTTCGCTACTATCATTTACAGATAATTCAGTTTCTGATTCCGAGTTACAGTTCGAATCACAAGAAATTAACTGCATATGCTCTGAATTATCGATTATTTAAAAGTAGAAATATATTATTCAATTCTTACATCAATAAAATTACTAGGCGGTTAGTAAAATATAACCAAAAAGCTATACACTGAAAGATAACAATCCGTCTTCTGATACAAAACATGCGAAAAAAACCGCGCTTTTGAACCAATCAGAGTAGAAAATACAATAAACTGCAAACTATCATTTACTGGATAATTTGTTACTAAAATTGGAAAAAATACGGCCAAAACAGTGCAAGTTAAATAGAAATCAGATTGCCCGTACGCCGTACGGGCAAATCAGTAAAGGCCCGAAAGCTATGCCCGTACGGCGTAAGGACAAAACAGGGAAGGGGTTAATATTATCAAAATCACTTGGTCCCTATTTTCTCTATTCATTTTAATGTTATATTTATCGCTTTATGTGATCGTTACATCGGTTAATGGGATTAATTTTCGAACATCATTTTAACTGGCAAAGGAATATTCGCAATACATTATTTTCCTTCCCTTCGATGTTGTTTGAATTTCTGAGAATTCTCCACATTAAGCTGCGGAAATTGGGAATGACCAAAGGAGTGGGAAATTACACATTCTTGGAATTTTTCATAAATATGCACACCCTTCTAATGTTCAATGGTTGTCAGATAATCAGAAAGCAACACATTATTATCGGAACTGAGAAGGAGAGTATTCACATTTTATGTTTTGCTCGCTTACATGCAGCTTGTCGATATGGAAGCCAGAAAGCGAAATGATTTAACATTAAAAACAAAAGATCGAAATTTTAAATCGTTATGATAGGTTGATTTTAATTACGGACAATTCATCAATGAGCTTCTTAGAAAAAATTGTAGACAGTCAACAATCGATAAATTCTTTTAATTTTGCATACAATTCTTATGTTTTAAAGGATAATATACAATACATAAATATTAGGTGTATTTTTTCATATTTTTAAAATTTAGTATGTGGAAATTAAGGGGGCTATTTATCTAATTTTGCATATATTTTATTGTTATCAATCGGTTATTGTTATCAAAAACGGTGTCCCAAACTGATCACATAAACGGAGTCCACTATACAAAAAATAAGTTTAGTAAACTGTCTGCTTAAGATTGGAAAAAAAGGGTACTGGAGAATAGCGTGTGCAGGAATACTGTTTGTAAAATGAAATTTCCTACATTCTCATTTACACACTTAATCTTAAATACCGTCACATCCTTTGAATTTGGCAAGTTTAAAAATTGATTTGACAGATATTTGTGACAACGTGTTTTCTTCTTGCTTGTAAAAATATCTGCCAAATTTAACAAAGTTTTAAGGGAAAAGTCACTTACTTTTCGTATGTACTGATCACCCTCTGAAATAAGTTTCAAATATTTCCTTCCCCAGTCAAAGAAGGGCAGCGTGAAATTCCAGTAAAGCCAAGGACGAGAGATCCTGTCGACAAACAACTGTGTCCCTCTGACACAAGGACAAACAAGACATAAGTTATGGTAATTAACACATCGTTCTGGCTTTAGATGAAGCATTTATACTGCTGCACGAAATATACCATATGTATATTTTGTATTTCCACAAAATATCAACTGTATTTGGATATATATTCAAGAGCCAAAACAATATGACCACCTGTCAATAACGAGTTGGCCCACATTTGGAACGCAACACAGCTTCAACCCGCCTTGGCATGGATGCCACATGTCCTTGGTAGATGGCCGGAGAGACATTGTACCGGATGTTTAAAGAACGGTTACGCAAATTCGAGATATTGCGAATGGGTGGTCTTTGAATTCTGAGTTGCCATCCCATAACATCCCAAATGTGTTCTATCGGATTGAGATCCGGTAGGTTTGGAGTCCAGGACATTAACTGGAATTCAGCATCATGTTCCTGGAACCAATTCTACAAAATTTTAGCCTTGTGGCATTTTATTAGTTTTGTACGGTTTTGTTTGATTTTATTAGTTTTGTATCTGCTTTTTCTTACTGAATACTTTCATACTGTAAGTCTTTAACAGTCTTTCTAAGGATACATACTATAAAAACTTGTACAAAATAAAATCAATAGCCAAAACATTATGGCACTCTTCTATAACGAGTTGGCCCACCTTTGGAGCGCAACACAGTTCAACCCGCCTTGTCATGGATGCTACAAGTCCTTGGTAGATGGCAGCAGACAGATTGTACCAGATGTTTAAAGAACGGTTACGCAAATCCTTGATATTGCGAATGGGTAGTCTTTGAATTCTGAGTTGCCATCCCATAACATCCCAAATGTGTTCTATCGGTTTGAGATCCGGTAAGTTTGGAGTCAACGACATTAACTGGAATTCATCATGTTCCTGGAACCAATTCAACAAAAGTTTAGCCTTGTGACACGGGGTGTTGTCCTGTTGGAACATTCCATTTAAAGATGGAAAAACAAAGACCATGTCAGGGTGCAACTGGTCCTCAATGATGTTCAGATACCCTGTAGCATTCATGGTCTGCTCTAACACAACCACGGGTCCCAGAGAAGCCCAAGAGATAGTCCCCCAAAGCATAATACCACCACCACCGGCCTGTGTAAGACCTACTGTACAGTGAGGAAGCAACTGTTCGCCTGGAAGACGGCGTATCCTGACACAACTATTGGCATGATGAATGACAAACCGCGATTTATCTGACCAGGCAACTCTCTCCCACTGATCCATGGACCAGTCGCGATGCTCCCGGGCCCAGCGTAGTCACAGTTGTCGATGACGCTTGGTCATCAAAGACATACGGGTCTGACGTTTGCTGCGTAGCCCCATATCCAACATTGTCCGCTTAACATTGTGCTCCGATACTATTCTACATGGCCTTGCATTGTATTGGGTTATCAGCTGAGCCACTTCCTGGAACCAGTTTTGCTTCGCCATGCGAGACAGTCTTCGACGACACTTTTCTTTGTTAGCGTGTGGAAGTCTAACACAATGTCCTCTACTGCTGGTTTCACCGTCATTCATCCACTTTGCATAAGTACTAACAACTGTATATCGCGAACAACCTACGACTCGTGGGTTGTTCGCGAGTTCATTGCAAATTGTAGATGTGGTCATAATGTTTTCGGTCTTGAGTGTAATATTAGAAGCGGTATATTGTTCATGCTCGATGCTTTTCCACTTTGCAGCTGTTTTCCTTGTCAGAGTAGAGGAGTAAAAATAACTATGTTTAACTTTAGTTATTACTCTTCTGGATGAATACTATTAACTCTCTTATTTTGTAAAACCGCTTTAGACTATCATCAGGTAGCAAATGATGTTCACTTTGAGGAATTACGTCAGAATTTATTCATGGTAAAGTCATCTCCGTTTTTATTTCATTCGGTGCATAATTTATATATTATTTCAAATTAAGTTCTACCTCAAATGACAAAAATAAATAGTTTTTCAAAGCTTAAGCATTACTAAAAATCTTTTATAAATTCCTCTCAAAAAGAGCAGATTTTCTTTTTTTTCTTTTATGATAAAGTAGCATATAACCCATCATATGACGGGATCTGTAAAATGTTAAATTTTCCAGAAGTAAAATACCCTATGAGGCAGGTAAAAAAAATGGTTCATATTTTGGCTGAGAAATATCTTGCAGCAAAAAAATAATAGATAATTAAATTTAAAATTATCGAACATGTACCTCACCTATTATTTAAGGAAAATATAAAAGAAAATTATTTACGTAATATCTAAGTTCAGTGACAGAATGTATGAAAATAATGCAGACGATATTTAAATAGTTTAAATAAAAGAATGATGAAATATGATGGTTAAAAGAATGATATCATAATGCTAAAAAATGTTATTTTTACTTATTTATTATGTGATAAATTGACAAATTTAATCGCCTGCTCTTAACCGAATAAAATAGATCTCGAAATAATGGTAATAAAAGCTCGAAAAGGGGAGAAGGGGAGGATTTCGAATGTTTTAAAGACGACAGCATTTTTCGCTGTGATATGAATCATATTTATACCAATTTATTTTAGAATGGGATCGATAATTTAGGAGAAAACAAATTTACTCGGTTTGACTATTCCTAAACTTAACTCCTCAAGATTACAATATGGATGCCTCTATCCATTCTAGGTCCAACCGCTTCATAAATTAGTGGATAGACGGACAGATAACTTAGGCTAATATTATTTAGGGAATTTTAAAGTTGGCTTCTAATCTAATCACACATAACTGAAATAAATATCAGGACCCGATTGGCTATACCAGGTCTTTTGGTGCCAAAAGATGTTTCTAAGCCTTTAATGCCCGAGTAATTTCCGCTAATTATATATAGATGCATAACTTAAATCTAAGTTATTATGGACTGCACAGAATAAAATAAATATGAAATTTAAACAACTCTGAATACTACAGCACGTCATGTTAGTGATCAATTATCGTTTGAAACATCATATGATGCCATTTAGGAAATAGGAAAAACTTCGTGATAGAAGATTGATATAGTATTACATGAAAATAATTACTGTGAAAGAGATTTTTATAATAGATAAAGTTCTTTGTCATGTTTTCAATCTATCTACCTGCATAAAAGGTAAATTTATGTGCGCTAATGGAAAGATCATTAAGTATCGATCTAAATGGAAAATTTATAAATAGGAAAAATTACTCGAAAATTATAAAGAATACCCCCTGTATAATAATAGCCTAAGCTAGCTGTCTGTCTTTCCTCGAATTTATGAAGCGATAGTACCTAGAATGGACAGAGGCATCCATACTAGATTCTTGATGAGTTATTGTTAGCAACGTTCGAAATCCCTCTTCCCCCCTTTTCTGGCCTTTAATACTATTTTTACAAGCCCTATTTTCTCCAATTAAGAGCAGTTGATTAAATTTATCTATTTATCACATAATAAATATTCAAAAATAACATTTTTTCTAGTATTATGACGTCATACCTTTAACCATCTCATTTAATCATTTCTTTTTTTCAATTTTTTAAATATCATCTGTATTATTTTCATATGTATTATCATTGAACTTAGATATTACATAAATAATTTTCGTTTATATTTGGCTTAAATAATAGATTAGATACATAAGTGATAATTTTAAATTTTATCATGGATTATATTTTTGCAATGAAAATTTTATTACTTTTGTTAACAACAAAATCTATCAATCTCCAGGGTGTAGTGGAAAAGATACTTTAATTCCTTTACTTCCA
>CM063499.1:22607145-22608502 GCA_032207245.1 Pardosa pseudoannulata
GTTCATCCCTCTGTGGGAGGCGACTACCTATTGCTTTTATGACAGGGCTCTCCAACGTTATGACATTTGTGAACAACATTTTGAAACCTTTTATTTCTTTTTCTCTACCAAAGATCAGAGGTATGCGGGTAACAGTTTCCCACATCTTGATCAGCTACAAACGTTACTCATCTTCAGTGTGAAAAAACCCGAAACACAATAATCAGATTGAACTTCAAAAAATATCTCGGAGAGTGGAAGGGGCTTGCCTCGAAGGCGATGACGGAATGACCGTTCATGACCTAGAGAAAGCTGAAGAGCAAAAACGACAAAGGACTCGCCTAAGCTATCCCTTGACTTTGCAGAGGGTCTCTCCGGAGTTAAATATTAGAAAAAAATTTAATTCCACACTGAAAATCAAACTGAACTACTCTTCGAAACATTGTTCATTTGTAAGTTTTAACTATCCTGTATTTAATTCACATTAGGAATTTAGACGTAAAAACTGCATTATCTCTTAAATTTCAATCAAATTTTCATACTTAAAATGAAAACATTACCTATTCTATGAAAATTCTCCTAATTAATCAAATTAGATATTCCTTGTATTGTAAACATTCACTTACTATTTTTGAAATAACACACCATGAATTCAGAGAATAAAACATATTTATAGTTATTATGAGAAACTACGAATATAAAAATGTAAAAATATAAAATACTTGAACACTTTAAATCAAATAATTTTTGCAATTCACTTTTAGAAAGCAGGATCTCAAAGTTACTATGTCCAAAATTTATATTATCAAGATTCTCAAAAAACATATGTTTAGAAATAATAGTAAAATATGAAAGTCATAAAAATATTTCAAACTGATTATTTTTTAGATTCACTGCAATTAATAAAAGCAAAACTCAAAAACGATGAATTGCAAATTGGCTAAATATAAAAAGTGAATACTATAATAAAACATAAAAAACACAGATATCTAGAATCGTCAAGTTCGTAATCATCAGAGCAGTCCTTCAAATCAAACCCGTAATCCCAAAACACACTCAACAAAAGTATCAAAACAACAATTCAACTCACGAGTGTCAACACATCTGTTTACTACTGTATAAATCCCGTTCACAATTGTACAGTCAAAACAACTCTTACATTTTGCGTCCCAACATCACATGAAAGCATTTTAAAAACTCCTGTAATTCAGGTCGAACCGAAACTGCCACGTCATGATAATTTAGAGGTCACAATCAAAATTTTCAATGTGCAAGTGCTTTTTCGCTTTCCAATGTCTCTATTGACCAAGGTCACAGACACTCCATTCGTTGGACTGAAAGTTTTTCATTCTCTCGTGCTATCGAATTTTAATAACTG
>CM063499.1:22608602-22641102 GCA_032207245.1 Pardosa pseudoannulata
ATATATATATATATATATATATATATATATATATATATATATATATATATATATATATATATATATATATATATATATATATATATAATATATATATATATATATATATATATATATATATATATATATATATATATATATATATATATATATAAATATATATATATATAATATATATACATATATATATATAAATATATATATATATATATATATATATAAATATATATATATATATATATATAATATATATATATATATATATATATATATATATATGTATATATATATATATATATATATATATATATATATATATATATATATATATATATATATATATATATATATATATATATATATATATATATATATATATATATATATATATATATATATATATATATATATATATATATATATATATATATATATATATATATATACATACAGAATCAAAATACTAAGCGACAAAATAGAAATCGAATTTCCTTGCAGTTTTCAATTTTCCTTTCCATATATAAGAAATTCCATATGTAAAAAAAAATAATAAAGAACGTGCAATGGGAAAGGAAAACAACGCTTCTTCACAATGCTACACTGAAAAAGCTTTTTTAGTAAATAATTTTGAGCACTTCAGAATAATTACCTTCGTGTGTTCCCCGCTGTAAACGAGAACGTAAGGTTTCAAGAACCATAGCACACAAATTCCCTTCTCTTGGAAAGACTTCACTGTATTCAGTATTATCTGGAAAAAAACTAATGACCAAAGATTACATTCAAAAGACTATTTAAAATTTAAATCTATGTATTCAACGATATCGCTTACTTACATGAAAACTAGAGCAAAATATCAATTTATAAAGTTTAATATAAAAATTTCCTGTTTTAAAATTTTTATTCTTCAGTTATTTTTGAGTTTGCTATTATTAAGAGTCGTGTTTTTATTAAATACTTAAGCACAATTGCACTTTATTTTAATTATATTATATGTATGTACTATGCCAACTGTCTTCAAACGATGGCTTGTTTGGCTCATGCGTTTCTTGAGAAATTTATTGCGTCTGAACCAAAAAATGACAAATAATCGATAAAAAAAAATAGCGTCAATTCTTATTTAGGTGAAGAAAGAAAAAATTTAATTTAGTTACAATTTATATATATATATATATATATATATATATATATATATATATATATATATATATATATATATATATATATATATATATATATATATATATATATATATATGAAAGAATTAAAATACTAAGCGGCAAAATAGAATTCGAATTTCCTTGCAATTTTCAATTTTCCTTTCTATGTATAGAAAACACAAGTAACAATGACAAAAATCTTGCTACACGCTTCAACCCTGATGGTAGTTATTCATAAATTTATATCCTACTAAATATTTTATATAAGAGAAATTTTTTCGTCCATTAAAAACTAGAATTAATTAATTAAATTTAGTTACCGGATGAATAGTTGAAAAAACTGTACTTACCTCAAGTGTTAACCACTACAAGTTTAAAAAAATGTATTTGAACTTTAGTGGATGAAAAATATGTACTTTATTAAGGGTTGAAAATTTGAAATATATAGTTGAATACGTAAATATACACTGACTTCCAAAAGTTAAGCACGAAGATGTAAAATGCAAAAAAATCAACAAATACTGCTTTGATTGACACAAAATTCGGCAGGAAAGTTGCATATATATTTATGCATAAAACAAAATCAATAATTATTTACAGAAATGAAAATAATATTATATTTTTGTAAGTTATTAGATAATGACATACTGGAGACTTAAACAGAATTATGTATAAAGTGAGAAAAAACAGTATAAAATGAAAAAAGGACATTAAAAGTGTATGTGATCCCTCTCATTTGTATACAAAGTTTAAACCTTGAGACCATACTTTCAATTAGGTGGTCAACCACCGCAGATTTAAGCAATCGCCATTCTTCTTGTAGAGCAGATGCAGTCAATAAAGTTGGCTGGTGAAAACAACTAAACAAATGATACAACGATTTTCATGAGAGATCAGCACAAAGATTTTCAATATTTAAGGTCGAAATATTACACATATATTATAGAATATCCGATATGTCTATAAAAAATTGGACCAGCAATTAGGTTCAAAACCAGATATAAGCAATCGCCATTCTTCTTGTAGAGCAGATTTCAGCTCATAAGAGTTGCTGGATTCGTGAAGATACAGCCTGAGAGCATCCAAAGATTTTCAATGTTAAGGTCGAACGAATATGTGCATGTTACGCGCAATATGACGTGCGTTATAGTCCTTTAAAACAAAATTTGGGCCGACTGCTGCAGCGTAAAATCTCACAACGGGTTCTAGGACTACATCTCGATACCGCACATCCGTCACAGTGTTGTGTGACGGATCTGAAATACGTGATGTTCGGTGATGTTTTGGGGCTGATTGTGTGTTCCTTGTTCACCACGTATCCTTATACGCTTGTCATCGGAATCCAGAGCAAATCTTGACTCATCGGTAAACATGACATTGCCCCACTCACAGTCCAAAATGACATGTTAACGGCACCACTTTAATCGTGCCCCTCTAGATTAGGCGGATAGAAAAACACAAACTCGAGATACCGGGGCGCACAGTCCACTCATATGTAATCTTCAGCGTAGTGTGTTACGATATAGTAACAATTTGAAAGTAGCAGACTAAAACAAGTAATATTTTTCACACAAGGTGAAAAAATGTAGCACATATCTTTACAATTTCGCCTGTCTACTAAATGAGAATTATTTTTAGTAGGTTTAATGAGATATAACGTAGTAAAAATTTAAAAGTTCTTCTCTAAAACATGTTTGACATTTCCAGACAATGGTACAGAAATATAGTAAGTATTTTCGTTATTCGGCTCCCCTACTAAAATAAAAATTGGTACAATTGGTCCAATGAGTTATAATGTAGTAAAAACTTGGAAGTAGTGGTTTGAAAGAAGTAATTTTTTTTCTAAACATGGGTACAAAAACATGTCAAATATCGTCAGGATTAGGCATCTTCACCAAAAACCAATTCGGCTCAGTAGGTCTAATGATATCTATGGTGTAATAAAAAATTATAAAGTTGCACTTTAAATCTATACAGTAACTACTATATTTACCTATACAGTAACTACCAATATTTACCTTTTGTGACAGAGTCTTTTCGATATCTTATCTTGTGAAGCAGCAACAAGAAGACCGTGACTCCGCGACGCTGGGAAGGAATACCCCTGAACTTTTTAACGATGTTCCATTGATAAATGCAAAATGCTGAACATAACGCTAAAATAAGCACACCAAATATAGCAAAAATATTTGAAATAGGTACTGAAGATGAGAATGAAGTGGGCACAATACGCAACATATTTATAAATTACGTTATTAATGAAAAAAGGAAGATTTTTTTTAGTTTTTATAAGAAATGCAGAATCATTAAAATCACATGGTATTTTATCCCCTTGGTATTTCCTGTTAAATTTTTAATATACTTTTAGATAACTATATTGTAGAATAATCTTTTTAATGATTAGAAATTACGTGACATAAACAAGTATGGGAAAATTCTTACAAGTTCAGCATATATTTTAAAAGAGGAAAGGGGTAGTAGCTTTGATTTGATTATATCTTTAATACCTAAAGTTCAACAATGAATCATTTTTTTAAAGATATTTACAGTTTTTAAATGTTATCGCATTCATTTAAATAAGCTTTTTTATTTCCGTTTGATAGATTACATGCTTACTGACAATAGCAATTTAGAATAATGATGACCATTAGATAGAGATATGTAAATTTATGATGAAGGTTGTTTGAAAGATATCGCTCGTGGTTTATTAATGCTACCATTTACTTCCATTTATTATGTAATTTAAGAGCTCAGATTTTTTTTTTTTAATTTCCTACTTTTCTCTAGTGATTGTCTAAAGTTATAGATATCTGAGCAGCATCTGATTTTCCACCAACGTCATAAAAATAGATGGGGAGGAGGTCAAATTTGTTGGCATTTACCCTCCAGAAGAAGAAAAGGGATTGAATGTTATCTTCTAGTGAGAGAAATATTTTGTTTAAACTATATTATGACAGTTTAAATTAAACAAAATATTTCACTGCTTAGAAGCTAACAAGCAAATTCTTCAAAAAGCAAAAAGTCTAAAAAATTGTTTAAGCTTTTAGTTTTGCCTCAAAGTTTAAAAATTAAGAACGATGAGGTCATATTTGCCAACATTTACCATCAAGAAGGGGAAATTGGACACTTGCTTTTAACCAGAGAAATATAAGGCGATTTTACGCAGTTGGGCAAATTCTCAAATTATGACAATTCTTACTTTAGTTTCAAACGGAAGGGCAGTTTATCGTTTGTCTATTGGCTGTTGTAAATATAAAAATGAATGGGAAGGGCATTATAGTAGTTTGTGACGTTGCGACAAATTGTCTTATTTTATTTAAAATCAATGATGCCAAATTAAACAAAATATTTCTCTAGTTAGAAGCTAAATACAATTCTAGCAAGAAGCATAAATTCGTATAAAATTATTTGAGCATTTCGTCTTGCTCCAACGATATAAAATACAGGAAGAGGAGGTCATATTTCAATGCATTTACCATACAGAAGCAGGAAATTATTTTAGCAGGAATTGAATGTTAGCATTTAAAAAAAGAAAGTTTTGGTTAAAATAAACCATTCTGTTCCATATTTAAAAAAATATTTTTTCTTAACTACTTTCCTATAATGTAGATGAAAAATTATGTTACATCTCAGTACATGTTCTTTTTTTATCCTTACGTTTGTCTTTTAGGAGTGCAGCTCTGTCATGTTAGAGAATTGGGTACACATTCCGTCTTTTTGTGTTGTTTTCTTTTGTAATAAATGAGCGTCACGCCTTACGCAAAAAGCCTTATAATAGCAATGGAAGATTGTTATTTCTGAGTAATAATACCATACAAAAGTTTCACATGACCAACAAGTTACAATTTCCTTTTAGGGCAACAGGAACATATAAAATTTTCCTGAAAGTTTTATGTATAAAATTAAATCTTCAGATACATTAGAATAAATATAAGTATTTATTAATTTTTTCTGCTGTATTCAAATAACCAAAGTAATATTATTCTAATAAAATGTAGAGTATACTCACTACCAGACTACCACTCATGATTTAAATCTTCATTTATATCAGTTGATTTTTTTGAAAAAATCATTGATTTAAATATTTTTTTCAATTCTTTTAAAACCTATATCCCAAAGACAGGTGAATTGGGAATCAGTCAACATAGAATATCAATAAGTAGATAAGAGTAAATAGATAGCATGTGCTTTCCAAGAATTATCAGGCTGTTATCAGAAAGTATGTAGTAGGGGTAGTACAATGATTGATTATGACTGGGGGAATTCATTTTATGTAATGGGAGAACTACAGAACTTGAAATCCAGTTTGTCTACCAAATAACAACAGCCACGGCTTCCTCTGCTGGAATTGAAAGACAGTTTTCTTCTTTTGGTATTACTCATTCTAGCCTTCATAACCAATTAGCAGTGGATAAAGCATCAAAGCTAGTGTTTGTATTGAAAGAGTAAAATAAATAATTCGGAGCTTCAAAAATATTGAAATAATTGTAATTTGTTTTTTTAATTAAATAGTTTGCATTAAAACAATATTTAATTTGTTCTTTAAATTTACATCTTAATTAGTTGGTACTATTCAATTACAGAATAATGGAATGTATTTAGATTAAAATTTATTACATAGAAATGCAAATTTCACAATAAATCATTATTATTTTCAACTTGCATAAAACTGTTCATATGAGTCAAACTCAATAGTATTTTCTTAACACATTCCTTTCTGTTTGTATGTCAAGGGGTTAAATGTTCAAATTCTAAACATTTGTAGTATCTGTGTACTTAAACATAAGGTGAGACATAAACCCTTGTTTTACTGTGTTGACCCTGTTAAATTTTTTTCTGATTTTATTAATTATTTCTAAGTATTGTTATTAACATTTATAACTGCATTTATATTGACAAGATTTCAGCACAAATATCTATTTTTTCAATTTTTTTCTTTTATTTGTTGCTTATTGATCGATTCTGATAGAGGAGACCGGGGCATCTTGAGACACTTTTCAGTTAAATATTTTTATGAATTTTTTTAAAGCTAATTAAAAAAAATAAGTATGCGTCTATATATTGTCATCATACCTGCTTCTTATAAACATTAAATCTACTTAATATCCTATTTAGTTAAAGAGTAATAAAAGAAATAAAATACCTTTCCAATGTCCCAACCTGCCCCACTGTATGGATTAGGTTGGGACACTAAATAACAAATACAAAATACTGTTCAAATTATTTTTAATAACTGTTATAAAAGAGAAATGGCTGAAAATTGTTTAAGTTAATACATTTATTTCACAAATCTTATATTTGATGCCAGCAAATTCTTCTTTAAACTCTAACAAACTGAACCTATGGCCTATTGTTTCTTTAGAAGTGTTCAACTTCACAAGAATATCAGTTTTTTCTATAAAGGATTTGTCTTCTTTGTTAGGATTAAAAAATGATCAACCATCTTGGTTTCTTCTTCCCCCATAAAAAGACATTTCATACTCCCTGGTGTTTTCCTTATCAACGTGACCTACAAATTCAACAGTGCTTCTTTTACTTGCAAATTTTATGAGTGCATAGTCTCCTGCTTCAAGATTTCCCTTCTCTTGAGAAACTTTTGATTTTTTTTTGTTCCAGTTCTTTAATTGAATGGAAGTTACCATCACTTAAATAATCTATATCTTTGCTGTCACTACTGTTATATAAATCACTTACATTCGGTTTTCTTCAGTTTTACTGGTAGATCCAATTGCTCCAGGTGGAGCCCCTTTCAACATATGTTCTTTAAATATTTTTCTTGGAAAAATCAGCATAGGAGGCACAGAATTCCCAATGCCATTAATAGCACTAATCATAGTAACAAGTTGACCACGTTCTTCTGAAGTTATCTGCCAGACTTGTTTGGTTCCTTTAGAAGCAATTACTTTAGGAGGAACGTGCACAGTTATGACACCAGTTTCGTCTAGGTTGTATATTTGATCTGGTAAGAATTTACTTCTTTTAAGAACTTCCTCAAGTTTGTTAAAGAATGTGTTAATATTTGCCATGCTGAAAATTGTAGATCTTGAAAGAGTGGTAGCTTCAGGTTTTTGAAGAGAAATAGATTTAGCATGTCTTTTCATGAAGCCAAGGTACCAAACTACACCAGCTTTTACTTCCCGAATAAAATTTGGCAAAATATTTTTCTTAACAGCTAGCGCAAACTGAAATGCAAGAGTTCTAACTTCACTTATTGTTAGCCCATAGAGAAGTTTTGACTAACATTATCTTTTCTTCCTCACTAAAAATTTGGCGACTTTTTATATTTGTTGACTGATATTTAAAGCCTTTTGTGGATTCAGATTTACTTTTGAATTTAAGTATATGGCGGCTAAGCGTACTTTTGCTTACCCAAATGGTTCTTACTACTTCTCTTACAGACAACACACCAGTCAGAACTTTATCTGCAGCAGAATACTTTCTATTAGTTCTTGTTGTTCTCACCATTTTTTTCTAAAAAAGGGTTAACAAATTAATATTTTGACATGTTAAATCATCAGTTAAAAATTAGGCACCCAAATATTAATTATTTTGCTTGAATTGATATTTTTTTACACTTTTTAAAGTGTCCCAAGGTGCCCCATCTATGTGTGTCCCAATCTGCCCCATTTTACATAGTATCTTTTGGTAACTATTATATAGTTAGGTTTAACAATACAGTTTATTTATTAGCATAGAAATAATAATAAATGAATTTTCTTTCATCACAATACACTTTTTTTTAAATATTTAAACTTTTTTTCAAAAAAAATTACTTTTTAAAATGCCCATTGATGTAATTTTGGGTTATTCAAAACAAAGAAAATGAAATTTTTCCTTACCTATAAGTTACCTATAAGTTACCTATGTTCCTTACTATCTTCATCAAAATTCTTTGAGAAGTGAAGAGTAATGTCATCTATCAATACACTTGAGCACTAATTCCTGGTTGCAAATTAAAGCCTGAAAATAAAGGTGTCCCAAGGTGGCCCACACTCCCCTACTCCTGATAGTATCAAATTATACTTTTTTCTTTTTACTAATACGTGTAACCTTGAAATTTGCCTATTCCTCAATCCTGTCAATACTTTCCTGTGATCTGTCAAATATTTGTGGATTATTAGCTTCTTCTCTTTTGGCATTATTACATCTGAAGGTGTACCGAAATTATTATTTCTGAAATTCATCTAGAACATATATGTGATTTTGTACCCTGCTCACTCTTTGTTTCTACGATTATCACTCCATTTTCCTTCTATATGTTTTTCTTCAATTTTGGGACCTTGAAAAGCTTTCATTTATTAATGGTAATACATCAGTCATTTTTTCCTCTAATCTCTCTATATTATTTGAATTTTTTTTGTATTTCCAAGGCTAAATTTCATCCTTTCTTTTATCTTTCCTCATATTAACTTATCTTAACCTCTAATTCTTCATCTCTTTATTTTATAACTTTATATTTTATACAAACTACCTGTAATTTTTCCATATTAAGTGTACTTTCTAACATTGTATTTAACATTTCGTCGGTTTCGTTATTTATTTGTTCCTTTTTTTATTCATTGCTTTTTTCCTGTTTATGTGGAATTTCTAAACTTTGATAAAAGTTTCTTACTGGACTGGAACTACTTTAATATACCCCCCCCCCAAATCGGAAATTTGGCGACTTTTTTTCTCGCCAAGCAAAATACCTGTTTTTGGCGCCTTTTTTTCTCGCCAAGATGGATTCTCGCTAAATACAAATAATTAATACATAAAAAATACGGAATCATTAAATACAAAAAAAGGATACCTAAAAATAGAATAAATATGCAGCGACGTAACTCAAAATATTACCTCGTGCAAAAGCAAATTCAGCTATTTCATTTCTGACTTTTCCTTTTTTCCTGATGGCAACTCGAGACATTTTTTCTATTCTTCTGCCATTTTATATTGTAAGCTGTTCACTTCATTTTCTCTCCAGTTATTGAGAGATGTAAAGCAAATTAGTACGAATTTTGTATTAAATATTTAGGCTTGCAACGATATATTTGATGTTCTCTCCATATATTTCCTCCTTCTACTCATGTGGTGACCTGTGAAGACGATGAACTGTAATTGAAACTCATGTCTACGCATTTTATAGTGGTAAGATTCTAGCGCAGGTAAGCATAGAATTTATGCTCTTTTCTGCAAATAGCCCATTTTTCTGTAAGTGATACCTTCTTTTTACCTAGTGTAATATATTTGTTTTTCATATTTTGAGCCATTCTTTAAAATGAACCCGCCAAACTCTTCAGTCAACGTTGGTGAATCTAACCGCGTGGCGTTAAAACTGCCTCAGTTTTGGGATAAAGACGCCGACTTGTGGTTTGTGAATATAGAAGCTCAATTTGTGTTCGCCAACATTACGCAGGATATAACAAAATATTATGCAGTGGTTTCGGCTCTTAACTCTGAAACGTTGTCGTATGTCAGCGATATTGTTAAACATCCACCTACAGAAAAATTATATGAAAGCTTGAAATCACGACTAATCGCCGAATTTTCTGATTCAGAGCAAAAGCGTTTAAAAGACTTGCTTTCAAATACTCTGCTTGGTAATGACAAACACTCACACCTCTTACGAAAGATGAAACTTTTGGCAAATGATAAAATTGGCGATGACTTTTTAAAAACTTTGTGGATTCAACGCTTACCACAAAAAGCCCAAACTATTATTTCAATTTCAGAGGGAAATTTAGATCGCCTAGCACAAATCGCCGACAAAATTGTTGAGATTACTCCGCACCACGTTACCAAGACTCGCGCTTCTTCCGAGCAAACGTTTGGAAATGCTGACGTTGCAGATTTACAGACTCAGATCGCTATTTTAACAGAGAAGGTTGAAAGCATAGCTTTTGAAAACAACCACAATTCTCGCTATGACACGCCACGGCGATTTAACTCTCATTATAGGCGCCGATCACAGACACCTAAAAAACAACAATCTGGCATATGTTGGTATCACAGCAAATTCGCTGAGAAGGCAATACATTGTACTCCACCTTCCAATTTTAAACAGCAGGAAAACTAATTCCGAAATCACATGTGGTGCAATGTGATTTCAAATTTAATACAACTAGTCGCCTTTTTATTTTCGATCCTACTTCTTGTCGTCATTATTTAATTGATAGTGGAAGCGACGTTTGTGTCATGCCATATACACCTAAAATGTCTTTTGTGGCACCGTCTAACATAACATTGCACTCAGCTAATAATTCTCTCATCAAAACATTTGGCACTAAAAAAGTTACACTTAGTCTTAATTTACGTCGTGAATTTAATTGGACATTCGTGGTTGCCAACGTTTCCAAACCCATAATTGGTGCAGATTTTTTAAAGCATTACGGTTTATTAATTGATTTAAAAAATTCTTGTCTAAGAGACCCATTAACAAATTTATTTAATAAAGGCACCACTATTTGCGCCAAAGATCAAAATATAACTTTAATATCTAGTAACAATAAATTTTTCCAAATTTTGAATAAATATAAAGATATTTTGCGACCATATCCGAGTGAAATGAAACCAAAACATAATACTGTGCACAGAATCATTACTAAAGGTCAGCCAGTTTTTTCACGCCCTAGGCGTTTGAATCCAAAACAATTAACTATAGCCAAAAAAGAATTCCAAAGTATGATACAACAAGGTATATGCAGACCTAGCAAATCAAGTTGGTCCAGCCCTCTGCATATGGTGCCGAAATCCAATGGAGATTTTCGTCCCGTCGGAGATTATCGTGCACTAAATAGGCAGACGCAGAAAGACAGGTACCCTTTACCGCATCTGCATGATTTTTCACAACAACTACATGGCAAACAAATTTTTTCTAAAATTGACCTAACCCGAGCATATCACCAAATTCCTGTACATCCAGATGATGTTCAAAAAACTGCAATTACTACACCTTTTGGCCTTTTCGAGTTTTTATATATGCCTTTCGGTTTATCTTGTGCAGCACAAACCTTTCAACGCTTTATGAACGAGGTTCTTTATGGTCTCGATTTTACTTTTGTTTACCTAGACGACATTTTAATTAGTAGTATTTCCGAGCAAGAACATCTTACTCACCTCGATATTGTTTGCCAACGTCTTTCAGAATATGGAATCAGAATTAATTCTGCAAAATGTGTTTTGGGAGTACAAGAACTTTTCTTTTTAGGTTATTGTGTAAACAAAGATGGCATTAAACCCCTCCCAGACACAGCGGAACCTATACTTAAATTCGAAAGTCCACAAACAGTAAAACAACTTCGGAAATTTTTAGGATTATTAAATTATTATCGGCGTAACATCCCTCATGCTGCCCATACACAGGCTTTATTATGTGAATATTTTAAAGGCCCGAAGAAAGCAGACAGTACAAAAATTAATTGGACGGAGGAAGCTAATAAAGCTTTTGAGCTATCTAAGCAACAGTTATCTAATGCAGCTCTTCTCTTTCACTCTTCTCCAGATGCTCCACTGGTGTTACATGTTGATGCTTCGAACTTTTCGGTTTGCGCTGCGTTACATCAAGTAACAGCTAATGAATTACAACCTTTAGGACTTTTTTCACTCAAATTATCAGACTCGGAGAAAAAGTACTCCGCATATGATCGCGAATTATTGGCTGCTTACTTGGCCATCAAACATTTTAGGTATATGGTTGCAGCACGAACTTTTACGCTTTACACTGACCATAAACCACTCACTTGTGCATTCCAACAGAAAAGTGACAAATGTTCTCCGAGACAATTACGACATTTAGATTATATAGGCCAATTCACAACGGATATTCAGTATATTTAGGGGGTGGAAAATATACCTGCTGATATACTTTCACGAATTGAGACTATTACGTTCCAAAGCCCGATAGATTATACTTTACTAGAAGAAGAACAAACTAGGGATAACGATCTTCAAAACCTACTAACTGAAAACTCAACAGCATTAAATTTAAAGAAGTTAACATTACCAGACAGCTCCATTGAGTTATACTGTGATATTTCTAATGGTAAAATTCGTCCTTTTGTTCCCAAATCACAGAGAAGTCATATATTCGAAGTATTTTATAACCTTTCTCACCCAGGTAGAAAAGAAACCGTGTGTTTAATCACAGATCGTTTTGTTTGGCCTGGTATGCGTGCGGATTGTCTCATGTGGACAAAGACTTGCATTCCATGTCAACGCTCTAAAATCTCTAGACACACTCACAGTCCTGTTGTTAATATTCCTGTTTTAGACGAACGTTTTTATCACATTCATGTAGATTTAATAGGGCCCCTTCCCACGTCACAAAACTCAACTTACTGTTTAACAATAATTGATAGATTCACACGATGGGTGGAGGCGGAGCCCCTGCATAATATTGAAGCGGACACGGTTGCCAGAGCTCTTTACAAGACTTGGATTTCCCGTTTTGGTGTTCCTGGTATCATTACTACTGACCGTGGACGCCAATTCGAATCCAGACTTTTTAGATCTCTAACCAATTTCTTAGGGATCAAACATATTCACACCTGTGCGTACCATCCTCAGGCCAATGGTTTAATTGAAAACTGGCACAGGACCTTAAAAGCTGCACTAAAGGCTTACTTATCAGACAGGTGGGTAGACATTCTCCCTACCGTGCTGCTGGGTTTAAGGACCACACTGAAACCTGATCTTGGAGCTACTCCGAGCGACCTAGTATATGGCCAAACGATTCGTCTTCCTGGTGAATTGTTTACCTTTTCGCCTCAGGATATAAATACTCCTACTTTCATCAAGCAATTAAATGACACAATGCAACAGTTGACGGCTCGGCCAACTACACCTCACAACAAGACGAAGTTTTTCGTACCTCAAGACCTAAAAACCTGCAGTCATGTTTTTCTACGGTACGATGCATTGCGTACCCCTCTTCACCCTCCTTACGATGGACCTTTCCCAGTTGTCAGCAGACAGGATAAGTTTTTCACAATCAGCAAGGGAGGAAAGGAGATAGTATTGTCTATTGATCGTCTGAAACCAGCATATCTCCTGGCAGATTATTCAGACTCTTCTGATAATAACTCTTCAGACTTCAACGAAGACCTCCAGGACAAGACGCAGGTGGTACAACCAATTGTGGATCAGACTCCTTCTGCTGTGCTATCTTCAAGGCAGCAAACTTCAAGATATGGCCGCAAAATTAGACATCCAGTGAGATTTGCAGAACGTGTTCACTAGGAGGGGAGGTACTGCGGCGACGTAACTCAAAATATTACTTCGTGCAAAAGCAAATGCAGCTATTTCATTTCTGACTTTTTCTTTTTTCCTGATGGCATCGCGAGACATTTTTTCTATTTTTCTGCCATTTTATATTGTAAGCTATTCACTTCATTTTCTCTCCAGTTGTTGAGAGATGTAAAGCAAATTAGTACGAATTTTGTATTAAATATTTAGGCTTGCAACGATATATTTGATGTTCTCTCCATATATTTCCTCCTCCTCCTCAAATACATAAAAAATACAAATAAATGGCACTGAATAACATATTATATGCAATTTACACAAAAAGTTTAACAAATACAATTGAAAATACGTGTCGGCAATCTAATAAAAAGAATTATTTATACAGAAATTTTTAATTCCTCCCAATTTACCCCAGCAGCAATTTCAGTAAATTTATTGAAACAATTAACATTAGCCGCTAAACATGATTTACGAAACATGTACATCGAAGGCATATTGGAAGCTGAAAGATAAAAATAATTAATAGAAAAAGAATATAATTGGATAATACAACCAGATTTGCAGCAAGTCAGAAATCCGCTTGATCACTTCACAAAGAAATGGCAGTAAAACATATATGAAATCCAAAAATTGTTGCCACAAAACTTTAAAAAAAATCTCAAAAAATGGTACAAAATACAAAATTTGGCAACAGCAAAAACCTAAAAGCTGAAAAAACCTAAATTGGCAACACCAAAATAAGAAACAGCAACCCTAAAAGTCCGTAGGGAGTGCCAGATTTAGCGCGTAATTTTTTGGGGGTTATATCAAAGCTGTACCTTCTTACTTTCCCTTCTAACATTTGATCTTAAAATTTTCATGCCGTCTATTCACAGACTTGCACGTTTTATTATGGTTACAACTGGGCAGTTTTGTATCATATCTGTTAACACTAGATTTACAGGACGCGTGATTTTGATGTATTGCAGATTTTATAAGGAAAATTACAAAATCCTTTTGCATTTTTATTTTATCTCTTGGAGTGACTTTTATCCACTAAACGAGGTAAATATATATATTGAAGTCTACTTTCTTCAGAAGTGTTGAAATATTGAAATTTTCTATGTGGTATACCTATATCTACGGATATGCGTCAATGTGAAGCTTTCATAATGCAAACAAAATTTTTAGTAAATAAGTTCTATTCATGCAATCATTACAACAATAATATATAGGAATGTACCGACCAGGGTTGAAAAAAAAGGCATGATTTAAAAAAATATATAAAAAAATTAGATTTATTTGATTTAAATTAGATATATTTGATTTAAATCGTATATATTTGATTTTTTTTCTGATTATTAATTTTAATTGCTGTTTTTATGTTTTTTTGCAATATACATAGAATAGTTTGTTATAAGAAGTAACATATTATCTATCTAGTATATTCTACACACTGATTACCTAAAATTAAATATGTAAATTTTAATCTAAATACATCCCATTATTCTGTAATTGAATAGTACAAACTAATTAAGATGTAAATTTAAAGAACAAATTAAATATTGTTTTAATGCAAACTATTTAATTAAAAAAACAAATCACAATTATTTCAATATTTTTGAAGCACCGAATTATGGATTTAACTCTTTCAATACAAACACTAGCTTTGATGCTTTATCCACTGCTAATTGGTTATGAAAGCTAAAATGAGTAATACCAAAAGAAGAAAACTGTCTTTCCATTCCAGCAGAGGACGCCGTGGCTATTGTTATTTGGTAGAGAAACTGGATTTCAAGTTCTGTAATACTCTCTTTACCTCCCAATACATAAAATGAATTCCACCAGTCATAATCAATCATTGTACTGCCCCTACTACATACTTTCTGATAACAACCCCTAAATTCTTGGAAAGCACATATTATCTATTTACACTTATTTACGTATTGGTATTACTGTGCTGACTGATTCACAATTCTCCTGTATTTGGAACACAGGTTTTAAAAGTAGTAAAAAAATTATTTAAATCAATGATTTTTTCAAAAATATCAACTGATTTAAATCAACTGATTTAAATCATGTCAACCCTGATACCGACAATACTTTGATCAGTTATGAGATATTGTTACCACAAATGAAACAATCAATAAGCAGCAGTAGAAAGAACGGAACGCAGAATGTGAAAGGAAGTCATATTGTGAGGATATTTTGAAGGTTTTAGTTCCTTGGTTCGAGTATTGAAAAATAAAATACTAGAATATTTTTTGAATTAGTAATATTGTTGTAAACTTCAATATTATCTCATATTTTCATTTTTTATTTATAGTATATAATTACATTGCTTTCTGTGTGTTGTTATATGCATTCGTTCATGAGTCAAACTATTCAAATGCTTTAATATATTTGTCCTAAAAGAGCTTGGACTTGAACCCAATGAGGGGAGATCCGTGCTGGAGCCGCTTATTTGGAGCAACTAGACATTTTCCCATCTCACTAGAAAAGTCCAAAACTTAAATTAATTTTCCCACGAAAGACGTCTCATTAACAAATTTAAATTAAAACTTCCCTCCAGGAAACACTAACAGTGCAATAAATAATTCAGTATACACCAATCAACGATTAACTTTAAAGCCACTCTGTATTTTTCAGTTTTAAATATTGCATTTAATTATAACCAGTGAAAAATTGAAAATGTTAAAACTAACCAGAGATTAAATATTTGATCACTGATTATAATCTTTTAGGGGACAAACTCTCTAAGGGCTGTCCTCACCAAAGTCTTTTAACGACTAACCCTGATTAACACTTTAAAGTTCACTATTGAAAATTCTTTGGGATTTAATGGAATTTGGTTATAATTGATATCTATGAACCTTATATATATGTGAAATATGCGAAAAATATTAAAATTGTTTCGATAGGGTGTTGGGTTTTAACTGGGAAACTATCTACCTCTTTATACGGCTCGAAAATAATACATTCTTAAAATTTAAATAATATTTAAAAAACACTGCATACTTATCATGAAAATGACGTAACAGATACATAGCTAAACTGTTTATATATTAGACTATTATAGATTTATATTTATATATTTATAGATATTGCTATTTATAGATTAAACTATTTATGTTTTGGGTAGATGTACTTATCTGAGGTCATGACGGAGAAAAATTAAATACCTGTTTTTTGTCAGTTTAAACAAGTATATTTTAAAGAGAAAAATAAATTGTGTGTAGTGCTGCCATTTATTAATAGTTTGCAGTGTCAAAAACATCCGAAAAAATCATTATTATATCTTTAAAAAAAAGGGAAAAATATTTTAACAGATGGTTTAGCTACGAAACCATTGTTCTTTAAAGGGTTAACCCATGTCGACAGCCATTGGTAGAAAGCAATTCTCCGTTTAAACAGAGATTAATCGCGGTTAGCCATTAAACGACTGGGGTGAAATCGGCCCCCAAATCAGTCACTTATAGTCATATATAACAAGTTTCACAGTTAATCAATCTGATTAAATTAACCACAGTTAATACTTATTACAGCTATAATTACACAATAATATACTATCAATATAACTCAGTAGAACCTCGGTATAACGACCTAGTGTTGGACCAACATCATATGGTCGTTGTGACGAATTGAAAAAATAATAAAAAAGCCAACGTTGGAAATCGGTTCTTACAAATCATCCTAATTCTAAATTAATAATTAAAGAAAATGCTTTCTATCGTCCACTTTCCTCTCAAAATTTTTACGCAAAAGGTAAAGGTTTAAGAGTAATATAATATTTCAGCAATGAAAATTTGTACGGAGTATTTTAAATATTAATAAAAACTTTCATTAAAAATGAACTTTCCAAAAACCATATTTGAATTTGAGAAAATAATTGATACAATTGATTTATTTATACTTCAAAATATATGCTTACAAATCATCCTAATTCTAAATTAATAATTTCAGAACATGCTTTCTATCGTCCACTTTCCTCTCAAAATTTTTACGAAATAAGTAAAGGTTTTAGAGTATTACAATATTTTAGCAATGAAAAATTGCAAGGTGTATTTTAAATATTAACAAAAATTTTCATGAAAAGTGAATTTTTCAAAAACTGTATTTGAATTTGAGAAAATAATTGATGCAATTGATTTACTTATACTTTAAATTATATGCTTACAAATCATCCTAATTCTAAATTAATAATTTCAGAACATGCTTTCTATCATTCACTTTCCTCTTAAAATTTTTACATAAAATGTAAAGCATTTAGAGTATTACAATATTTCAGCAATGAAAAATTGCAAGGTGTATTTTAAATATTAACAAAAATTTTCATGAAAAGTGAATTTTTCAAAAACTGTATTTGAATTTGAGAAAATAATTGATGCAATTCATTTACTTATGCTTCAAAATATATGCTTCCAAATCATCCTAATTCTAAATTAATAATTTCAGAATATGCTTTCTATCGTCTACTTTCCTCTTAAATTTTTTCACAAAAAGTAAAGGTTTGAGAGTAATATAATATTTCAGCAATGAAAATTTGTACGGAGTATTTTAAATATTAACAAAAATTTTCATTAAAAGTGAATTTTTCAAAAACCGTATTTGAATTTGAGAAAATAATTGATGCAATTGATTTACTTATACTTCAAAATATATGCTTACAAATCATCCTAATTCTAAATTAATAATTTCAGAATATGCTTTCTATCGTCTACTTTCCTCTTAAAATTTTTACGCAAAAGGTAAAGGTTTGAGAGTAATATAATATTTCAGCAATGAAAATTTGTACGGAGTATTTTAAATATTAACAAAAATTTTCATTAAACGGGAAATTTCAAAAACCGTATTTGAATTTGAGAAAATAATTGATGCAATTGAGTTACTTATACTTCAAAATATATGCTTCCAAATCATCCTAATTCTAAATTAATAATTTCAGAATATGCTTTCTATCGTCTACTTTCCTCTTAAAATTTTTACGCAAAAAGTAAACGTTTGAGAGTAATATAATATTTCAGCAATGAAAATTTGTACGGAGTATTTTAAATATTAACAAAAATTTTCATTAATTCAAAAACCGTATTTGAATTTGAGAAAATAATTGATGCAATTGATTTACTTATACTTCAAAATATATGCTTACAAATCTTCTTAATTCTAAATTAAAAATTTAAGAAGATGCTTTCTATTTTCCACTTTCCTCTTAAAATTTTTACGCAAAAATGAAAGGTTTTAGAGTATTACAATATTTCAGCAATGAAAAATTGCAAGGTGTATTTTAAATATTAACAAAACTTTTCATGAAATGTGAATTTTTCAAAAACCATATTTGAATTTGAGAAAATAATTGATGCAATTGATATAGTTATACTTCACTATATATGCTTACAAATCATCATAATTCTAAATTAATAATTTAAGAAGATGATTTCTAGCTTCCTCTTTTCTCTTAAAATTTTTACGTCAATAGTAAAGGTTTTAGAGTATTATAATATTTCAGCAATTATCATTAATTAACTTACTTCTGCCAATTTAATTTAATTATTCTTTCTGTAGCAACTTCCCATATGTGTTTCATTTTCTTCAGAATTTCTTTTCGTTTGAATGTACGAGTCACCGCTGAAAACTGATGAAATTGTATGTATTCAGTCAGGCTTGCAAACGGTGCTTGAAACCAAAATCTAATCACTGAACTGGCATCTGTTTCATTGATTGGTCAGTTTCTTTCGAATTTTTATATCGAATTGAATAACCTTATATTTCAAAACGTTAAATTTCAACTAAGTGCTTTAGTACCATGCACGTTGTTCGTTATGAAACTAAAAAATGATAAGCCACATTTCGTTTGCTATTGAACAATATCTTAGTTTTTTTTATTAACAACTGCAATAAGCCTTTTATTATAGTTGTGTTTGTAATTGTATCTGAGAGAAAATTATTAGAGAAAACCCTTTTATGAAGAGCTATATATAAAATAAAAAATTAATAAATGTTGATTTAAGTACAGTACGATAATTAAAACTACGCAATAATTATTTGCTATAAGTTTGCAAAAATTATAATAAATATTGTCGATAAAAGCTGTATAGAAAGAATGCATGATTTTAGTGTACATTAATTAAAATTACCAAATAGAGTATTTGCTAGAATATTGCAAAAATGATAGATAAAAATTGTAGAATAGAAATGCATGATTTTAGATTGAACTAATTTACATTAATTAAAATTACACAATTAGAGTAATTGCTAGATATTTGCAAAAATTGAAGATAAATATTGCAGATAAAATTTGTATGATAAAAATGCAGGAATATAGATTGATTGTAATGTAGATTAATTGAAATTATACAATTAGAGTAATTGCTAGATGTTTGTAAAAATGACAGACAAATATTTAAAGATAAAAACTGTATGATAGAAATGCATGTTTTTAGATTGTTTTTTAAATGTAAATTAATCAAAATTACTTAATAAGAGTAATTGCTAGGTGTTTGCAAAGGTGACAGATAAATATTACAGATAAAAATTGTATAATAGAAATGCATGGTTTCAGATTGAATTTAGTGTACTTCAATTAAAATTACACAATTAGAGTAATTGCCAGATGTTTGCAAAAATGACAGGTAAATGTTACAGATAAAAACTGTATAATAGAAATGCTTGATTTTAGATTGATTTTAATGTATGTTAATTAAAATTACACAATTAGACTAATTGCTAGATGTTTGCAAAAATGACAGATTAATATTAGATAAAATTGTATAAGAGAAATGCATGATTTTAGATTGAATTTAGTGTACATTAATTAAAATTACACAGAGTAATTACCAGATGTTTGCAAAAATTACAGGTATATGTTACAGATAAAAATTGTATAATAGAAATGCATGATTTCAGATTAAATTTAGTGTACTTTAATTAAAATTACACAATTAGAGTAATTGCCAGATATTTACAAAAATGACAGGTAAATGTTACAGATAAAAACTGTATAATAGAAATGCTTGATTTTAGATTGATTTTAATGTATGTTAATTAAAATTACACAATTAGACTAATTGCTAGATGTTTGCAAAAATGACAGATTAATATTAGATAAAATTGTAAAATAGAAATGCATGATTTCAGATTAAATTTAGTGTACTTTAATTAAAATTACACAATTAGAGTAATTGCCAGATGTTTGCAATAATGACATGAAAATGTTGCAGATAAAAATTGTATAATAGAAATGCATGATTTTAGATTGTTTTAAATGTATATTAATTAAAATGACACAATTAGAATAATTGCTAGATGCTTGCAAAAATGACACAATTTTTATAGATAAAAACTGAATGATAGAAAAGCTTCATTTCTGATTGAATATAATGTATATTAATTAAAATTACACAGAGTAACTTCTAGATGCTTGTAAAAACGACAGACATATATTAGAGATAAAAACTGTATGATAGAAATGCACGATTTTAGATTAACTTTAATGTATATTAATTAAAACTACACAATTAAAATAATTATTAGATATTTGCCAAAATGAGAGATAAATATTACAGATAAATGTGTATAATATAAGTACAAGATTTTAGATTTAAATTAATGTATATTAATTAAAATTGCACAATTAGAGTAACAGCTAGATGCTTGCAAAAATGACAGACATGTATTATAGATAAAAATTGTATGATAGAAATGCATGATTTTAGATTGATTTTAATGTATATTAATTAAAATTACACAATTAGAGTAATGGCTAAATGCTTGCAAAAATGACAGACATATATTATAGATAAAAAACATTATGAGAGAAATGCATGATTTTAGATTAACTTTAATGTATATTAATTAAAATTACACAATTAGAGTAACTATTAGATGTTTGCAAAAATGACAGATAAATATTACAGATAAATGTGTATAATAGAAATGCATCATTTTATATTGAATTTAATATATATTAATTAAAATTACACAATTAGAGTAACTGCTAAATGCTTGCAAAAATGACAGACATATATTATAAATAAAAACGTTATGATAGAAATGCATGATTTTAGATTGAATTTAAAGTATATTATATAAAATTACACAATTAGAGTAACTGCTAGATGCTTGCAAAAATGACAGCCATATATTATAAATAAAAACGTTATGATAGAAATGCATGATTTTAGATTAAATTTAATGTATATTAATTACAATTATACAGAGTAATTGCTAGAGGCTTGAAAAAATTACAAACAAATACTATAGATAAAAACTGTATGATAGAAAAGCATCATTTTAGATTGATTAATTGCACATTCATCAAAACTACACAATTAGAGTAATTGCTAGATGCTTGCAAATATGAAAGACAAATATTTTAGATACAAATTATATGATAGAAATGCATGATTTTCGATTGATTTTAATGTACGAACATCCATGCCACAGTGGGATTCAAACCCACGAACTTTGGCACCGACGGCCAGCATGAGGAAAAAGGGAGATAGAGTGAGTTGTTTTTTAAAAAAGGGAGTAAAAGTGAGTCCGTAGCAGCTCTGTATACATCTGTTTTTCCTATTGTATAATGTCTAGCTTTATATAGTTTCAAATCGAAATTGTTTACAAAGTTAACGGAATGATGCATATTATTTAATTTAGGAAACAAATGTCAGCCAACAACAATCATTAGTTGGTTACAGATGCATTATAGACGCCGTGTTTTCTTGTCGTCAAATTTGGCGATTTTATAGGCGATAAGTAGGTTAGTGTATTTTCCTTGACTTTAGTGTGTGAGGTATGGCAACTCTATTGTGTTCTTGTCAGTATTCGAGAAATTTGCATCTTATCTGTTCTTTTGGTTTAAAGTCGCCTAGGTCAGGTTGTATTTTTTTTGTTCTTATCATTCTCTGGGATTTAGTAAGTAATTTTGTTTTTGTTCTTATCATTTTCTAGGATTTAGTTAATTTAGTCATGACGAATGAGTTTATTTCATTTCTTACTATTTTTGAAATTGTTAAAAAGTATCAGGATATTCTAAATAAAACAAGATGTTTTGGTTTGGAACATTTTTGTTTTGTTCTTATTTTCTAGGATTTAGTAATTTAATTATGGCGGGTGCAGTTATTTCGGTTCTTTCTATTTTTGAAATTGTTAAAAAGTATCAGGATATTCTAAATCAAACAGGATGCTTTGGTTTGGAACATTTTTGTTTTGTTCTTATTTTCTGGATTTAGTTAATTTAGTTATGACGGGTGAAATTATTTCGGTTTTTACTATTTTTGAAATTGTTAAAAAGTATCAGGATACTCTAAATCAAACAGGATCCTTTGGTTTGGAACATTTTCGTTTTGTTCTTATTTTCTAGGATTTAGTAATTTAATTATGGCGGGTGCAGTTATTTCGGTTCTTTCTATTTTTGAAATTGTTAAAAAGTATCAGGATATTCTAAATCAAACAGGATGCTTTGGTTTGGAACATTTTCGTTTTGTTCTTATTTTCTAGGATTTAGTAATTTAATTATGGCGGGTGCAGTTATTTCGGTTCTTTCTATTTTTGAAATTGTTAAAAAGTATCAGGATATTCTAAATCAAACAGGATGCTTTGGTTTGGAACATTTTCGTTTTGTTCTTATTTTCTAGGATTTAGTAATTTAATTATGGCGGGTGCAGTTATTTCGGTTCTTTCTATTTTTGAAATTGTTAAAAAGTATCAGGATATTCTAAATCAAACAGGATGCTTTGGTTTGGAACATTTTCGTTTTGTTCTTATTTTCTAGGATTTAGTAATTTAATTATGGCGGGTGCAGTTATTTCGGTTCTTTCTATTTTTGAAATTGTTGAAAAGTATCAGGATATTCTAAATCAAACAGGATGCTTTGGTTTGGAACATTTTCGTTTTGTTCTTATTTTCTAGGATTTAGTAATTTAATTATGGCGGGTGCAGTTATTTCGGTTCTTTCTATTTTTGAAATTGTTGAAAAGTATCAGGATATTCTAAATCAAACAGGATGCTTTGGTTTGGAACATTTTCGTTTTGTTCTTATTTTCTAGGATTTAGTAATTTAATTATGGCGGGTGCAGTTATTTCGGTTCTTTCTATTTTTGAAATTGTTAAAAAAATATCAGGATATTCTTAGGTGTGAGGTGGGTGTTGCATTTCATTCGAAACTCCAAGTGTGTGGGATCAACGGTATTCGGAATCTGAGTTCTTTTTTTTTTTTTGAGTTATTTCAAAGTTTTTTTTTAGGGAGGTAGGAGTGTTGAAGAATGTTTGCGGCGCTACCCTTTCCCATTTTCATCTGTTATTAAATTTATTTTTCATTTCTTTTATTAGAAGGGGGGATTGAAGGGGAGAACCCCCCTCACATGTTAGATTTTTGATTTTTTATAATATTAGTGCTTATTAAAATGCAATATATTGTATTTATTCTGTTGATATATATATCATAAATATTACTAATTTGTTATTTATTTTTTAAATTATGTAAAAAATGATAAATGGTATACTAAACACCCGTTTTCTGTTGGTCGGGAAAAAAAAATGCCGGACATGACCGGCGTCTATAATGCATCTGTTCCATCATTTTTGCATTCTGCCTACGGGTGAAAAGTAAATATTTCATGTTAGTTGTAAAAGCGTGAATTATGCTGAAATTTTATTATATTACTACGTTTTTAATAATTATCCTCAATTTACTAAGCAAAATTGGGTAAATTGGAGGTACCGTGACTGATACCGATGCATTCGAAGGTAACGTTTTTAATAAATAAAGAAAGAGAAGCATTCGGTTTGTGTATTGTTTTCAATTTAATCTATCGAGACTACTGGTGACGTAGTCAAGAACAGCGATTTTTGTAACTGGGCACTGTAGAGAATTTAATCAATGCTTTAAAGATTCTAATTTGTTCATAAACAAACCCACTTTCCAATCTACTTCCTATTCAAAATTGTTTCAAAATGTATTCAAATGAATATATTGCTAGAAAAGGGAGGATGGTTGGAATATATATGACCCAAGACGTAAGAAAGTAAAGTAAGTTACTTCAAATATTCTACACTTGTCTTTCTCATAGATGCAGAAGTATGTAAAGAAGGCTGTTATACCTAGATACCACTTTTAGCTTTTTATCACAGTTTTCTTCTACTTCACAGTGGAAGAAAATTATCTAATGAATTGCTTAGATGCAATAATTTCTTACAGAGTTACAGTAATATTATTATAATTTTTTAAATTAACTATTTTTATATTAAGAAATCATTAAGATATCCGTCTACGTTCGGAGAACTTTTCTCTTTAAACGTAGAAACTAGTTCATGTTTTTACATTTTTAGATTTATTTTTTATATTATCATAGAGAATTGCACTTAAAAAAATTATTCCTGGAGAAGTTTTTATAAAATTTCTAATAAATGAAGAAAATTTAGTAAAAAAGTCGGGTTTTTTCAAAAGGTCTATTTTTTTTATTAAATGAAATTATTTCAAAATTTCTTGATGCAACACATTTCTTATACATTGGACTAGTGAATCACCTAAAATCTTTGCTTAATTTACATTTGGTAAAAAATTTTGGTCTTCAAAATCATACATAATGAATTTTTAACGAATTTTCATTACCTTGATATCTAACTATGAGTGTAACATCGTTAAAAATTATCCAAATTTAAAGATTTTAAGTTATTCCCTAGTAAATACTATCAAAAGCAATCATAATAATTTTCAACAAAATATTTTTAGAACTTTTTGAGAAATAACATTTTAAGTTTCAACATTTTATTAAAAATACCGTTCTGAGAGAAACGCATTTGAAGTTTATGAAAACAACTTTAACTATTAAAATATTAATATATATGTTTAAAATTCCCCACACTTTCTTGCTTCAAAACTTTCTAATTGCCAAGTTGCTGATTTTTAAAAATACTAGAAAAATGTTTAAACTAATCTTCAGAAAAATTTAAAAAGTTTTGTCCAAAATATGCTCTTTAAAAAACTTTAAATTCACAACTTCCGGTTCCGAAGTCGCTACTTCTGTTTTATTTTGACAGCTGTCACTGATGTTTAAACACTGTAACTTTTCTTTAAAATGCCGTAGAGACAAAAACAAAAACAGATTTAGAAGCTTAAAAGTGAAAATTTTACAATAGAGAAATAAAAAAAAAATTAGGATTTTTGGCAAAAAATGACGTTTTTAACTTAGACGAATACCGTAAATTATTATATTTGTAAGTAATAATTAAATATAAAACTACGGTGTCAGGAAACTCGTCGATCTCGTTACCACTGGGTTGTGAGTTGCAGGTTCGAGCCAGCTAAAAATCCACTGTGTTCATTAAAGGCTAGGACATCGCTTTCGTCCTTCGGTCAGTCTCCCAAGCTGGCATTGTCCAGTAGTGTAACTAAGACATTTCTAGAGCATTATTCATTAAAAACGAATCAGACATTCGAAAATTTTCTACTTTATGTTGATCTCTGGAAATTTATGAAGAAATTAATAAAAAAACTGCATTTTGATACATTCAGTAGATTTCACATAATGTCCGCAGAGACATGGAATTTTCTATCATTTTATTTCCTAGACAGATATGTAAGTTACAAGTACTTTAAAAATCTTTGTATTATTGAAGTAGAGAGTGATAAGATTCTAGAACAATCTAATATTCCTGTAGCTTCTTATAATAATGCGATGTAATGCTACTTCAACTAAAATAAAACTTAAAAAGTATCAAAAAATTATATCAGAGAAGATTAAACATGATTATATACCATTGTTCACCAGTTCTTCCCATATTTTCTACGTAATTTTTAGAACAATCAAAAGAGTTCAACCGTGAAATTTCAGGAAATAATGGGTAAAAGAAATTCAACCTACGATTAACACAATTTGAAATTGACCTTGGAGATTTATTTTCAATTGTTTGATTGAAAGAATATCGAAATAATCAGTAAAAACTATTGTATTTAACAGCCTGGAAAATGAGAATCACTGTTGTTATAAAAGCATTTGGCTTTAGGAAGAAAATAATAACTTTGTCAAAGTCTTTTATGCATTTTAAAAGTTACAAAGGTAGATTTTTTTAAATTTCTAGTTCTAATTAAGTTTGAAAATAACTTTGTCAAAGCCATTTATACATTTTAAAAGTTACAAATGTTGATATATTTCTATTTTTAATTCTCCTTAGATTTGAAAATAACTAATTTTAAAAGTCACAAAGGTAGACAATATTTTTTATCTCCAATTGTTTTTAGGTTTCAAAATAACAAGTCTATTATAAGTTTTAAAAGCTACAAAGGTTAGTATATTTTTACTTATAGTTCTCTTTAGGTTTTAAATGACTTTGTCAAAGCCTTTTATAAATTTTAAAACTTACAAACGTTGATATATTTTTATTTCTAGTTATCTTTAAAAGCCTTTTATACATTTTAAAAGTTACAAAGGTTGATAACATTTTCTAGTTTTATTTAGGTTTGAAAATAACTTTTTTAAAGCCTTTTATAAATTTTAAAAGTTAGAAAGGTTGATATTCTTTTACTTCTAGTTCTCTTAAGGTTTGAAAATATCTTGTCAAAGCCTTTTATGCATTTTAAAAGTTACAAAGGTTGATAATACTTTTATTTCTAGCTCTCGTTAGGTTTGACAATAACTTGTCAAAGTTATAAATTTTAAAAGTTAGAAATGTTGATATATTTTTACTTCTAGTTCTCCTTAGGTTTGAAAATATCTTTTCAAAGCTGTTTATAAATTTTAAAACTTACAAATATTGATATGTTTTTACTTTTATTTCTCTTTAGGTTTGAAAATATCTTGTAAAAGCCTTTTATAAATTTTACAACTTACAAAGGTTGATATATTTTTATTTCCAGTTATCTTTTAAAGATAACTGGAAAGCTAACTGGAAAGGACTTTAAAAGCCTTTTATACATTTTAAAAGTTACAAAGGTTGATAATATTTACTAGTTTTTATTTAGGTTTGAAAGTAACTTTTTTAAAGCCTTTTATAAAATTTTAAAATTTAGAAAGGTTGATATTCTTTTACTTCTAGTTCTCTTTAGGTTTGAAAATATCTTGACAAAGCCTTTTATGCATTTTAAAAGTTACAAATGTTGATAATACTTTTATTTCTAGCTCTCATTACGTTTGACAATAACTTGTCAAAGTTATAAATTTTAAAAGTTAAAAATGTTGATATATTTTTACTTCTAGGTCTCTTTAGGTTTGAAAATATCTTGTCAATGCTATTTAAAAATTTTAAAACTTACAAAGGTTGATATGTTTTTACTTCTAGTTCTCTTTATGTTTGAAAATATCTTATAAACGTCTTTTATAAATTTTAAAACTTAAAAAGGTTGATATATTTTTATTTCCAGTTATCTTTAAAAGCCTTTTATACATTTTAAAAGTTACAAAGTTTGATAATATTTTCTAGTTTTATTTAGGTTTGAAAAAAACTTTTTAAAGCATTTTATAAATTTTAAAAGTTAGAAAGGTTGATATTAATTTACTTCTAGTTCTCTTTAGGTTTGAAAATATCTTGTCAAAGCCTTTTATGCATTTTAAAAGTTACAAATGTTGATAATACTTTTATTTCTAGCTCTCGTTAGATTTGACAATAACTTGTCAAAGTTATAAATTTTAAAAGTTAGAAATGTTGATATATTTTTACTTCTAGTTCTCTTTATGTTTGAAAATATCTTGTCAAAGCCTTTTATAAATTTTAAAACTTACAAAGGTTGATATGTTTTTACTTCTAGTTCTATAAATTTTAAAACTTACAAAGCTTGATATATTTTTACTTCTAGTTCTCTTTAGGGTTTGAAGTTATTAAAGGGAAACCTTTTACTAATTCTTTGAAAATACATTTTAAAAGTTACAGAGGTTGATAATATTTTTAAGCCTAGTTTTATTTTGGTTTGAAAATAACTTTTTCAAAGCCTTTTTTAAATTTTTAAAGTTAGAAAGGTTGATATATTTTTACTTCTAGTTGTCTTTAGGTTTGAAAATATCTTGTTAAAGCCTTTTATACAGTTTAAATGTTACAAAGGTTGATAATATTTTGATTTCTAGTTCTCTTTAGATTTGAAAAAAACTGGTCAAAGACTTTTATAAATTTTAAAAATTATAAAGGTTGGTATATTTTTATTTCTAGTTCTTTTTAGTTTTTAAAATAACTTGTCAATTTTTTTATACATTTTAAAAGTTACAAAGGTTGATAATATTTTATTTCTAGTTCTCTTAAGGTTTACAAATAACTTATTCAAAGCCTTTTATAAATTTTAAAAGTTACAAAGGTAGATAATATTTTTTATTTCTTGTTCTCTTTAGGTTTTAAAATAACTATTCAAAGCCTTTTATACATTTTAAAAGTTACAAAAGTTGATAATATTTTTATTTCTAGTTTTATTTAGGTGTGAAAATAACTTTATCAATGCCTTTTATAAACTTTAAAAGTTAGAAAGGTTGATAATATTTTTACTTCAAGTTCTCTTTAGGTTTGAAAATATCTTGTTAAAGCCTTTTATACATTTTAAAAGTTACAAAGGTTGATAATATTTTTTATTTCTAGATCTCTTTAGGTTTGAAAATTAATTGTTAAAGACTTTTATAAAATTTAAAACTTAGAATGGTTGATATATTTTTACTTCTAGTTCTCCTTAGATTTGAAAATATCTTGTGAAAGTGTTTTATAAATTTTAAAAGTTACAACGTTTGATAATATTTTTTTTCTAGTTCACTTTAGGTTTGAAAATAACAAGGCAAAACCTTTTATAAGTTTTAAAAGCTTCAAAGTCTAGTATATGTTTAATTGTAGTTCTCTTTAGGTTTCAAAATAACTTTGCCAAAGCCCTTTATAAATTTTAAAACTTACAAAGGTTGATATATTTTTATTTCTAGTTATTTTGAGTTATCTTTAAAAGCCTTTTATACATTTTAAAAGTTACAAAGGTTGATAATAATTTTATTTCTAGTTTTCTTTAGGTTTGAAAATAACTTGTCAAAGCCTTTCATACATTTTAATTGTTACAAAGGTAGATAATATTTTTATTTCTAGATCTCGTTAGGTTTGAAAATAACTTTTCAAAGCCTTTTATAAATTTTAAAAGTTAGAAAGGTTGATAATATTTTTATTTCTAGTTTTATTTAGGTTTGACAATAAATTTGTCAAAGCCTTTTGTATATCTTAAAAGCTAGAAAGTTTGATAGATTTTCACTTCTAGTTCTCTTTAGGTTTGTCAAAGACTTTTATAATTTTAAAAGTTAGAAAGGTTGGTGTATTTTTACTTCTAGTCCTTTAATAGTTTTGAAAATATCGTCAAAGCATTTTATAGATTTTAAAAATTACAAAGGTTGACAATATTTTATTTCTAGTTCTCTTTAGGTTTGAAAATGACTTATCAAAGCCTTTTATAAATTTTAAACGTTAGAAAGGTTGGTATATTTTTACTTCTATTTCTTTTTAGTTTTGAAAATAACTTGTCAAAGCATTTTATACATTTTAAAAGTTATGAATGTTGACAACATTTTATTTCTAGTTGTATTTAGGTTTGAAAATGACTTGTCAAAGCCTTTTATAAATTTTGAACGTTAGAATGTATTACATACTTTCCATTAAAAATGTGTATGTAATAAATTCAAAAAAAGGTCTTAATATTTAATAGTTATGAAAGTTGACCATATTTTATTTCTAGTTGTCTTTAGGTTTGAAAATGACTTGTCAAAGTCTTTTACAAATATGTAGTTAGGTATAGTATACGAATTGTGTTAAAAATAAGCCGTTACATGTAGGTAGGTACTTACTTCTAGTTTTCTTATGTTTGAAAATATGTTGTCAAATCCTATCCTATAAGTTACTCTAATGGGAAAACAAACAATCCATTTTTACTTTTTGACTGTACTCTTGAACTAGTTTGGAATTTCTAATTATACGCACACCATCAATGAAACTGGAACTTAATAACTTCAGTATAGAGAGCCATAGGATAGAAATATGTTCACTATTTGATATTGTGATGGAGATATAATTCTTCCTTCAGTGAATAATGTATACTAGGGGAATTACCAGATTGTCTTTTCAGATTTGCCAGCTAGATCTCTTTGCGGGTAATTTGAGGAGTAAATTATTAATATGCTTTGGTATTTTTCACACAGATCACTGCATTTTCTCTTCGCGGTTTTGTATGTGCTCTTAAAATTATTTTCGAAATGGTAATAATAAGCACATCATCAATGAAACTGAATCTTATTAATTTCCCTATTGCAAGCTACACGATAAAATCATAGGTATTTATATGATACATATTTTGATATATTGTAAATACTTCCTTCACTAAACAAAGTGTGCTAATGCAGTTAACATAAACAAAATCTTTTGTTTGAGATTTCAATCCTAGATGTTTTTACTTTGTGTTTCTGAAACCTGATAGCATTCCTAAACAAATTAAGGGAAACAACTTTTTCCTTCTTATGAAGGAAAACAAAAAAATCTGACGTGGGCACATCAGGATATAGTTCTATTATGTTAAACAGAGAAATTTATTATGTCGATGTGTCATGCAATGATATTATGTATACATATATATAACATTCTATGAAAGAAGATACATTCATTTCTCAATCATGTACGCGACAGATATGTTCCATACTATGTCTTCAACTCTTTGCATGTGTGTGTCTATTGTAAGTACTGGAGCAGTCTGCATTGTATTAGGATTGACCATATTGTTCTGTTGTTACCAATGGAGGATGATCAGAAAGTATGGTCGTTTTCGTTCTGTGCGATTGGAAACTGTACTTTTGAGGGCGATTATCACAGGGCGACTGTCTAACAGTTTTCAACAGAACAGTAAGTAACGAATTTTCAATTTAAAGTCATGGTCGTTGCCAAAAAGGTGTATTTAAACACACGCATGAAATAAATTGCTCATTAAAAATAGATTGCCCAAGGCAGTCATTTTGACTGTTTTTTAATTTCAATTAGAAAAACAATTATGAAAAATAATGACACAATTTTTTAGAATTTGGTGACTTTTTCTATAACATATAAATGGGTTTATGAATAATTGTAGTTACTTCCGCCCTCCTTTATTATATAATATTAAAAATTAATTTTAAACAAATTTCTTTACATATTTGTTATTTTTTCACAATGCAGTCATTTTGACTGTTTTTGGGCAATATAGGTATACAAGAAATCTCGGGCAATCTAGTGTTAATGGAAACAAATACACACAAAAAATTTTAAAAAACTAATTAAAACATTTTGGGAGTGATGTGTGGGGGGGGGGGTAATATATTCAAGAGTTCGTCCCTAAACACTATAATCATAAAATTTTCATGCCAGAAACTTTCATGCAGAAATATGTACATCCTTTTTAGGCGTTCCAGACAAACTGCCTAATATATATCCTATAGACACATTCCATCATCTAATGGAATAATGTCACTCGACCTGTCACGTGACCATCAAAACCGGAAACAAATTGACCACACTCTCATAATTTAGAACCCCTACCACCTTCAATTTATACTGTTCTATGTAAATTATTTTTCCAATTTTTGTTTTTTAACTTACATACTGTAAAATTTTAAATTTTACAGTAATATATATATATATATGTGCGGTGCATGGCTAGGGTCCATATTCTAACAAAGAACCCACATTCAGCGAAGATTCATGCTGCAACACTTTCTCATGACGCTGTCTCCCAATCCATGATTTTATAAAGGATAATTAAAAGATTCATGTGTCTGCGTTAAAAGATTGCGCTGCGATATCTGCTCTCAAACCCTTACATTTTTAACTGAATGTTATGAAATCTGACAAACATTTAACGGCTAGCCGCGAATAACCCATATGGAGATTTTAACTCCACAAAAAAACGAATAAGAATAAAAAGTAATTATTGAAATATGACTGATATGAGAAAGATAATTACTTACCTCCTCCCATATTCCGGATGGCAAACTTTCAGCTCAACACACACAAAATCCATTAAAACATATAAGACTACTATTTAGGATACGGTATCTTTAATAGTTTATATTCTTCCACAACTAATAAAAAATTCCTTAAAATTACGAATAAAGTTCAATAAGGAATAACATAGATTTAATTAAGAATAACATAGGATAACAATTAATAACAGAATTTCTCTAACT
>CM063499.1:22646102-22648602 GCA_032207245.1 Pardosa pseudoannulata
AACGCAGTCTGTAACAACTTAAAATTTTCATGTTCGAGTGTTGGAACTTTAACAGTTGCAACACTGCTGTAAAAACGTTACACATTAAAACCAAAGAATGTCGCGTATACCACACGTAAGCTACATACCTACCTTACCACTCAGCAAAAAGGCTCGTCCTTTCTACGGCATACAAATGGAGAGACGCAAAGAACTGATTCTTCTATTAGTTTGCGGTCTAAAGTAAGTTTTGTTAGGATGTTTGTTTTCAAAACAAGATCAACGAAAATGGTAAAAATTTGAATGTACCAGGGATCGTACATCACGACAATGTCCTCTAAGGCTTCAAGTGGCTTGCGAGGAATCTGCATTGCTTACAGAGATGTAGCAAGATGTGTAAAAGCCTGCTGTTGAAGAACACCAAAATGTGGTAGACATGTATCCGCCAGGTAGTCATAGTGTCAACAATGCAGAATTGCATACTGTTACCGCACTAATGAACAGTAATTGATGCCAAAAGATTCGTGAGCTGGTTCTAAAGACAGCATTTGCGCATACGAGTGTGCTGCACATTCTGAAGAAACGCCTGAGCGTAAGAAAGATTCTGAACTTTCTGCAGAGCCCCCCCCCTACCATACTGCATGACAATGCTCGACCACATACAGCTCAATACGTTAATGATTTGTTCGATCGATGGAGCTGGGAAGTGCTTTACCAGTGACCATACTCCACTGATCTAAGCATTTGTGACTTAATTCGTATGATGAAGAAAACACTTCTTGGCATTCTTTTCAGAAATATTCCAGAGATTCTTGCAATAGACCGGTCCATTCGCACTATTAACAAAACAGGCTCTGCTACAGGTGCTCTGCAACTTCCAGATCGTTGGAAACGAGTTATACACAATGCTGGCGACTATATAGAAGGACAGTGAAACATAGTGACATAAATCACTTTTGTATTCCATTTAAATAAATAGTTGCACAATTAAAGTTACAACCCTTGATTATCGCAGATCTATTTGCAAATATACCTCTTATTTTATAATATACATGCATTTTCGGTACTTTTATAAGATATTTAGAATTCTAAATATATATAACATGTATCAATAGAACAAATTTTATTTTTTTAAATTCCCTTCAGTGTAAAATTAGAGTTATAGAAACTTAACTTTAACAGTCTATCTTATATTAACAATTTCTTTATTGCAGTATTTAGTCAATGAAGTAAATCTGGCTGACAAAGCTACTCCTTACCACATGAACAACCTCATGTTTGGAAATGGACTACTAACAAGGTAAAACACTTACTGATAAACATACATTCTTAGCTCATATAATTGTGAAAGTAATACACAATACTAAATTATTGAGTTATTGTGCTGTGCTACTAAACACTATTAGAAATTATACACACAGAAATAAAATATACATTGACTATATGTATAAATATATATTCATATACATATATTTATAAATAAATATATATATATAATATATATATACATATATATATAAATATCTATTATTTTATGTTATTCCAACTCAATTTCATAGTTTCCAACATCAATTTAAAATAGTATTCCAGTACTAGAGGGCTTGGCCCAGGAAGTGCTGCAGCCAACTCTTTCTGTGAATACACATACATACATACACACATACATATATATATACATACATACATACATATTTTCATACATTTATACATACACACACACATATATATATATACATATATATATATACAAAATGAAGGCGTTTGTGTGTTTATTTTTCATACATAACCAACCATACGATTTCACATATATATATATATATATAGACAACCAATGCGTCTGATATATAGATAGATATGAAACATTGATACATACATACATATGTTTCATACATTCATACATATATTCATACATTCATACATACACACACACATATATATATACAATTTATATTTTTCCGCCTTAAAATAATTTTCACATATGTATATATATATATATATATGGTTATATATATATATATATATATATATAAAGGGATCTTAAAGGTATCTATGCTATACGATACCGTCAAGAGGCTGTTGAAGACGTGGCAGAGATGAAAAGTCAAAGAGATTTTTGCTATGAAAAGAAATGGGGTTTATTTAGTATCTCCTCTCACGAACACCTGTCCGAAAAACAAGTATATCTAGTATTTATAGTCGTATGGGGAAGCCAATCAAACTTTTAATATTGAGTCACAAAGTGACTCTATGTGACGTAGTTTAAGCATAACGTGTTATATAAAGCTTTTATATAGTCGGAAATTTGGTATTTTTGAAGCAGTTAACATGGGCTATAACAAACAAAGCTATTCGCCAAGGTTGCCAAAAAAGGATCGAATTACTAAAAATTGTTAAGGTAAATATAATTACGTGGGTTAAATTTTAAGGGTAAAAATACCATTACATATTATATCCCTCATCTGAAAGAGTTTTAAGCCACCGTTGTCGACACCAAGACAGTCCAGACAGTGAAAACACGAAA
>CM063499.1:22653602-22668602 GCA_032207245.1 Pardosa pseudoannulata
ATAATCTCCTAAATGGCATCATATGATGTTTCAAACGATAATTGATCACTAACATGACGTGCTGCAGTATTCAGAGTTGTTTAAATTTCATATTTATTTTATTCTGTGCAGTCCATAATAACTTAGATTTAAGTTATGCATCGATATGTAATTAGCAAAAATCACTCGGGCATTAAAGGTTTAAAAAAATCTTTTTGCACCAAAAGACCTGGTATAGCCAATCGGTTCCTGATATTTATTTCAGTTATGTGTGATTAGATTAAAAGCCAACTTTAAAATTCCCTACATATTAATAGCCTAAGTTATCTCTCCGTCTGTCCTCGAATTTATGAAGCGGTTGGATCTAGAATGGATAGAAGCATTCATATTGTAATCTTGAGGAGTTAGGTTTAGGAATATTCAAAGGGAGTAATTTTTTTTCTCTTAAACTATCGATCCCATTCTAAAATAAATTGGTATAAATATTGGTATAAATAATATTCATATCACAGCGAAAAATGATGTCGTCTTTAAAACATTCGAAATCCTCCCCTTCTCCCCTTTTCGATCGTTTAATACCATTATTTCAAGCCCTATTTTCCTCGGTTAAGAGAAGGCGATTAAATTTGTCAATTTATCACATAATAAATAAGTAAAAAGAACATTTTTTTAGCATTATGATATCATTCTTTTAACCATCATATTTCATCATTCTTTTATTTAAACTATTTAAATATCGTCTGCATTATTTACATACATTCTGTCACTGAACTTATATATTACGTAAATAATTTTCTTTTATATTTGCTTTAAATAATATGTGAGGTAAATTTGCGATAATTTTAAATTTAATAATCGATTATTTTTTGCTGAAAGATAATTCTCCGCCAAAATGTGAACTATTTTTTTACCTGCCTCATAGGGTACTTTACTTCTGGAAAATTAAAAATTTTACTGATCCCGTTAATAACTAAAGTTAAACATAGTAATTTTTACTCCTCTACTCTAACAAGGAAAAAAGCTTCAAAGGGGAAAAGCATCGAGCATGAACAATATACCCCTTCTAATATTACACTCAAGACCGAAAACATTATGACCACACCTACATTTTGCAATGAACTCGCGAACAACCCACGAGTCGTAGGTTGTTCACGATATATAGTTGTTAGCACTTATGCAAAGTGGATGAATGACGGTGAAACCAGCAGTAGACGACATGGTGTTCGACGTCCACACGCTATAAAAGGAAAAGGTCGTCGAAGACTGTCTCGCATGGTGAAGCAAAACTGGAGTCAGACGGTGGCTCAGATGATAACCCAATACAATGCAGGGACAAGTAGAATAGTATCGGAGCACATTGTTCAGCGGACACTGTTGGATATGGAGCTACGCAGCAAACGTCCCACTCGTGTGTCTTTGATGACCAAGCGCCATCGCCAACTGCGACTACGCTGGGTCCGGGAACATCGCGACTGGTCCATGGATCAGCGGGAGAGAGTTGCTTGGTCAGATAAATCGCGGTTTGTCATTCATCATGCCAATAGTTGTGTCAGGATACGCCGTCTTCCAGGCAAACAGTTGCTTCCTCACTGTACAGTAGGTCTTACACAGGCCTGTGGTGGCGATATTATGCTTTGGGGGACGATCTCTTGGACGTCTCTGAGACCCGTGGTTGTGTTAGAGCAGACCATGAATGCTACAGGGTATCTGAACATCATTGAGGACCAGTTGCACCCTGACATGATCTTTGTTTTTCCATCTTTAAATGGAATGTTCCAACAGGACAACGCCCCGTGTCACAAGGCTAAAATTTTGTTGAATTGGTTCCAGGAACATGATGCTGAATTCCAGTTAATGTCCTGGACTCCAAACTTACCGGATCTCAATCCGATAGAACACATTTGGAATGTTATGGGATGACAGATCAGAATTCAAAGACCACCCATTCGCAAAATATCTCGGATTTGCGTAACAGTTCTTTAAACATCTGCTGCAATCTGTCTCCGGCCATCTACCAAGGACTTGTGGCATCCATTTTAAGGTGGGTTGAAGCTATGTTGAGCTTCAAAGGTGGGCCAACTCGTTATAGAAGAGTGCCATAATGTTTTGGCTATTGATTTTATTTTGTACAAGTTTTTATAGTATGTATCCTTAGACTGTTAAAGACTTACAGTATGAAAGTATTCAGTAAGAAAAAGCAGATACAAAACCAATAAAATCAAACAAAACGGTACAAAACTAATAAAATGCCACAAGGCTAAAATTTTGTAGATTTGGTTCCAGGAACATGATGCTGAATTCCAATTAATGTCCTGGACTCCAAACTTACCGGATCTCAATCCAATAGAACGCATTTGGGATGTTATTGGATGGCAGCTCAGAATTCAAAGTCCACCCATTCGCAATATCTCGAATTTGCGTAACCGTTCTTTAAACATCTGGTACAATCTGTCTCCGGCTATCTACCAAGGACTTGTGGCATCCATTTTAAGGCGGGTTGAAGCTGTGTTGCGCTCCAAATGTGGGCCAACTCGTTATTGACAGGTGGTCATAATGTTTTGGCCCTTGAATGTATATCCAAATACAGTTGATATTTGGTGGAAATACAAAATATACATATGGTATATTTAGTGAAGCAGTATAAATGCTTCATCTAAAGCCAGAACGATGTGTTAATTACCATAACTTATGTCTTGTTTGTCCTTGTGTCAGAGGGACACAGTTGTTTGTCGACAGGATCTCTCGTCCTTGGCTTTACTGGAATTTCACGCTGCCATTCTTTGACTGGGGAAGAAAATATTTGAAACTTATTTCAGAGGGTGATCAGTACATACGAAAAGTAAGTGATTTTTCCCTTAAAACTTTGTTAAATTTGGCAGAGATTTTTCCAAACAAGAAGAAAACACGTTGTCACAAATATCTGTCAAATAAATTTTTAAACTTGTTAATTTTATAGGATGTGACGATATTTAAGATTAAGTGTGTAAATGAGAATGTAGGAAATTTCATTTTACAAACAGTATTCCTGCACACCCCATTCTCCAGTACCCCTCTTTTCCAATCTTAAGCGGACAGGTTACTAAACTTATTTTTTGTACAGTGGACTCCACTTAATGTGATCACTTTGGGACACCGTTTTTGATAACAATAACCGATTGATAACAATAAAAGATATGCAAAATTAGATAAATCGCCCCCTTAATTTCCCCCATACTAAATTTTAAAAAAATGAAAAAATACACCTAATATTTATGTATTGTATATTATCCTTTAAAACATAAGAATTGTATGCAAAATTAAAAGAATTTATCAATTGTTGACTGTCTACAATTTTTTCTAAGAAGCTTATTGATGATTTCTCCGTAATCATAATCAACCTGTCATAACGATTTAAAATTTCGATCTTTTGTTTTAATGTTAAATCATTTCGCTTTCTGGCTTCCATATCGACAAGCTGCATGTAAGCGAGCAAAACATAAAATGTGAATACTCTCCTTCTCAGTTCCGATAATAATGTGTTACCTTCTGATTACCTGACAACCATTGAACACCAGAAGTGTGTGCGTATTTCTGAAAAATTGCAGGAATGCGTAAAGCCCCACTGCTTTGTTCATTCCCAATTTCAGTAGCTTGAAGAGGAGAATTCTCGGAAATTCAAACAACAACATCGAAGGGAAGGAAAAGAATGTATTGCGAATATTCCTTTGCCAGTTAAAATGATGTTCTAAAACTGAAACCATTAACCGATGTAACGATCACATAAAGTGATAAATATAACATTCAAATGAATAGAGAAAATCGAGACCAAGTGATTTTGATAATATTAACCCCTTCCCTGTTTTGTCCTTACGCCGTACGGGCATAGCTTTCAGGCCTTTACTGATTTGCCCGTACGGCTACAAAATATATTTTCAACAACTAACACTATTCCTATTTTTTCCAATTTTAGTAACAAATTATCCAGTAAATGATAGTTTGCAGTTTATTGTATTTTCTACTCTGATTGGTTCAAAAGCGCTGTTTTTTTCGCATGTTTTGTATCAGAAGATGGATTGTTATCTTTCAGTGTATAGCTTTTTGGTTATATTTTACTAACCGCCTAGTAATTTTATTGATGTAAGAGTTGAATAATATATTTCTACTTTTAAATAATCGATAATTCAGAGCGTATGGAGCTGATTTCTTGGGATTCGAACTGTGACTCGGAATCAGAAACTGAATTATCTGTAAATGATAGTAGCGAAAGTTTACTAGATGACCTGGATAGTAGTGACTCTGATAGTAGTACAGATGGAATCAGTCAAGCAAGACAATTTTTTTTAAATTAATTGTGATAATCCTTCGGATATGCCTCCTAGATTTGCTTTCACTGGAATTCCAAAAATTAACTTGGATATCGATGAGACTAAAGGTAAACTTCAGTTCTATGATGCTTTCATAGAAAGAAAAAAAGTTGTAATAAATGCTTAAAAATATTAGAAATGTTAGTTTTAATAACATATCTTTACTTAAAAATGTAAAATGAACAAAAAAATTCAATAAAAACCGTGACATTTTTTTTTTGACTGAATTCTGGAAAAAATGAAACTGTCAAAGGGTTAATCGGAGTCCACTGTATAATATTTATGCCACTATTTAACACATAAATAAAAATATTACTTAATTATTTTTAATAATCATAATATGACATATTGTGGTTTTCTTGAGTAAAAATTATAGTGAATATATCAATAAATTTTAAAATATCGTTTTTTCTTAAAGTGAAATTTTTACCGTTTATAATCACCCAAAAGACTCCTCGGGTCATATATTTTGTTGAAAATGCTCAATAAATAGAGTAAATATAGTTATTCAGTTTATAATGAAAATAAGTAATTAAATTTATAATCCGAGCAAATTTGAAATTTTAAATTTGTACTAAATTGTATAAAAATTCAAGAAAAATATATCTTTTAATAAAAAAAATAAAAATTAATAATTTTACATCGGATTATAAAATGAATTCTTATTTCCATTAGATAAGTTCTTATATTATATTAACTGAAGGAAAATATCCTAAATTTTATTGCAAGAAATATTTAAAAATTAAAAAACAGTTTAGTTTTTGTTTAAAAAAGTTTAAAATTTAAATTTAGTCGGATTATTAAATAATATTTGATAAATCAGTGCTTTAAAATATATTTTCAGAAAATGTCAAGTTTAAATGACAAATAGCAGAGAATAAAGTTTTTAGTGTCCACCTTTCCCTTAAGAAGAATCGATTTTATTGTACATTTTTTTTTATTTAAGTTCGTTTAATTAAATAATTTGAATACCCTAAAATTATTTATTACATTTGTTGATTTTGAGAAATTAAAAAAATTTTTATTCTGGCCTAAGTTTTAGAAAAACTTGAATTTGTTTAAAACTTTGAGAAATTTTAAAAACTCTTCTTTGCATTTAACTTTTGATATTTTACCCCATTATTTTTATTCTTATGTTAAAAAATCCATTCTTTATAGCTTTAGGAATTGAATTTATAGTTTAATTATTGTGTCCTGAGATAAAAAATGAAGCTAATTTATAAGTAAAAAGGACTAAAAAACATAGATTCATTTACATTTTTGATTAAAAAATTCTTTATTGTATTGATTATAAAACCAATCCTTAATTGAAATAAAATAATTGAAAGAGTGTCTCCTTAAAATGTTTGTATTATTTTTTATGCATAATATTTAATGATAAAATTGTTTTCTCAGATTAGATTTAAAGAAGAAAATTAATTTCATCGATACTAGTGCACACATCAGTACTAGAATCTGAGGAAATAATTTTCTACTTTACATCTTTGAATCTAATCTATGTAAAAAATTTTCTCTTTTAAATATTTTAATTATATTTCAAATTTTAAAGAAAACATTCTAAGCATTCTAGAATATAAATTGAATTAGTTTCTAATATACTATACAATTACAATGTTTACTGTAATATTTAAAATTAAAAAAACATTTGAAAAGGTACTGTATCTTCTTAAAATCTCTTTAATTCTTCTTTGTAACGTGTATTATTCTGCGTTTTTGTGTTATGTGTTCTATGTACAATGCGATTACTAATACCATATGATGTGCTACTATCTAACTAAATAATTTTCTCTTTGATGCTATTAAGATACAAGATGATTAAATTCATGAATTTTATTCACAGATATTTAATGAAGTATCGAAAAATGAGTACACAGATCGTGACATCTCCTGTGGACACATCATTCAGAAGCTCTACCGAGATTCTTTTCTAACCAAAAAGGATATGAGAGATCATATTCTTACTTTAGGGTCTGCGGTAAGACATGAGTTGTTATATCAATTTTTCTTTACTGTGCAGTATTCCCACTTGGATTGGCATTTATTTCAGTAAATTCTCGATACAATAACACTTAAGGAGACAAAATAACCGTAAAATAGGTATACAATTATTATATCGGAGGATGATATAATTATTCAGAAACAGCTAAATTAAGGTTGATTTGATGTACACTATACGAGGGTTACTCTGAAATTTTTGAGATACGCGCAGAAAACCAAATTTAAACCGCATTGCACCTCATACCCCAACATTTTCTGCTATCTACGCTCCAATAGCAAGATTTTTAAATACAAACTATTTTAACACAGTAGACGATTTTTTACAGATTACTTCAACTTGTATAGTGTAGAAACCATTCCTGTTGATTCTTATGTAAAATGTCTACCATATTTAACGCCCATTACCCCTCATCCCTCAAACATTTTCCGCTATGTCAAATATTGTTTTAAACAGACGTGTGCAGTATACAAAAGATCGTTGACACTTTACGGAAGGGATTTTAATAACTAGGTTTTATGCATAAATGCTGCAGTTTTGAGATGATTTGCTTCTATCTAAAAGTCATGATTCTTGACAATAGTCGAAATTAAAATTTTTCATGACAGCCAGATATTTCTTAGTACAACTTGTCATTTTTTTACATTTCCTCCTGTACCATTTTCCGTAGTTCGTTCAAGGTCCTTTTTCGCCCTATGATTTTCTACGATTTTAAAGCAGGATTAAATCAAGAAGAATGCTTTCAACGGTTGCAATTGGCATTCGGTGAAGAATCTCCAGCTCGTACTACTTACTACATTCAGATGTTTAAAAAATTTAGCAGAGGTCGCAATTTTCTTCAGGATGAAGAACACACAGGAAGGGCGCCGTCGGCAGTAATCCAGGATAATGTGTCTGCCATACGAAAAATGTTAATGGATGATAATCGCTGTACCTATCAAATTATACTGAAGGAACTTAACATTGGATCTGCAGCCATACACAAAATTATTAATAACGAATTACATATGAAAAAAGTAGTTTGTCGTTGGGTTTCCCATAATCTATCTGAGCACCAAAAAGGGGAGCTTGTCAAAATCAGTAAAGAAACTCTTAACTTGCTAAATGATGGTGGCCACCGCATGATTTCTAAAATTGTAACGGATGATGAAACTTACATACTATATGTTGACGTTCCAACACGTCAAGAAAGCAAAGTATGGGTCTTTGCAGATAATCCCACGCCGACAATGGGGAAAAGACAACGCGCACTGAAAAAAGTGACGTATGCCGTTTTCTTCAGAAATATTAATCAAAGCCATCAAGTTGGGAAGACAGAAAACAGTAAAAGCAAACTGGTATATCACTAAATGTCTTCCACAAATTCTACAAGAAGTGAATGTTACGAGACTTATTACTCCACCATGGCAATGCATCTTCACATGCAGCCGGATTAACAGTTGAGTTTCTTAAACAAAAAAAGAATTAAAAGGATAGATCATCCACCGTATTCACCTGATCTAGCCATGTGTGACTTTTGGTTATCCTTTAATCTAAAGAACTTACGTGGACATCGTTCTCATTCAGAAAAGAGATTGATGTGGCTATAGATGCATTTTTGTATCTATTCCAAGACATGAATGGCTTGAGGCATTTAATCTGTGGAAAATCCGTCTACAAAAGTGCATCGATGCAGAAATCAAAAACCCTAAAGTCCATATAAGAACGGTCAGGTGATTTTTTAGGTATTTCATTACTGCACTTTATATCTGTTTATAAATATTTCTTCACTAATCAAGTGGCTATTTATTTAGACGTATGACTAAAGATTTTACCCACATGAAGCTTAAATTTACTAATGTAATATTCATATAAGGCTGTGACTTCTTCTTGAAATATTCAATCTAAAATAGTCTACAATTTTTTACATTTCAAATCCTAGCTGTATCTCAAAAGTTTCAGGGTGACCTTCCTATTAACAATGATGACCTGTCGCTTTCGATTTTAGACATTTTGTTAATATATTACAAATATCTTATTTTGAAAGCCAATAACATCGAATCTTACACAACTTTATAATTTGTAAAAAACAAAAATCTAGAAATTATCTTAATCAAATTAATTGGTTTATTCCACTTTATTACGAAACCGTATACTTCCATTGATTTGGAAACGTTAAAGAATAATTTTAAAAAAATCATATCAAAATATTAATTAATTTTAGAGTATACTTCCAGTTTTCTTAGAAAAACAGATGAAGCACCATGAGAGATAGAGGGAATATAGTGCATACTGTCAAACAGTCAAACTAAACGTAACAGAAATAATAAACATTTAGAAAGTCATTGAAATATCTTTTACGTTTTTTCCTATGCTTTATCACCCTTATTATCAATAATTAAATAAATTGATATTTGGACCACCGTAACAATTACCTAACAGAAAATTGCCAAAATTGATCTGGAAAAAATAAATAATTAATTTTGAGCTATTTTAATGTGACAAATCACAGATAAAAAATTCTACCATTTTTCTTATATAGAAGATGAAATTACAGAGGGAGCATTATATGAGACAGGTAAAATAGTGCATATTGTGAAACAGCCAAACCTTTCATAAGAGAAATAATAAACAATTAGGAAGAGATTGAAATATCTCTTCCTAATATTTTTCCTAAGCATTATCAACTTTACTATCAATGAACTATCTTTGGCATTCTTCCAAATTAGAGATTGGGTAAATGCGGAAAAGTTCATCGATTGGATAACTAAATTGCTATATGGATCACCATAACAATTGCCTATCATTGTTTTCATTGCTTACATGATATTGTTAAAGATAATTTAAAACCAGAATAAGAATCAGCTAGTTTACTCTTTTCCTTTCTTCTTTTTAGGGATACGAGACAGTATTTATTTCAATGGAGTGGTGTCTCTATACACTCGGTCACCATCCTGAAGTACAGGATATTGCGTACCATGAAATACAATCTATTGTGCCAGAGGGAGACATAACGTACGAAGATTTTACAAACTTGAAGTATATGGATTGTGTAATAAAGGTGAAGTATTATTAAAATAGCTCTAAATTGGTTATTTGTGCTGCATGCGCAATTTATTATTCCTAATACTTCCAGTTTGCTTAGAAAAGAAACTTTTTCAGCGCTTTTAGGAATAATAAATAATCAATTTTATCTATTTTAATAATACTTCATCTTTATTACGGAAACCATATACTTCCAGTTTGCTTAGAAAAGAAACTTTTTCAGTAATTTTAGGAATAATAAATAATAAATTTTGAACTATTTTAATAATACTTCATCTTTATTACGAAATTGATTATCTAATAAATTACGCTTATGCAACATAGATAACCAATTTAGAAAAAATACCTGAAAAAGTTTCTTTTTTACGTAAACTGGAAGTCTATTTTACTAATACTTCACCTTTATTACGCAATCCATATACTTCCAATTTGCTTAGATAAATTAATTATCTGCGTTCCATTCGCAATTTAGTTTTCCTAAAACGACCTTTTTTTTCAGGTACTTTTAGGAATAATAAATAATGCAACATAGATCAATTTGATGGATTCACTTTTTCAGGTGCTTTTAAGAATAATAAATAATTAATTTATATCTATTTTAATAATAATTCATATTTATTGCGCAATCCATATACTTCCAATTTGCTTAGAAAAGATAGTTTTTCAGGTAATTTTAGGAATAATAAATAATTAATTTTCAACTATTTTAATATTAACTTCATCTTTATTACGCAATCCATATACTTTCAGTTTGCTTAGAACAGAAACTTTTTTCAGTACTTTTAGGAATAATAAATTGCTTATGCAACACAGATAATCAATTTAGAGCTATTTTTATAATACTTGACCTTTATTACGCAATCCGTATACTTCCAGTTTGCTTAGAACAGAAACTTTTTCAGTTACTTTCAGGAATAATAAATTGCTTATGTAACATAGATAACCAATTTAGAGCTATTTTAATAATAATTGACCTTGATTACGCAACTCATATACTTCCAGTTTGCTTAGAAAAGAAACTTTTTCAGGTACTTTTAGGAATAATAAATAATCATAAATCAATTTAGAGCTATTTTAATAATATTTCACCTTTATTACACAATCCATATACTTCCAGATTTGCTTAGAAAAGAAAATTTTCAGGCACTTTAGGAATAATAAATATCAATTAGAGCAATAATATTTCCCCATTACACAATCTATATACTTAGCTTAGAAAAGAAAATTCAGTACCTTTAGGAATAATAAATTTCAACACAGATAACTAATTAGAGCTATTTTACGGATACTTCACCTTTATTACACAATCCATATACTTCAAGTTTGTAAGATCTTCGTACGTTATGTCTCCCTCTGGCACAATAGATTGTATTTCATGGTACGCAATATCCTGTACTTCAGGATGGTGACCGAGTGTATAGAGACACCACTCCATTGAAATAAATACTGTCTCGTATCCCTAAAAAGAAGAAAGGAAAAGCGTAAACTAGCTGATTCTTATTCTGGTTTTAAATTATCCTCAACAATATCATGTAAGCAATGAAAACAATGTTAGGTAATTGTTATGGTGGTCCAAATAGCAATTATTTTTCCAAAAGATAAACTTTTCCGTGTTTACCCAATCTCTATTTTGGATGAATGTCAAGGATAGTTTATTGATAGTAAAGGTGATAAAGCTTGCGAAAAAACGGAAGAGCTATTTCAATCTCTAGTGAAATATTATTAAAATTATTCTTAGATGTGTCCACATCAATTTTGGCAATTTTCTTTTTCGTATTTAGGGTTTTTTTCCAAATTATTATGTTTGTTATATTTCACATGTTGTTAGCACATCCAGTCACAATGTACATTTCGATCTTACTTTAGTACCTTTATTAAATTAGCTCTAAATTGATTAACTTTATCTCAAATGAAAATAGGTAAGTACATTTAACTAGTATAATATGTACATCATATTTAGATTGCATTATTATTAAAATAGCTCTAACCATGCTCATTTTTCATTCAATATTTATTATTTTTTTAATCTGATTGCAGGTATTGCTCACATTTCTAAGGAAAAATTATTTGCTAAACTATATGACGTGTACCCTCCTGTTTACACTCCTGAGGTTTTAGGATAATTTCTCGTGTATTTTTCTAGATATTCAACAATATGTCTAACATGCATTGTCATGATGAAGTAATAGTCCCGTAACATTCATTTCTTGTAGAATTTGTGGAAGACATTTAGTGGTATACCAGTTTGCTGTTACAGTCTTCTGTCCTTCCAACTTGATAGATTTGACCAATCCCGTACTTCTGAAGAAAACGGCATACATAACTTTTTTCACTGCCCGTTGTCTTTTCACCATTATCGGCGTGGGATCATCTTCAAAGACCCATACTTTGCTTTCTTGACGTGTTGGAAAGCCGAAAATATGTATGTACGTTTCATCACCCGTTACAATTTTAGAAATGATACGGTGGCCACGATTCCGTAATAAAGGTGAAGTATTATTAAAATAGCTCTAAATTGATCATTTGTGTTGCATGTGCAATTTATTATTCCTTTTAGCAATTTAAGTGTTTCTCTACTGATTCTGACACGCTCCCCTTTTTGGTGCTCAGTGAGATTATGGAGAACCCAACGGCAAACTACTTTTTTCATATGTAATTATTCATTAAATAATTGAAGTATTATTAAAATAACTCTAAATTGATTATCTGTGTTGCATGCGGACTTTATTATTCCTAATTTTATTTATTTATTTATTTATTTATTTATAAATTCTTATGGAAACAATTTTGTAATTTATTTTCTAATTTGCATTTTGAGATTAATTTTTAGAGATTATTTTAGTAATTTTAAAATCATTTTCTGCTGTTGTTATCTTTTGATTGGACTGCAAAGTATAAGATTACTTTTAGCACATCGTATCAACCTTAATTTAGTTTTTTAGAACAATTATATCGTCTTAGAAATATTCGTACCAACAAATTATAAAGTGGTGCAAGATTCGATGTTATTGCAAGTAAACGTGCTAATCTTTTATCTGATGAAAAATGTATATCTGATATTAAAAATGAAATAATGACCACCAAACCTAAAATTGTTCAAGGCAGCTAAATATCCTGAAAGTAAATTCGCTTAGTCTAAAAAAAAAAAAAAAAAAAAAAAAAAAAAAAAAAATTAAGCAGAACAATATTCGTTTTTTGGAATATATAAAAAATACCCAAAAAAACTAATACATTGAATCGAAGGTCGGAATGTCTTCTGGTACTATAAATAAAATAATTTATACAGGTTTTAAGTTACAAAAATGTTTAAAAATAACGTTCACATGCTTTTGCGAAAGCATATTGCTAAAATTAGAACAAAATTTTAAAAAATGTAGAATATTTTAGATTTAATATTTAAAGGAGAAATCACAGCCTTATATGAAAATGACATTGGTAAATTTAAGCTTCATATTGGTAAAATCTCTAGTCAAACTTTTAAATAAACAGCCACTTGTTTAGTAAAGAAATATTTAGAAACAATGAAAAACTTTACTCGCTTGTAAGTCCTGTTTATCATCTGACGGTGCTTATATGGACTTTAGGTTATTTGATTTCTTAAAACGAACCTTGAACGAACTACGGAAAAGGGTACAGGAGAAAATGTAAAAAATTGACATGATAGTACTAAGAAAAATCTTAGGACTGCAGCCGCAATCATTTTAGCCTTCATGAAGTCCGCTGTTGTGTCGTACACTAAAGAAAACTGCAGCATATATGCATAAAACTTAATTATTAAAATCCCTTCCGTAAAGTGTCAACGACCTTCTGTATACTTCACTTTTCCGTTTAAAACAATATATCAGAAATTGTTGAAAATTCCACATATTTGAATAATTTAGACATTTAATATTTTAAAACGTTAAAGGTTTTTTTTTTTTTTTTTTTTTTTTTTTTTTTTTTTTTTTTCAGTGTTGTATTCAAAAGTTTATTTCTTTTCTGGGGTGAATGTTTGATATAATGTATTTTTATTTCAGGAGTACACACTAGTTTACTCAATTCCTAATCTCTTACGGTTATAAAAATTTGCTGTTGGAGCGTGGATAGTAGAAAATGTTGGGGGAACCATGGTGAAAAATAATACCACTCATCCGAAAAACTTCAATTAGCAGGAATGGTGTCAGTTGTTGAAATTACATTTTGTAGTCATATTAGGTATATAGTCATATTGTTGAAAATATTTTTTGCAGAGCAGACATATTGGATAAATATGATATACAGAGTGTTGTATTCAAAAGTTTATTTTTTTCTGATGTGACTTTACTCTCTTTGAATCTTGCTAAACCATATCTCATCAATTCAAACTGCCTCTATCCATTCCAGATCAAACCGCTTAGAATATATATATATATATATATATATATATATATATATATATATATATATATATTATATATATATATATATATATACATATATATATATTATATGTGTGTATATATATATTGTGTGATATATATATATGCATATATATAACATATATATACGTATATATATATATACCAATAAATATATATATCTATATATACATATATATATATACGCATATATATACCTATAAATATATATGTATATATAATATATATATATATATATATATATACATGCATATGTATATATATATTATATATATATTATATATGTATACACACAATATACACAGTGTTGTATTCAAAAGTTTATTTCTTTTCTGGTGTGAATGATGGATATAATGTAATTTTATTTCAGGAATACAAACTACTCAATTCATAAACTTTTACGGTTACAAAAACATGCTATTGTAGAGTGGATAGCAGAAAATGTTGGAGAATGATTGGTAATGCGGGTTAAATATTGTAGACATTTTACATAAAAATTAGCAGGAATGGTGTCAGTTGTTGAAATTACATTTTGCAGAGCAGACATATTGGATAACTCTCTCTCTCTCTCTATATATATATTTCTGAGGTGAATGATTGATTTAATGTATTTCTATTTCAGGAGTACAAATTACTCTACTTAATTCATAATCTTTTACTGTTACAAAAACTTGCTATTGGAGCGTGGATATCAGAAAATATATATATATATATATATATATATATATATATATATATATATATATTAAATATTGTAGACATTTTACATAAAAATTAGCAGGAATGGTGTCAGTTGTTGAAATTACATTTTGTAGTCATATTAGGTATATAGTCATATTGTTGAAAATATTTTTTGCAGAGCAGACATATTGGATAAATATGATATACAGAGTGTTGTATTCAAAAGTTTATTTCTTTTCTGAGGTGAATGATTGATATAATGTATTTTTATTTCAGGAGTACAAACTACTCAATTCATAATCTTTTACGATTACAAAAATTTGCTGTTGGAGTATGGATAGCAGAAAATGTTGGGAGATGAGGGAAATGGGGGTTAAATTTGCAGACATTTTACATAGAAATTAGCAGGAATGGTGTCAGTTGTTGAAAATATATTTTGCAGAGTAATCATATTGGATACATATGATATACACAATGTTGTATTCAAAAGTTTATTTCTTTTCTGATGTGAATGATGGATATAATGTATTTCTATTTCAGGAGTACAAATTACTCTACTTAATTCATAATCTTTTACTGT
>CM063499.1:22676102-22733602 GCA_032207245.1 Pardosa pseudoannulata
TTCATTTAGCTAATGGATAGAATTTTACAAACACAGAAATTAAATTCTTGTTTCTCGTGTTCACTTCAAATATGTCTGTCGTTTAATTGCAGGAAACTCTTAGGCTGTACACAACTATACCTATTATGGCAAGAAAAGCAAGCAAAGATATACAATGTGGTAGGTTATTAATATTTATATGTATTCCTACAAATTTATAATGTCATAAAACTTACTGAAGATTTATTAACCGCATTTTACAATAAACAACCTGTCAATACTTGTTTCCCAGACTTGAGAAATGGTATCCTGTGGCCATAATAATTTTGCTTTTACAGTTCTACATATCTCCTTAAAAAATATAACCCTACAAAGTTTTGATATACACGGAAAACTTTTAATTTAGTAATAATTACCTCCAACGTACTGTGAAAATTCGCCTCTTATGTCACCATTTTATTCATTAATATGTGTAAGTAATATGTTACAGTAAAAAAGACTTCACTTGATTAAGTACTTGATCGATTATTTTTCAAGCTTTCACATGGTACGGCATTTTACAGGTGTTTCCTAGAGTTCGTCCTAACATTCAAAAGTTAATAATCCGCTATATAATAATATCCTAAGTTATCTGTCCGTCTGTCCTCAAATTTATGAAGCGGTTTGACCTGGCTAAATTAGTTATAATACAGCAAAGTTATTTAATAACTTCAAATAATTTATGTTTCAGTCATCTTAAGAAATATATTTTTTTAAAAATAACATATTAAACACACATCAAATGAAAAACAGAAAATTTAATTTTTCGCTAGATAACTTTTGAAGTATGTAAATTAGATACTAAATTTTGATACTTAAAGCAAAATATATGTTTTACTCTATATTTTACGACTTGTAAGGTATTCGACATTTTAAAATTTTAAAAAGGGTAGAAAATGAAAGTTAAAAATTCTATAATCTATAATGCTATAAAATAATATATATCGCACGTATGTTGAAATGTATCTCATGTATGGTTCATTGAACAGAAAAAGTAAATAACTGCTATATAAAATTAATTCCCAATTAAAAAAAATTGAAAGTTATTTTGCTAGAAATATAAGAGAATTATGTTTTTCAACTTTGTACAAATAATCCTTTTATTTGTTACAATTTAGTATATTTTTTGCTTTTAAAATATATATTATATTTAAACTCTAGTGAGATTTTTAATTAATTCTAATGAAATTTTTAGATATAATAAATATAATATTTAAAAAGCTAATGACACTCAAAAGAAACAGCTAGGTGCGAAATAATTAAAACATAAAACAAATAAGGCAATTAAGGACGATGCTACATTCTATGAAAGTTCGAGGTTCACTGACTTTTTTATATATAGACACTAGGGGTAGCTATGTTTTTTAAATATATATTATATTTAATATCTATCAAGATTTTTAAATAAAACTAGCCACTAGGGGATATCCTTTTATTTTCTACAAATTAATAGTTTATTTTATGCTTTTTAAATATATATTTAAAATGTAATTAGATTTTTAAATAAATATAATGAAAGTTTTAAATATAATAAATATTATACTTAAAAATCTAATGAGCCACATGAAAAAAAAGTCAGGTGCAAAATAATTAAAGCAAAAAACAAATAAGCGGATTAAGGATGATGCTACATCTCTATGAGCTCGAGCCTGACTGACTGTTTTTGTTTATAGTCGCTAGGGGCTATCCATTTATTTGCTAATTAACTTTATATTTATATTTTATGTGTTTTAAATACATATTATATCAAAAATCTAATAATATTTTAAAATAAAAATAGCCTCTAGGAGGATATTGTTTTATTTGCTACAACTTAATATTTATATTTTATCTTTTGTTTTTAAATATATATTGTAATTAAAATCAAATAATATTTGTAAATACAAATAGCCACTAGTGATCTATTCTTTTATTTGCTACAGCTTACTATTCACATTTTATGTCTTTTAAAATATATATTATATTTAAAATCTATTGAGATTTTTTAAATAAATATAGTTGCAAGGAGGCTATCCTTTTATTTATTAAAACTTAATATTTATATTTAATGTCTTTTTAAAACGTATATTATATTAATAATCTAATGAGATTTCTAAATAAAAATGCCGGTTAGGGGACTATCCTTTTATCTGTTATAACTTAATATTTATATTTTATATTTTTTAAATACATATTATATTTAAAATCTAATGAGATTTTTAAATACAAATAGCCATTAGGGGGGGCTATCCTTTTTTGTGCTACAGCTTCATATTTATATTTTATATTTTTAAATATATATTATATTTAAAATCTAATAAGATTTTTAAATAAACCTAATATGCTTTTCAAAGATAATAAATATTATATTGAAAAATCTAATGATCCACAAAACAAACAGTTAGGTGCAAAATAATTAAAACATAAAACAAATAAGCCAATTATGGACGATGCTACATCTCTGGAAGCTCAAAGTTGAATGGCTGTTTATATTTATAATCGCTAGGGAGCTATCCTTTTATTTGCTGCAACTTTTTATTTTTATTTTTTGTTTTTGAATATATAGATTTTTTATATATACAATAAGTCAAGAATAAAAAAATATATTATGTTATATGTGTTATATGTGTTATATGTGATCGAGGTTCACTGACTGTTTTTGTTTATAGTCGCTAGGGGTAGGTATGTTTTTTAAATATATATTATATTTAATATCTACTAAGATTTTTAAATAAAACTATCCGGCAGAGACTATCCTTTTATTTGCTACAACTTATTATTTATATTTTATGTTTTTAAATATATATTTAAAATCTAATGAGATTTTTAAATAAATCTAATGAAAGTTTTAAATATAATAAATATTATACTTAAAAATCTAATGAGCCACAAAAAAAAAACAATTAGGTGCAAAATAAGTGGAGCAAAAAACAAATAAGCGGATTAAGGATGATGCTACATCTTTAGGAGCTCGAGCCTGACTGACTGTGTTTATTTATAGCCCCCAAGGGGGCTATTCTTTTATTCTCTACAACTTAATATTTAAATTTTATATTTTAAAATATATATTATATTTAAAATATAATAAGATTTTTAAATAAATCTAATGACATTTTCACATATAATATATAATATATTTAAAAATCTAATGAACCACAAGAGAAACATTTAGGTGTAAATTAATTAAAACCTTAAGGACGATGCTACATTTCTGAAAGCTCGAGGTTGACTGACTGTTTTTGTTTATAGCCGCTAGAGGGCTATACTTTTATTTGCTAGAACTTAATATTTATATTTTATGTTTTTTTTATAAATCTATATTTAAAATCTAATCAGATTTTTAAATATAATAAATATTATTCTTAATAATCTAAATCTAAAATCTAATCAGTTTTATAAATATAATAAATAATATTCTTAATAATCTAATGAGTCATAAACAAACAGTTAGTTGAAAAATAATTAAAACATAAAAAAATAAGCCAAATAATGACGATTCTACATCTCTGAAATCTAGAGGCAGACTGGCTGTTTTTTTTATAGCTGTTAGGGGGCTATACTTTTATATGGTACAACTAAATATTTATATTTTATGTTATTTCAATATATATTATATTTAAAATCTAATAAGATTTTTAAATAAATCTAATAAGATGTTTAAATAAATCTAAAAAGGGCATTAAATGAATCTAATGAGATTTTCAAATATAATAGTATTATATTTAAACATTTAGTGGGCCACAAAACAAATAGTTAGGTGCAAAATTATTAAAACATAAAACAGGTAAGCAAAATAAGTTCGATTCTACATTATATTTAAAATCTAATAAGATATATAAATAAATCTAATAAGATTTTAAAATAAATCTAATGAGATTTTTAAATATAATAAATATTATATTTAAAAATCTAATGAGCCACAAAACAAACAGTTAGATGCAAAATAATTAAAACATAAAACAAATAAGCTATTTAAGGACGATGCTACATATTTGAAAGCTCGAGGCTGACTGATTATTTTTGTTTATAACCCCTAAGGGGCTATCTTTTTATATGCTACAACTTAATATTTATATTTTATGTTTTTTAATATTTATATTATATAGATTTTTTAGGTACAATATTATGTACAATAAGTGAATAATAAAAACAAATATGTTGTGTTATAAGTGTTATGTGTGTTATAGGTAATATACGTTAAAGGTAGAAATCTTAACGTTTTAAGATATTTAGAAGAAAGTCCTTTTAAGTCTGTTACCTTTCCCACCGGTTACGTAGAGTGCATTTATATAAATGATAGCAATGAAATTGATGCGTGTGACTGAGTGCAGTATTAAAATATAAGTCCAAAAGGCTTTGTTAAAAACGTATATTTATTATTTAAACAAGACATAACTATGTTACTTACAAATTAAAGTAAAGCACTGCTGTAAGCCACACTTGCTACAGCTAACCAAACCAATCACCGTACTTACATTCAAACAACCCCGCATTCAACACACTACACGGGCTTTTTATACGGCAGTGAAGCTCCGCAGCGAACTAAAAATTTGCATTGAAATAAATTTGCATGAACAGTATTTCATTTTGCTGCGTTTCAAATAAAATGAAGCTGAATGCACATTTGGAGGGAAAGAAGAAAAATAAAACTACGGTCAGGCACTTCATATTACCAACAAAGTCGATTACCGCTCTCACTCTTTGTGTTATGTTCTCAATCCAGTTTAGAGAATGTTTTTAAAAAAGTTTTAAAACCATGATTCCATTTGAAATTTATATTTTAATAGGAAATACATTAACAAAAGCTGTAGACTGTAACACATAGCATTATGTATGAATTATTCTTCCATATTATTTCAGGCGACTACACAATACCAAAGGGCGCTGAAGTGGCTTTTTTCTCCTACATGTTGCACAGAGATCCGAATATCTTTCCAGATCCGGAGAAGTTTGACCCGGAACGATTCGCCGATAGCTCCGCATTCCGTCCGTGGATGTATATGCCTTTTGCAGAAGGTTATAGAAACTGCATAGGTAAAATCCCTTCCCTCTAATATTTTGATCAAGAGAAAAAAAATAGGGAAACAATCGTTTATGTTGTATGTAATATGCATTTGCTTTTATCCAAAATATGTTGCAATATGTATGTAGATAGGGTACACATAATTTAGGTAGGTATAGTACACGTATTTTATTCAAAATTAGCTATAATATGTAGGTAGGTATAGTATACGAAATATATTCAAAATAAAGCATTATTATGAAATATTTTGATTATTATGCATTATTATGCCTATTTATTACATATACTATACTTACCAACATATTAGTTGGTAGGTATAGTATATGTAATATATTCAAAATAGGACTTAATATGTAGGTAGCTATAGCATACGTAATGCATTAAAAATAGGTCGTAATATGTAGGTAGGTATATTATACTCAATGTGTTCAAAATAGGCCCTAATATGTACGAAGATATGTTATACGTAATGTGATATTATTGAATAATGCCTAGATTATATGTTGATTAATTTATTAAAGGGTAACCTTTTACTAATTCTTTGAAAATTGATCTTTTCAAATGTATTTCCTACTTTCCATTAAAATTGTGTATGTAATGTATTCAAAATAGGTCTTAATATGTAATTAGGTATAGCATATGTATTATATTAAAAATAGGTAATAATATATAGGTAGGTATAGTATATGCAATGTGTCCAAAATAGGCCGTAATATGTAGGTAGAAATGGTATACGTAATGTGATATTATTGAATAATGCCTAGATTATATGCTAATTAATTTATTAAAGGGAAACCTTTTACTAATTCTTTGAAATTTGATCTTTTCAAATGTATTACATACTTTCCATTAAAATTGTGTATGTAATAAATTCAAAATAGGTCTTAATATATCGGTAGATATAGCATACATAAAGAATTAAAAATAGGTCGTAATATGTAGTTAGGTATAGTATACGAATTGTGTTAAAAATAAGCCGTTACATGTAGGTAGGTACTTCATACGTAATGTAATATTATTGAATAATGCTTAGATTACATGCTAATTAATTTATTAAAATGAAACTTTTTACTAATTCTTTGGAATTTGATCTTTTCAAATGCATTACCTACTTTCCATTAAAATTTTGAAAATCTAATTAAAATATTTAGGAGTGTTTATCTAAAAAGCAGCATGCATCTTTTGTTCTGGATTAAAGCATTTCCTAATGAATAAAACCATTATTACTTTAAACATAATTTATAAAATGCTAGGAACTCTTAATGCACTTAAATCCTATAAGTAACTCTAATGGGAAATTATTTAATAATATTTAGAGTGTAGGCTAATTAATTTATAAAAGCAAAACTTTTTACTAATTCTTTGAAATTTGATCATTTTAATTCAGATATCAATTATAATTTCCATTAAAATTTTAAAAAACTAATTAAAATATTTTGGGAGTGATACTGAATTTCTAAAAATAAGCATGCATGTAACTTTTGTTCTTGATTAAAACATTTCCTTATGCATAAAACCATTATTAATTTAAACATAAGTTCTAAAATGCTAGAAAATCTTAATGCACTGAAATCTTATAAGTTACAGTAAAATTTAAATTTATCATTAACTTACAAAATTTACGTATATAAGAAGTACGTAATTTTAAATTTTAAATTATTTTCCAATTTTTGTTTTTAAACTTACATTGCTTTTAATACTACTTTACTAAACTATTTTGTAAAAAGTTTTATTTTAAACTTTTATTTATATATGAAAGTTGCATGCGCTTTTAACGACTTTAATTTGTTGTCTTTGTATTCCACCTAATTTCTTACTTGTAATTTATATAGTTTGTTAATTTTGTTTCAATTAATACAACTCGTTTGGCACAGTATTTTCTTAGCGGGTTTTGTGCCAATAAAACATAGTTAACGAAAATTGTACGAATAACAAAAAGGAAATTAATGCATACAAGTTTGGTCTATTTGCAGGTAAGAAATACTCTATGTTACCGTAAAATTTTAAATTTTACAGTATCTTATAAGATTTGCGTATATAAGAAGTATGTAATTTTAAATTTTAATTTATTTTTCAATTTTCAGTGTTTGTTTTATAACTTATATTACTTTTAATCCTACTTTACTAATCTAATTTGCAAAAATTTTTATCTTAATCTTTTACTTATACATGAAAGTTGTATGCTCTTTTAACGACTTTAATTTGTTGTCTTTGTATTCCTCAAAATTTCTTACTTGTAATCTTATAGTTTGTTAATTTTGTTTCAATTAATACAACTCGTTTGGCACAGTATTTTCTTAGCGGATTTTGTGCCAATAAACCCTAGCTAACCAAAATTGTTTGAATAACTAATTAAAGAAATTAATGCATGCAAGTGTTGGTCTTTTTACAGGTAAGAAATACGCCATGATGGAGTTGAAGGTCAGCTTGGCTCATATTCTGCGACGTTTTCGAATCACGAGTCTCAACAAGTTAGACGAAAGCGAGGTCACTTGGGCAATCACTTTAAAGCCGTTGAAACCCTTACGATTCTTATTCAAGGAGCGACATGGCAGACAAGAAAAGTGAAGAAGTTCTACCACTTCCAAGTGGAAAACCACTGATTGTTCAGTGAATTTCTTACATATCTAATATAGAGCATTTCTGGTTTAAGGTAACACGTTACCTTAATGGCCGGCCTAACCAAAGTCATTTAACGGCTAACCGAGAATAACCCATAGCATCAACGAATGATAGGACACAATTCTCCGTTTAAACAGAGATTAATCACGGTTAGTGTTAAACGACTTTGGTGAGACTGGCCCTAAAGCAACTTTAATGCATGGTTTTTTTTCCGTCTTATCATATCTTTTCAGATCATTATTGTAAATAAATGGAATTTTCAACATTCGATCTTTATTTTTATTTAAATAGTTTTGATGAATTTACTGTATTTATAAAAAGAACTTTTTATATATAAAGTGAAAAATGAGAGCTTGTTCCAAAAACATTCAAATTTTTCTGACACACTGTTCACAAACTTACAACCACATAAAGCGAGTTTCATTTATAATTTTTGCTTATTAGTAAGCAATAATTATTGTTTGAAAGGATTATCGATAAAAAATATAGATACACATTTTCATTTCGGTAGTAACCGCATTTCCTCTTAGGCAAAATTTTTTAGTTAATTATCAGCCGTTGTGTAAATGAACTTTCACGCTTAGTTCTAGGGCTGTATTAGTCTGTTTGGTATTGTTCAGAATGTTATGTCTTGGTACGTCGGTCATAATGATATATGACGTAATATATGTAATAAAATACTTGAGTTTATTTTAATATCTTGTTTAAAATATTTTTATCGTTCTAACTGAATAAATAAATGTTTAGTCAGCGAAATGAACTGCGTTTTTGAACTGTTTACACATCTCCACATCACACGCATAATATGACTCTGCAAACTAGTTAAAATTTAGTTTAATAATTATTAGATATAATTCTCCACGGATTCATTGAAGAACTGGACTGCTCGAAACTCACTGGAAAGTTTCCTTGCACTGATGAAGCATTACAAGAGATGGATAGTATGAGACTACCATCTACGTCATAAATTAGAAACGAAAAAAAAAATAGAAAGCGAATAAATAGTAAGAAACTAAAATAATAGTCGAACACCAGATATAGAAAGGAAATGGAACATTTCAAGGAAATTCACTTTCTATTTTGCCACTTAATATTATGATTATGCCATATGTATATACATATTTATATTAATTTTAACTATTTAATAAATAGTAACTAAAATACAATTTTTCTTTGTTGACCTAAGTAGGAATTGACTTTAGATTTTTTTTATGTATTGCTTATTTTAATTACTATCGTAAATACATCGGATCTTCAACATTTGTTCTCAGTTTTTCAACTCCTCTTCTTAGCCCACTCTCCTGTTTCTAATCATGGATCTTGTTGGTGCTTCAACCACATTTGGCGAAATTGGCGTGCTTGCAGCTTGCGTGCGTGGCGTGCTTGCAGCGTGGCATTTGAAATCTGGCGAGGGGATCGTAACTCAACAAATTGATACATAAACAAAAACAACCTTTTGAGGAAAAATTTTACAAAAATTGAATATTTAAAATCTAATTGAATTAACAAAGAAAACACAAAGGAAACACATAACATTCATACTAAATAGACTGAAACATTAACTTAATCACAAATTAAATAAACTGAGTGTGATTTTCATCACAAATTTGTGATTTAGTGTAAATTGTAAAATTAATTTAAGTTTTTTTATCAAACCTTTGGAATTGTAAAGGCTTAGCATATGTCATTTTAAGTCGCGCTCGATCATTGCAAAGCATAAGACTTGAAGCATTAAATCCAATTGAATTAGTTGGTACAAGACCATGTAATCTTGCAGCGAAAGAGGAAATGGATCGAATGAGAAATGAAAATAACATCGATTATATTGAATTTTAATTGTTAATAGAAATAAATTCACAAAAAAATTGGAAAATACCAAGAGAAAGTTAGTCCAAAGGGATGGGGGAGGTTAGGCGGGATCTCATCCAGCAAAAAACTCTTTGACTTAAAAGAAACTGTATTTTGAGTGGAGGTTGAAGAGGAGTTGTAAAATTGAAAATTTTATTTCAAATCTCTTATTATACAGTTAGTTTTGCTGGATTTACTTTATTTCTAAGAGAAGAAGAATTTACTTTATAAATGAAAAGTGAGAACTCGTTTCGAAAATTTAAAATTGTCTTCTGCCCCACTGTGTGCAGATTTATAACAACACAAAGTGAGGGTAGAATCCCAGTTCCGGTGGCTGGCCGCAATGTTTTTGGTTTTATTTTTGTATAAGTGATAGAAAAATTGACGCCAAGTGATGTTTACAATTTGTGCTTCGTTTTCTATTAAGTTTATACTTAATTTCCAAGCATATTTTGAACAAACAAAGGTTTGAAATTTTGTTAAGATTAATACCAATTTAAAAAAATATAGAGAATTTAAAAATAGAGCAAGGTTTGAAAGAAAACTGGGTTTTAAAATTTGGCGACATCACCCACGTTTGGCGTGCTCACTGAACTTGGTTCGGCAGGCCCCCTGAAGTGGGATTTAACCCAAAGTGAGTCTCAAAAATAAGTTTAGATTTTATGTAAATAATAATTATTAGGTATAAATTTCCCACTTATTTAAAATTTTAAAAAGTTTAATTTATAAATAATATCCTATATATTAATAGCATAAGTTATCTGTCCGTCTATCCTCAAATTTATGAAGCAGTTGGACCTGGAATTGATAGAGGAATCCATATTGATTTCTTGAGTTAGGGTTAGCAAAATTCAAAATTTTTCTTCTTCTAATCTATCGAACCGATTCTAAAATAAATTGATTTAAATACTCTTCACATGACACCGAAAAATATTGTAGTCTTTAAAACGTTCGAAATGCACCCCTTTTCGAGCGTTTAATTCCATTATTGTGAGCCCTATTTTTCCCCGGTTAAGAGCAGGGGATTAAATTTATCAATTTTCCACATGATAAATAGGTAAAAATAACATTTTTTCCAGCATTATGACTTCATTCCTTCAACCATCTCATTTAATCATTTCTTATTTTAAATTATTTAGATATCGTCTGCATTATTTTCATATTTGTATCACTGAATTTAGATATCACGTAAATAATATTCCTTTATATTTGTATTAAATGATATATTAGGTACATATGTGTTAATTTTAAATTTAAACGTCGATTATTTTTGCTGAAATGAAAATTTTATCACCGGTATTAACAACAAATACGTTTAATAAAAGTCTAGGAGTCTATTTTAAGGACTAATAAATATCTAACGTTTAGGATATATATCTTTGAAAATTAAGAGATTAGTCCGTTTGTGTGTTTGTTTTTATTGCATATAAACACGGTTTGACTAAATGAATTCAACGTGATTCTAAATTACATTCCTAGTATCATGAGACTTTAGAGGAATATGAAGGTAAACAAATTATTGAATGTGTACCAGATAATGCTCAGCCAAAAACCAAATCATTTTTTTATCTGTCTCATAGGATATTTTACAATTCTGGAAAATTATAAATTTTATTGATCCCGTCATATAACGGGCTATATACTAGTTACAAATATTACAACAGGGGATATTATTTTCAAAAAACTAAAATAATATTAAAAATTCTTATTCGAATATTAGTACTAAATTGATAAAAAAAATTTAAGAAATAAAACTTAAGTTTAGTACTAAAGTACTAAAATTAAGTACTAAATGTAATAAACAACAACGAACTAAGTATGTAGAGTCTCATAATAGGTCTTTTAAGTATTTAGTGTGAATGTTTGTCATTACTGTTTGCAATAGTGCTTTATTTGCTTGCAAGTTACCATTTTCCGTAAACTACATTTAAATTTTTTAATTTTCTTAAAAGTTATGATATCAACTCCAGTGCACTCTGCAAATTAATTAAAATTTAAATTAATACTTATCAGATATAATTCTTCAAGGATTTAAATTTTTAAAATGTATTAGAAATGTAACATCAGGGTATAAAATTTTTAAATAAGGTAAAATAATATTAAAAATATTATTTCGAATATTAGTACTAAAGTACTAAAAAAAAGATTTAAGAAATGAAACTTAATTTTAGTTCTATAGTACTGAAATTAAGTACCAATTCTAGTAAACAACGACGAAATAAGTATGTAGAATTTCATCATAGGTTATCTATGTATTTGCTGTGAAATTTTGAAATTACTCTTTGCAATAGTGTTTTATTTGCGTGTAAGTTGGAACAACACCATTTTCCGTAAATCACACTAATCACACAATCACATCAAGTTTCTAATTTCCTTAAAAGTTATCATATCAAATACTGTGCACTCTGCAAATTAGTTAAAATTTAAGTTAATACTTATCAGATATAATTCTCCAAGGATTTAAATTTTTAAAAAATATTAGAAATGTAACATCAGGGTATAGAATTTTTAAATAAGGTAAAATAATATTAAAAATATTATTTCGAATATTAATACTAAATTACTAAAAAAAAAGATTTAAGAAATGAAACTTAATTTTAGTTCTATAGTACTGAAATTAAGTACTAATTCTAATAAACAACGACGAAATAAGTATGTAGAATTTCATCATAGGTCATCTATGTATTTACTGTGAAATTTTGAAATTACTCTTTGCAATAGTGTTTTATTTGCGTGCAAGTTGGAACAACACCATTTTCTGTAAATCACACTTAAAGTTTCTAATTTCCATAAAAGTTATCATATCAAAAACTGTGCACTCTGCAAATTAGTTAAAATTTAAGTTAATAATTATTAGATATAATTCTCCAAAAATTTAAATTTTTAAAAAGTATTAGAAATGTAACATCAGGGTATAGAATTTTTAAATAATTTAAAATAATATTAAAAATTCTATTTCGAATATTAGTACTAAAGTACTAAAGAAAAGATTTAAGAAATGAAACTTAATTTTAGTTCTATAGTACTGAAACTAAGTACCAATTCTAGTAAACAACGACGAAATAAGTATGTAGAATTTCATCATAGGTCATCTATGTATTTACTGTGAAATTTTGAAATTACTCTTTGCAATAGTGCTTTTCCGTAAATCACACTTAAAGTTTCTAATTTCCTTAAAAGTTATCATATCAAATACTGTGCACTCTGCAAATTAGTTAAAATTTAAGTTAATAATTATTAGATATAATCCTCCAAGGATTTAAATTTTTAAAAAGTATTAGAAATGTAACATCAGGGTATAGAATTTTCAAAAAAAAAATTTCAAAGGGAGTAAACGGTTCGAAATCCTCCCCTTCCCCCCTTTTCGGGCGTTTAATGCCATTATTTCAAGCCCTATTTTCCCTGGTAAAAGCAGGCGATTAAATATATCACATAATTAAAAAGTAAAAATAACTTTTTCCAGCATTATGACGTCATTGATTTAACCATCTCATTTAATCATTTCTTATTTTGAATTATTTACATATCGTCTGCATCATTTTCATGCGTTTTATCACTGAACTTAGATATTACGTAAATATTTTTCTTTTATATTAGGCTTAAATAATAGATTAGGTACATATGTGATAGTTTTAAATTTAATCATCGATTATATTTTGTTGCGGTGAAAATCACCGGTAAAAGTTGGTAATATTTGACTGGAAAATTGATGTCTAAAATGAGCTAAGGAAGCGAATACTGAAGTAAACAATTATCTGTGTTTTGTATCATTACTTCTGATAAATTTAAAACATCTTTTGTAACAATGTAAATTTTTAAGGATTATTGAATTTATGATATATCCACTATATAATAAAATCCTAAATATCTGTCCATCTGTCCGCGAATTTAGGAAGCGGTTGTACTTGGAATGGATAGAAGCATTCATATTGGATTCTTGATGGGTTAGCAAAATTTAACGCGAGTAAAGTTTATCTTCTCCTAAACTATCGATCTGATTCCAAAATAAATTCGGATAAAAATGTGCTTTATATCATAGCAAAAAATACTGTCGTCTTTCAAACATTCGAAATCCTTAATCATTTCTTATTTAAATTCATTTATATATCGTCTGCATTATTTTCATACGTTTTATCACAGAACTTAGATATGGCGTAAATAATTTTCTTTTATATTTGGATTGAATAATAGATTCAGTACACTAGTGATAATTTTAAATTTAATTATGAATTATTTTTTGTTGCAATGAAAATTTTATCACTGCTTTTAACTTCAAATTATTTTCATTAAAGTATAAGAGTCTGTTTCAAGGATTAATAAATATCTATTATTTTATGTTATGCCAACTCAATTTCATAGTTTCCAACATCAATTTAAGTAGTATTCCAGCACTAGAGGGCTTGGCCCAGGAAGTGCTGCAGCCAACTCTTTCTGTGAGCTTCTGTGAGCTAATAAATATCTAGCGTTCAAGTTATATATCTTTGAAAATGAAGGCGTTTGTGTGTTTATTTTTCATACATAACCATACGATTTCACTAAATGAATTTAACGTGAATCTAAACTGCATTTACAGTATTGAGAGACTTTAGAGGAGTATGAGGATAAAAAAAAATTATTGAGCGTGTACCAGATAATTGTCAGACAAAAAAGAAACCATTTTTTTAACCTGCCTTATAGGGTACTTTATTATACTGTAAAATTAAAAATTTTACTGCTCCCGTCATATGACGGGCTATATGCTAGTCTTAAATATTAACTTTTAAATATCTTTCACATCTCATTTATAGTTCTGCAATTCTTAGACGACAGTTATTGATCATTGTCATATCTAGTAGAGTAAAATACTAGACAAGTTCTGTTTTGAATCATTTTATGTACTAAAGGTATTTCGTAAAGTTATATTTAGGATAAACTTTATTAACCCTCTAAGCGGTCTGCACGTACAATTCCGCCGACTGTCACAGACAATTTTCGACCTCCAAACACGTTCCGAAAATAGATGTATTGTGCATTTCTGACAGTGCTTTCCCCCATGGGGGTTTGAGGTAGGATGTTCAGGTAGATTGGTTATTAACAGCATTCCTCTTTGACTGACATTTATTGAGGGATGCACCCCTAATCTCTGAGGAACAAAGACGCTGATAGCTTCTCATGGCTTGGTCAATCTCTATTTCGAAGTATTTCGTTTGCGGTAACAGATATATCTCTAATTGCAATACTGAAATATCTTGGATGACTTTAGTAAAAAAATATAAATAATTCTCTTAAAAAATATTTTTATTCGTACTTTTAGAATCCATTAATTCTTATGTGATGATCTTCGAGACTTGACGAGTTTTAAGTGTATTAAAAATTAACAATCAATTATGTCTATTTATATATCTATTTATAACAGGAAGTAGAGGGACAATATCGAGGGTAGGGCAAAGGGTGAAGTAAAAAATCATAGAACACTTTGGTTCACACACTGACATAATAAAACTTTAACTTATATTTGAGGACTTTTTTTCCCCGGTGTGTTCCACTCGGAGGGTTAAAGGCATTTATTTAAGGCATTTTAAGGAGTTTTTATCATAATTTCCAGGTTCTTCAGTTTCATATATTTGTAAATTGTAGTTTATTTGACTTAAAATGACTAATACCCTTATTTATACTGATGGGAGTAAAAGCGAAGGCTCTCGTTCCGGTAGTGGTGTTCTCATTAAATGCACAAATGGAATTGTCAAGATAAAGATAAGAAATCCCGACTTTAGTTCGGTTTTCAAGAGTAAGCTTATAGCCATCGAAGAGGAGCTAAGTGTTGTTTTGTCCTCTACATAACTTAGGGCTGTATGAATTTTGACTGACATTAGCACAATCCAATACCTTTCAAACTGGCGAAGAGTTGGTGATATTACCGGAATTGCAATTCGTGGCAAACTTAAGCAGGTCTCGTCACTTCGTGAAGTGCAGCTTCGGTGGATTCCTTCGCATGTTGACATATGTGGGAATGAGATGGCAGACGTTCTGGCGAAGGAGGGCTCTGAAGAACCATTATCGGTTACCAATTCACTGACATATTTTGAACTGTATTCCATTAGAAGACATGCGGACAGGCAGATTTGGCTCGTTCCTGGTATCATCTCTGGTATCAAGCAGTTTGTTCTGAAGAATCGCTTCCTATTGATTGCAATAATTATGTTCAGACAACACTTCCTCGATTCCTCAGTGGACACCTGAAAGGACTTACTTTCGATAGAGCTCTCAAAATGGACCTCTCTGGGTCAATCTTGTTCCTCTCTCAGTAAGATAGGTCACCCGAATTGTCCTTAAATGTCAAACTGAAGCGGCATCACCGGCACATATACTTGAGTGCCCGGGGTTGTCTCTTGAGGATCTTTACAGGTCTCCCATGTTAGTTTTCGATTTTCTGAAGGTAAATGGACTCGTTTACCTCGTCTAGTATATTTCTAGACATGGAGATTAGAAAGAGAGCGAGAGAGAGAGAATGACTAAACTTTATGTTCGGTATATTGAGATTCATCTTGTGGCAGAAACGGGACATTCCTCTTATAATTAATCTCATTTGATCAAAATAGTAAGGGCTTTCACTGATGGTAGCAAAATGCTATCGTATCACTACTACTTCAGTATATGTTTCATACAAGTTAGTCGATTTTTATACATGAATTTGACCCTTCATTCACCTCATGAATTTCCAGGTAACAATACAGATCCTAAATGTCAAGGGTAGCAAGAAAGAAAATTATTTATTTAATCCAATATTAATTCTAAAATAGTTATTGTTTCCATTAGCTACTACTATGTAAATGATGTACATATTTAAAAGTTTTAATTAATAATGTGTGTATTAAAGAAATTTAAGAAATGAGTCTCTATAAGCCTTAGTTTTCTTCGCGTCAAAAGCTATCTAACAATTGCTTTAATAAATTTTACAACAAGTGTTGGCATCTATACCAATTGACTAAAGACGTGACTCAAATCTTTCATGTATCAGTACACTTAAATATTTTCAGATAATGAGAATATCATGATATCGCCGCATAAAGTAGCTTAGCCAACGACTTAGTGGCCGAATGATCAAAGTACGCGATCCAGACCCGAAGATTGTGGGTTCAATGCTTGCCATGGCGGTTTATCCAAAGTACGGATTTTTAATTTAAAAATGTTATTTATTGTTTCCTCATGTTCTTGAACATTCTAGATCTTTCTTTAATATGTAAATTAACTATTTCTCGAATACTCTGTTTGGGTATAAAAGCTGATACCCACTAGTTGTAGGCAACTTCTCGATCCTGTAAAGTTGCGAGTTGCTATTTAGCTTCAATAAATTGTTCTGTTAAGTTAAACGGTGTGTTCATTCGAATCTTCCTGACAAATTTAAAGAAAATTTTTAAGAGATAATAACTTAATCCAGTATTAAATTATTAATTCCAAATTAGTTCTTGTTTCCATTAGCTACTATATCATTTGTTACTACTGCGTAAATGATATACATAGTCATCAATTGCATTTAATTGTGCACATTACAGAAATTTAAGTAATGAGGCTTAATAGTCCTTTTTTTATGCCTCAAAAGCTTTAAAACAATTACTTTAAAAATTGTTAACACTTGTACATATTTACTAATGACTTAATGACTAGTGACATTGAACTTATCAACCACGTCATTTCTGCTTGCCAGAATTGCTCTGTGAGTCGGTTCTGATCCTTGAAGTTTTGCTGAATGTGATATTTGTTGCAATATTTGCTTGCAGTAAAGTAAATATAACAAAGAAGCGTTACGTTTACTTACCGCTGCTGTTTAGTAAAGCTTTACTCTAAAATGTACACGGAGCACTATCTTTGGTTGGAGGAGGTCAGAGTGAGGTTGGGATGGAACAAAACCTGTTTAAGAACATTCACTATGTAAGATGACTACTAGAGGTGAGGTCCATCCTACAAACATGGGCCTGGAGGGAGGAGGAGGGGGTCCTACCACCGTCTCCCCTCTCCCACACTACACATGTGTGACCATCACTTTTACTTACATCCTCATCATCGCATCATCACCACAAAAACATTCAAAATCACTCTCAATGACCGAATTGCATGATTTCCTTTTTTTTTTCTGGTTCACTTTCACACGGCCCAGAACAGGCACATGGAGCACTTCTTTTGACTGGTTAGGATGGAACGAAACCTGTTTAAAAACCTTCCCTATGTAGTTTTTGGTACGTGTACCAAATCTCACGTTATTTGGTTGCCTGTATCTTGAATTATAAGGTAACAGACAAACAGACAACCAATGCGTCTGATATATAGATAGATATGAAACATTGTTTCATTGAAATTGTTTTTCTTTTCCTTTAAGAATATAATTTCTTTCCTTTAAGAATATAACTCTGAAATTTATATTTTTCCGCCTTAAAATAATTTTCACTCACGAACTAGCAAAACTTTTTAAATATATCTGTTACACTAATGGAATTGTGTTAGATTAAGTTTTATTACAAATAGATATTTATAATAAAAAGTTGATGATTTATAATCCAAACTGTATGAAGTTTTAAAATACATATCCGGACAGCAAATCATTGTATAGGAAAAAAATATGTCTAACATCGAAATTGTACTATTGTTTTACTTTTACGGATAAATAATCCGCACTAAAGCTCTCGGAATCTCCAGATTCAGACAGATTCTTAAAAAAATTTTCTGACTTCTTTGACATTCTTGTGCAAGGTTTTTAATATAAAACTTTGTTCGTATTGAGAAAAAAATATCAGATTTATTTATATTTGTATTGAACAAATTTATCTATGTGCTTATTCAAAATATATTCAATGTTTTTCTGCTATATTTCTGTTTAATCGAAAGCGTTTGTTAAAAGTATGCTTCGTATGAGGGTTATATATATATATATATATATATATATATATATATATATATATATATATATATATATATATATATATATATATATATATATATATATATATATATATATATATATATATATATATGTATATATATATATATATATATATAATACATCGAGGGGGTGGGGCAGTGATTCACCTCTGCAGTGCTTCGGTGCAGCTTTGGAGATGAGCCTCAGGGTGTTGTACTACGGTACCTCACCTAGGACAGCTATCAGCCTCCTCGTGGCGCCCCTGGTATCTAGGAGTGTTCCTCCTAGGCTAATGATAGCCGTCTGCAACCTCAAGGGGTATACCTCCTTTAGGTATACTCGGGTTTCACGAACCCGGAGTTTCCTGAGTGATCCTTCTCTTCAGACTTCGCTGGTAGTCCCGAACTTGCCGATGTGGTATTGTTCTTTACTGGGGTCATCTACATTAATCTCGAACCATGACGGAACTCTCGCAGGCCAGCAACACCTTGTGGTGTGGTGGTTACTGTCGTGGCGATCTGAAATCAGTTTTTCCGTATGGCTACACGCCGGGTCGGGGTACGAATTTACTTATAATACATCGATATTACTATTGTATTAAGAACACGTGTAACAATTAAAAACTTTTTATTATAACAGCAAATATTTTAAACAGAATTTTATTTTTGAAACAGAATTCATATTAAAATTCTCTATAGATAGTTATGGGTATCAAGGCTTTTAAACTGCTACGCAACAGTGCAAATGTTGTCTTATCTCGACTACCAATGACTGACTAAAACATTATTTCGATTTAAAAGAACTTTTTGCAGCTTTTAATAACAGTTTCAAATTTAATATTTCCATTCAATATTTTTTTTTAATTTTAGAATAAAAAATATATAACATATTTAACAGATCAAAATTTTTAAAACTTTTTTGAAACATCATTTGCTATCCACAAAGTGTTTCAAGTTCTAATTAACTTATAAATCTTAATTTTATAATTAATTAATTAGATATGTATGTTCTACAGATTTAAGTACTTACATTATAAATTTAGCATTAATAATTATCGTAAAAACCTTTGCACGAGCTATCTGGGATTATTCACATTACCCGTAACTTTGATTTTCTTAGCTACACATTTATAGAGAATCCTTAAAATGAGAATTTGAAACTGAAAGCTTCAGGATTGATTTTATACATTTTCTTCATGCACTAAGAACGTTTTTCTAAACGATATTTTTCTGTCTTTTGTTGTGGCTGAAAAGAGACCAGACTGTAAGATGAACTAACTTTAAAACAGGCTAGATAGAAGTGTAAATGGGAGTCACTTCTTTATGCATCTACAATCCTCCCCCAATCGTTTTAAAATGTGGTAAACTGCCTCTTGAAGTTTATGCAATATTATATTAGGCTTTAGGTACCTAAACAATTTTTCAACAGCTTAATAAATTTTGTATTTAACAGACATTGAAGATTACGAGATTTTAGATGAATGACAGAGGGTAATGATAGCTGTAATTCGGGAAAGTGGTCTGTAGAATATTTTTTAATTGTGTACATACAGCATCATTTCCAAGCACCGCAAGTAAAGTAATTTTCTACCCGCAGATATCAAATTGTCTATGATGTAGCCTCTTTTACTTATGCATGTATAGGCGATCCTTAATATGGAAGTTCGAAAATGCAAGTATCTGTATTGATTAACCCTCCGAGTGGAACACACCCAGGAAAAAAAGTCTCCAAAAAATACGCTAAAGTTTTATTGTGTCAGTGACCAAAGTGTTCTATGGTTTTTTACTTCCCTTTGTCGACTAGATTGGAATACGGGAAACCCACCCTCGTTAATGTCCCTTTACTTCCAGTTATAAATAGATATATAAATAGATGTTATAGATTGTTAATTTTTAGTACACATAAAGCTCGTCAAGTCTCGAAGAGCATTCCATAAGAAATAATGGATTCTAAAAGAATTATTTATATTTTTTTACGAAAGTCATCCAAGATATATAAGTGGTGCAGTTAGAGATACATGTGTTACCGCAAACGAAATACTTCGAAATAGAGATTGACAAAGCCATAAAAAGATATCAGCGTCTTTGTGCCTCAGGGAGTAGGGGTGCATCTCTCAATAAATGTCAGTCAAAGAGGACTGCAGTTCCTAGACAATCGACCTGACCCTCCTACCTCAAAACTCCATGGAGGGAAGCACTGGCAGAAACGTACAATACATAAAATTTTCGGAACGTTTTTGGAGGTCGAAAATTATACGTGACAACCGGCGGAATTGTACGTGCGAACCGCTTAGAGGGTTAATACGTTTTCCTCATGCACTAAGTACATCTTTATAAACAAATTTTGTGTCTTTTCTCTCGCTGAAGTAAGACCATACTGTTTAGGGGAACTAATTTTGGAACAAGCTACGTATAAGTGTCCATAGAAGAGACAATCACTTCTCTATACGACTATTACATCCTTCCACTTTTAAAATGTGAAAAAGGCTCCATTAAATCCATATTATAAGTTGGTCTACCTCTACGAAGTCTAACTGATAGTCTTCAATAATAATATCTGTAAAAGTAGATAATGTATTTATCCAATATTGAATACACTAAAAATAAAAATAACTATCCCACTTCACATGATCCTCGTTTAAAAACAAAGAGAAGGGAGTGGCTAATAGAAACAAGAACTACTTAGGAATTAATATCGGATCAAATGAATAATTTTCATTGTTTCATTGTATTCTCTTTACCTAACACACAATTGTTAAAGTAATAGTTTTAAAGCTTTTAAGACAAAAAAAAAACCACTAACAGCTATTTAGCCTCATTTCTTAAATTTCTGTATTGTAAACAATGAAATTGATGACTGTGAACATCATTAACATAGTTCTAACGAATGGTATACTAGCTAATGGAAACAACTAATTTAGAATTAATAATTTAACCCTGGATTAAGTTATTATTTTGTTAACATTTTCTTTATATCATTATATTCTCTTTGGCTGAAAATATTTAATTGTACTGGTACGTGAAAGATTTGAATCGCGTCGTTAGTCAATTGGTACAGATGCCAACACTTAATGTAAAATTTATTAAAGCAATTGTTAGACAGCTTTTGAGGCGAAGAAAACTAAATCTTATTGAGACTGATTTACTAAATTTCTTTAATATACACAATATTAAATACAATTTGTAAATATGTACATCCTTTACATAGTAATAGATAATGGAAACAAAAACTATTTTGGAATTAATATTGGAATAAATAAATAATTTCTTTCTTGCTATCCTTGATATTTAGTATCTGTATTGTTACTTGGAGATTTAAGTTGTAGAAGTTCAAATTCATGTATAAAAATCAACTTCCTTGTCAGAAACATATCCTGAAGTTGTCGTGATAATATAGCATTTTGCTACTATCAGTGAAAGTTCCTACTATTTTGATCAAATGCGGTTAAATATAAGAGGAATGTCCCGTTTCTGCCCCAAGATGAATCTCAATGTACAATGTACATAAAGTTTAGTCATTTCTCTCGCTCTCTATCTAATCTCCATGTCTAGAAATATACTAGACGAGGTAAACGAGTCCATTTACCTTCAGAAAATCGAAAACTAACATGGGAGACCTGTAAAGATCCTCAAGAGACAACCCCAGGCACTCAAGTATATGTGCCGGTGATGCCGCTTCAGTTTGACATTTAAGGACACTTCAGGTGAACTATCTTACTGAGAGAGGACCAAGATTGACCCAGAGAGGTCAATTTTCAGAGCTCTATCGAAAGTAAGTCCTTTCAGGTGTCCACTGAGGAATCGAGAAAGTGCTGTCTGAACATATTTATTGCAATCAATAGCAAGCGATCCTCCAAGACAAACTGCTTGATACTAGAGATGATACCAAGAACCAGCCAAATCTGCCTGTCTGCATGACTTCTAATGGAATACAGTTCAAAATATGTCAGTGAATTGGTAACTGATAATGGTTCTTCAGAACCCTCCTTCACCAGAACGTCTGCCATCTCATTCCCACATATGTCAACATGCGAAGGAATCCATTGAAGGCTTCACAAAGTGACGAGACCTGCTTAAGTTTGCTAAGAATTGCAATTCCGGTAATATCACCAACTCTTCGCCAGTTTGAAAGATATTGGAAGGTGCTAATGTCAGTCAAAATTCATACAGCCTTAAGATATGTAGAGGTCAAAACAACACTTAGCTCCTCTTCGATGGCTATAAGCTCACTCTTGAAAACCGAACTGAAGTCGGGATTTCTTATCTTTATCTTGACAATTCCATTTGTGCATTTAATGACAACACCACTACCGGAACGAGATTCTTCGCTTTTACTCCCATCAGTATAAATAAGGGTATTAGTCATTTTAAATCAAATAAATGACAATTTACAAATATATGAAACTGAAGAATCTGGAAATTATAACACAAACGCCTTAAAAATGCCTTAAATAAATGAATCTAATAAAGTTTATCTTAAATATAACTTTACGAAATACCTTTTATACATAAAATGATCCTAAATAGAATTTGTCTAGTATTTTACACTAGTAGACATGAAAATGATCAATATCTGTCGTCTAAGAATTGTAGAACTATAAATGAGATGTGAAAGATATTCAAGAGTTAATATTTATGATAGCATATAGCCCGTCATATGACGGGATCAGTAATTTTTTTAATTTTACAGAATAGTTATGTACCCTATGTGGCAGGTAAAGAAATTGATTTGTTTTTTGGCTGAGAATTATCTGATACGCTCTCAATAATTTTTTTTTATCCTCATACTCCTCTAAAGTCTCTCAATATTGTGAATGCAGTTTAGAATCACGATGAATTCATTTCGTCAAAACTTGTGGTTATGTAGGAAAAACAAAAACACAAACTTCTTAATTTTTAAAGATATATAACTTAAACGCTAGATATTTATTAGTCCGTGAAACAGACTCCTAGATTTTTATGAAAAAAATTTGTTGTTAATACCGGTGATAAAATTTTCATTGCAACATAAAATAATCAATGATTAAATTTAAACTTATTACATGTGTACCTAATCTATTATATCGATATTTTTTATCAATAAACCTTTCAAACAATAATTATTCTTTACTAATAAACAAAAATTAAACTCACTTTTTGCGGTTGTAAGTCTATCCACTATGTGTCAGTTTTTTAAACAAGCTATCATTTTTCACTTTTTAAAATTGCTCTTTATAGAAATAAAGTAAATTTATCAAACCTATTTAAATAAAGATAAAGATCAAACCCTGAAAATTCTATTTATTTACAATAATAATCTAAAAAGATGTGGTAAGACAGGAAAGAATTATCCAGTAAAGTTGCTTTAGGGCCGGTCTCACCAAAGCGATTTAACACTAACCGCGATTAATCTCTGTTTAAACGGAGAATTGTGTCCTACCATTGGTTGGCGCCATGGATAGCTGTTAAATGAGTTTGGTGAGACCGGCCCTTCAGTTAACGTCTTACCTTAAACAAGAATTGCTCTATATTAGATATGTAAGAATTTCACTGAACAATCGGTGTTTTTTCACTTGAAAGTGGTAGAAATTCTTCACTTTTCTGGTCTGCCACGTCTGTCCTCGAATAAGAATCGTAAGGGTTTCAACGGCTTTAGAGTGATTGCCCAAGTGACCTCGCTTTCGTCTAACTTGTTGAGACACGTGACTCGAAAACGTCGAAGAATATGAGCCAAACAGACCTTCAACTCCATTATGGCGTATTTCTTACCTGCAGAAAGACCAAAGAAAATACTGTGCCAAACGAGTTAAATTAATTGAAACACAATTAACAAACTATAAAACTACAAGTAAGAAATTTTGAGGATTACAAAGACAACAAATTAAAGTCGTTAAAGGCGCAGGCAACTTTCATGTATAAATAAAAGATTAAAAGAAATGTTTTTACAAAATAGATTAGTAAAGTAGGAATACGAGGGTTGCTATTTATATTTCTGGCCTTGGCAACAGTAAGTGTTGCTAGGCGACCGCAGACGATTTTAATCGAAAGTTTGATATTTTTAAACATAAATTCAGCAGATGATTTACCATTATAGCTTTATTTGTGTTGTTGACAGTAAATTGAAAAGTTCTTTTCTTTCAAAAAATGGAATTGAAACGTGAACATTTTCGTGCCATTATTTTTCATAAATTTCGAAGTGGAATATGAAGATAAGAGTGTTCTATAAACTTAATTCTTTATGCAGCGATAAAGCGCCATCCTACAGCACTGTAAAAAATTGGTATAAGGAATTTAATAGTGGTCGATGTTCGATCCAGGACGAATCTCTTGCAGTTCCCCAAAATCCGTTGTTGTGCCTGAAAAGATCGATGCTGTGCGTGAACTGATTAAGCCAGATCGTCATGTTGCATACCGTGAGATAGAAGCGTCTTTGGACATTAGTATAACTAGCATCAATAAAATATTGCATGAAGATTTGAGCGTAAAAAAATTGTTCGCGTTGGATCCCGCATAATCTGACAAACGATCAAAAAAGGCTCGTGTCGATTGGTGCAAGGAAATGTTGAAAAATACGTTCAAGGTACATGAAAGGCTGTGTAAAATATCTACACAGGTGACGAATCATAGATCTATGCATATGAGCCGGAAACAAAACAGCAAACAACTGTACGGGTCTTCCAAGACGAGGCAAAACCAACAAAAGTTGTTCGAGGAAGAAGCACATCGAAACAAATGATTGCCTGTTTCTTCGGCATTAACGGTCATGTGGCAAAAGTGGCATTAGAGCAACGCAGGAAGGTCAATTGTGAATGGTACACGACCATTTGTTTGCCAGAAGTCATCGGAGAAATTCGAAAAAAGCAGAACAGGCGAATCATTCTTCATCATAACAATGCGAGCTCTCACACATCGACTCAAACAAAGGCATTTCTGATGGAGCGAAAGATCGAACTGATGGGTCATCCGCCTTACAGCCTTTCTTTTACACCCAATGACTTCTTCTTATTCCCACACATCAAAAATAAATTACGTGGACAACGATTTTCGACCCCCGAAGAAGCGGTTGATGCATTCAAAAGGCATGTTTTGGAGTTACCTCAATCGGACTGGAAAAAGTGCTTTGAAAATTGGTTCAAACGCATGCAAAAGTGTATTGATCATCATGGAGAATATTTTGAAAAACAATAAAACCAATTTTGATCCTACGTATTTGTTTTTTCCTCATTAGGCCAGAAATATAAATAGCAACCCTCGTAAAAGCAATGTAAGTTGAAAAACAAAAACTGAAAAATAAATTAAAATTTAAAATTACGTACTTCTTATATACGTACCTCTTATAAGTTACTGAAAATTTAAAATTTTACAGTAACTTATAAGATTTCAGTGCATTAAGGGTTCCTAGCATTTTAGAACTTATGTTTAAAGTAATAATGGTTTTATGCATTAGGGAATGTTTTAATCCAGAACAAATCTTACATGCATGCTGATTTTTAGAAATTCAGCATCACTTCCAAAATATTTTAATTAGTTTTTCTATATTTTAATGAAAATTATTATTGATATTGTACCGAGGTACTTTCCCACGATGGTCAGCACGTGCACGCACAGCTGTGGGAGAAATTTTCCAGAAAAATTTAGGACTTCGATTGTTGACTTCGAGTTTAGGAATCCCTGCGGAGAAGGTATATATCACGGAATGGCACAAGTGTAACATTCAAGCTCGCAGAGAGATGTAACAGTGCGTTATGGGGGCATGGGCTAAAAATAACGTCAGCTTTCACAAAAGGGGCTATTTTAATCAGCCCACCTGCACGCACGAAGGGGGTGCAGATGTGGGAAAAATTCACCAAACAAGTGATTGGCAAAGAAGAAAAAGGGGCGTTGAAACCGAGGTGATGAGTTGGGAAAGAGAGTTAAGAAAAAAGAGCCGGAGTCGGGATTCAAGAGTAGCTGGACATCGAAATCTCAAGCCCTGCTCGCCAGTACCGCCGTACCGTGCACCCGAACGCCCGGACCGATATACCGCGTGAGGAAAGCCCCTGCTTCTCCCCTGTGACTGTACTGGAGGTAAAACAGATTTAACACATTCATGACGGACATTTAGGTCCCTGTTAGTAATTCAATATTGTGATTAAGAAATAACGCATAACTAAAGAGAATTGTAATAATTATGGAGTAAATATGAATGTAAAACATAAATCATTGCTGGTTATGTTATATGGTAATGAAGGATATCAATTTGTAAATAATGTACAGAATAAATGTCTTAGTCTAAATATAAGGTATCATATTTTTACTGTGTTTCCCCTTTGTAAACGAATACTGGTGCTAATGTGAGTACATTACAACAGATATTTTAATTGAAAAGATCAAATTTCAAAGAATTAGTAAAAAGTTTCGCTTTAATAAATTAATTAGCATACACTCTAGTTATTATTCAATAATATCACATTACAGTAACTTATAGGATTTCAGTGCATTAAGAGTTCCTAGCATTTTAGAACTTATATTTAAAGTAATAATGGTTTTATGCATTAAATGTAATCCAGGATGCATGTTTTTTAGATAAAATATTTAAATTAGTTTTTCAAAATTTTAATGAAAATTAGGTAATGCATTTGAAAACATCAAATTTCAAAGAATTAGTAAAAAGTTTTATTTTAATAAATTAATTAGCATGCAATCTAGGCATTATTCAATAATATTACATTACGTAGTACTACCAACATTATATTAAATTATTTTTCAAAATTTATACATTACATACACAATTTTAATGGAAAGTAGGAAATACATTTGAAAAGATCAAATTTCAAAGAATTAGTAAAAGGTTTTATTTTAATAAATTAATTAGCATATAATCTAGGCATTATTCATTAATATCACATTACGTATAATATACCTGCCTACATATTACTACACATATATACCTACCTATATTGACCTATTTTATAGTGTACTATACCTACCTACATATAATATTAATTTTATAATACATTACATACACAATTTAATGGAATAGGAAATTACATTTTTTAATCAAAATTAGTAAAAGTTTAATATATCAATATAAATTAATTAGCTATATAATCATTTTTATTAATATCAATACATATAATACCCATATATATCCTATATTACGAACTATTTCATATATTACTATAATATATACGACCAATTTTTATCATTTTTATCTTATTATTTTTTTTTTATTATTATATTTATAGATATTAATAATAGGCATAATATTTTTTATTTTTATTTTTATTTTATTTTTTTATTTTTATTTTTTTTTTTTATTTTGGATATGAATGATAATATAATCTATAATTGGATCTGGAAAGACATTCGGATCTCTGTGCAACATGTAGGGGAAGAAAATTACTTCCGCGCCCTTTGGTATTGTGTACTCGCCTGAAATAATATTGGAAAAATTATTCATACATAATGCTATGTGTTACTGTCTACAGCTTTTGCTAATCTTATTCCATTGAAAATATGAATTTTAAATTGAATTACAGTATTAAAACTTTTTAAAAAAAAATTCTCCGAACTGGACTGAGAACATAACACGAAGAGTGAGAGCTGTCATCGACTTTGTTGGCAATATGAAGTGCCCTGTTTTTATTTTTTATTCTTTCCATCCAAATGGGCATTCAGCTTCATTTTATTTGAAACGAAACAAAATGTAATGCTCTTCATGCAAAGTTATTTCAATGCAAATTTTTAGTTTGCTGCGGATTCACTGCCGTACAAAAAGCCATTTAGTGTGTTGAATGTAGGGTTGATTGAATATAAGCACGGTGATTGTTTTGGATAGCTGTAGCAAGTGTGGCTTACAGCAGTGCTTTACTTTAATGTGTAAGTAACATAGTTATGTCTTGTTTAAATAATAAATATACGTTTTTAACAAAGCCTTTTGGACTTATATTTTAATACTGCACTCAGTCACACGCATCAATTTCATTGCTATCATTTATATAAACGCACTCTACGTAACCGGTGGGAAAGGTAACAGACTTAAAAGGACTTTCTTCTAAATATCTTAAAACGTTAAGATTTCTACCTTTAACGTATATTACCTATAACACACATAACACTTATAACACAACATATTTGTTTTTATTATTCACTTATTGTACATAATATTGTACCTAAAAAATCTATGTAATATAAATATTAAAAAACATAAAATATAAATATTAAGTTGTAGCAGTTAAAAGGACAGCCCCCTAGGGGTTATAAACAAAAATAATCAGTCAGCCTCGAGTTTTCAGAGATGTAGCATCGTCCTTATTTGGCTTATTTGTTTTATATTTTAATTATTTTACACCTAACTATTTATTTTGTGGTTCATTAGATTTTTAAATATAATATTTATTATATTTAAAAATCTCATTAGATTTATTTTAAAATCGTATTAGATTTATTTATATATCTTATTAGATTTTAAATATAATGTAGAATCGAACTTATTTTGCTTACCTGTTTTATGTTTTAATAATTTTGCACCTAACTATTTGTTTTGTGGCCCACTAAATGTTTAAATATAATACTATTATATTTGAAAATCTCATTAGATTCATTTAATGCCCTTTTTAGATTTATTTAAACATCTTATTAGATTTATTTAAAAATCTTATTAGATTTTAAATATAATATATATTGAAATAACATAAAATATAAATATTCAGTTGTAGCATATAAAAGTATAGCCCCCTAACTGCTATAAAAAACAGTCAGTCTGCCTTTAGATTTCAGAGATGTAGAATCGTGATTATTTGGCTTATTTTTTTATGTTTTAATTATTTTGCAACTAACTGTTTGTTTATGTCTCATCAGATTATTAAGAATAATATGTATTATATTTAAAATTTCTGATTAGATTTTAAATATATATTTATAAAAAAAACATAAAATATAAATATTAAGTTCTAGCAAATAAAAGTATAGCCCCCTAGCGGCTATAAACAAAATCAGTCAGTCAACCTCGAGCTTTCAGAGATGTGGCATCGTCCTTAATGTTTCAATAAATTTACACCTAAATGTTTCTCTTCTGATTCATTAGATTTTTAAATATAATATGTATTATATGGGAAAATGACGTTAGATTTATTTAAAAATATTATTATATTTTAAATATAATATATATTTAAAAACATAAAATCTAAATATTAAGTTGTAGAGAATAAAAGAATAGCCCCCTGGCGGCTATAAATAAAAACAGTCAGTCAGGCTCGAGCTCCTAGAGATGTAGCATCATTCTTAATCCGCTTATTTGTTTTTTGCTCCACTTATTTTGCACCTAACTGTTTTTTTGTTACTCATTACATTTTTAAGTATAATATTTATTATATTTAAAACTTTCATTAGATTTATTTAAAAATCTCATTAGATTTTAAATATATATTTAAAAACATAAAATATAAATAATAAGTTGTATCAAATAAAAGGATAGTCTCTACCGGATAGTTTTATTTAAAAATCTTAATAGATATTAAATATAATATATATTTAAAAAACATACCTACCCCTAGCCACTACAAACAAAAACAGTCAGTGAACCTCGATCTGTCAGAGATATAGCATCGTCCTTAAGTGCCTTATTCTTTTATGTTTTAATTACTTTGCACCTAAATGTTTTGTGGCTCTTTAGATTTATTTAAAATCTTATTAGGCTTTAAGTATAATATATATTTAAAAACATAAAATATAAATATTAAGTTGTAGGATATAAAAGGATAGCTCCCTAGCGGCTATTCTAATTTAAAAATCTCATTAGAATTAAAATATAGCATATATTTTAGAAAACATAAAATATAAATGTTAATTTTAGCGAATAAAAGGATAACCCCCTAGTGGCTAGTTTTATTTAAAAATCTTAAAAGTTTCTAAATATAATATATATTTTAAACAATATGTTATAACAATAAAATATAAATATTAAGTTGTAGCAAATAAAAGGATAGAACCCTAGCGATTATAAACAAAAACAGTCAGTCAGTCTCGAGCTTTCATATATGTATCATCGTCCTTAATTGACTTATTTGTTTTATGTTTTAATTATTTCGCACCGAACTGTTTGGTTTGAGTGTCATTACATTTTTAAATATAATATTTATTATATTTAAAAGTCTAATTAGATTTGAAATATAATATATATTTAAAAACATAAAATATAAATATTAAGTTGTAGCAAATAAAAGGGTTGTTGAAAAGTTGACAAAGTTGAAAAACATAATTCTCTTTCTCGCAAAATAACTTTTAAATTTTTTTAGTTGGAGACTAAATTTTACATAGCAGTTAATTACCTTTTCTGTTTAATGGACCTCAACATATATGAGATATATTTTATTTTATAGCATTATAGGTTATAGATTTTTTAACTTTCAATTTCTACTCATTTTTAACTTTTTAAATTCTAAAATGTATAATACCTTACGAGCTCTAAAACGTTGAGTAAAGCAGATATTTTGCTTTAATTAGGTACAAATTTTAGTATCTGATTTACATACTTCAAAAATTATCTTGCGAAAAATTTAATTTTCTGTTTTTCATTTGATCTGTGTTTTTTTTTTTAAATATATTTCTTAAGATGGCTGAAATATATATTATTTGAAGTTATTCAATAACTTTGCTATATTACAACAAATTTAGCCAGGTCAAACCACTTCACAAATTCGAGGACAGACGGACAGATAACTTAGGCTATTATTATATAGCGGATTATTAACTTTTGAATGTTAGGACGAACTCTTGGAAACACCTGTAAACTGCCGTACCACGTGAAAAATTGGAAGATAATAGATGAAATACTTTAAAAGTCTTTTCTTCTGTATCATATTAGTTACACATATTAATAAATAAAATGGTGACATAAGAGACGAGTTTTCACAGTACGTTGGAGGTAATTATTACTATATTAAAAGTTTCTCCGTGTAAATCAAAACTATGTCGGGTTATATCTTTTTAAGGAGATATGTAGAACCGTAAAAGCAAAATTATTATGGGCACAGGAAATCATTTCTCAAGCCTGGGAAACAAGTAATGACAGGTGGTTTATTGTAAAATACAGTTAATAAACCTTTAGTAAGTTTTTTGACAATAGAAATTAGTAGAAGTACATATTAAATTTAATAACCTACCACATTGTATATCTTTGCTTGCTTTTCTCCCCATAAGAGGTACAGTTGTATACAGTCTAAGAGTTTCCTGCAATTAAACGACAGAGATATTTGAAATGAACACGAGAAATAAGAATTTAGTTTCTCTGTTTGTAAAATTCTATCCACTAGCTAACTGAATCACATTTCGGGTAAATGATTATATCCATTCAAAATGAGCAGTTAAAACAAATGCCAAGTTTTGAATTCCTTAATTTATATAAATTTTCGTTTGTATTGTTAAGAAGATTTCTGGTTTACTTAATATTGTTCCGGTATTAAAATGCAACCTACCACATAAGTGTTCAAGATAACGATGACTATGGTAGTGTGGTGAGACTATTTAGATCATTGATATAATTGATAATTAATATAGTTGATTAATTCATATAATGGATATAAATAAAACGGGAAGTACAGTTCTTGGGATCTAAATCTGACCTCATCACATTTTTTGTAAAGGAGAGACAACCTATAAAAACTGATTATACGGATTTGTCGTGTGTGAGATTCTCGGGCGTGGTTCTGATCCCAGTCCCAAATGAGAACCATGTCTCCGTTCATGACACTAAATAAGAATGTACCTTTATTGAGTTATTTATGAGACAATGCCCCCATGTGTTCTTCCCCAAGTTTGGGGATTAAAGGCGTTGAAAGGGAGACCAATGGATATATACAGCTCTGCTGATTGGACGAAGAGAAGTCAGAATAATCAGAGAGGAATATGATATGAAAAAGAAAAGTTAAGAAGAGAGTCGGAGGACACAGTTCGGGGACAAAAGAAGAATTTTCTACGAGAAAGACTCGGAAAATTAGGCAGAGAAGAATGTTGGAGATCAAAGTTCGAGGACCAAGCAGTAGTCTCACATAATCTCCCAATTATTTAGAAGGCCAGTGCTAAGACTGAAGTCAACATTCTCCTCCCACCAATCCAGAATACAAGCTAAAGTGTCTACATCATTCCACTAACTCCAAATCTGGAGAGCTCCCGACCAGAGTACCACCCTTGCACATCCTGCAGATGCACATCCCTTTGCAGACCTACAAAGGTACTTATTTGAATTTGGAATTAGTTCCTCTCTCTTCTTTATTAAATGTTTTAGTATCTCATTAATGTTGAATTTTGAATAATGTGGCACCTAGTAGAAAATTTAGAAGGATAACTTTTTTTAATATTTGAATCAATATTCCGTACATGGACATGTAAATAGCATAATAATGAAATTGCTTATTTTTAATTAAAACTATCAACTTTGTTATATGTTCATTTAGGTGCATAATATTAGTTTTAGCAACTATTAATTAGCTTATTTTTTTTAAATTGTCTGTAGTCTCTCAGAACCTATGGTTGAATTTAAAACTTAAATAATCCACACAAAGCAACACAAATAAAATTTAGTCTTAGACTAACTAAAATGATAACTAATATAAGTTGATCACAGATAAATAACCTAAATTTAATGAGAGCTACACGACAATAACCTATAGTTGTTTACACAATTTTAGTTGTTATTTATTTTAGTTTTTGTTTTATGAGTATTAGCAATCTTGTTATTTCTTTAGCTATCATTTTATGCACCCTTTTCATCATTTAAGTATCATGTATCTTTGATTCACAATAAAGTTGTTTTAACCATAAGAGATAATGAGTTGAGTGAACTACTTTGTACTTCTGAAGTAAAAGTCTTTATATCAATCAATCAATCACCTCCGAAAAAAATAAATTATGAAATACATTACTGCTTAAGACATATTTATCTGATATCACTGCTCTGAAGAATATATATATATATATATATATATATATGTGTGTGTGTGTGTGTGTGTGTGTGTGTGATAAAACAACATCACTCACATTGCACAAAACAGGAACATTTAATTTGAAAACACAAAAACATAACAATTAAACGATTAAACATAAAATAGGCATTAATTCGTTTTCATTAAAGTCCTCATAAATCATCATTGTACTCTCATTCTTCTGCACACACACGCTCTGTCTCAGTATATCTCTATGGCGCGCGCTTCTTCGCGTTGCCATTCATAGTTTGTAAAAGTCTAGTCGTCTAGTTCATGGAGTTGAGTTCTGCTATTGCTGCGCCTTGACATATATATATATATATATATATATATATATATAATATATATATATATATATATATATATATATATATATAATTCTTCTGTCCTTGTGTTTGTAATAGAAGTCCTCCTAAACGACTGGACTGATTTTGATGAAATTTTGTGTATGTAATTAAGTTGATTCGATAATGGTTAAGAACCACAATTTGACCTGATAGAAATTATTAAAAGTCCAGAACTTCACGCTTATTGACATTATTATAATGACTTTTGAAATCCTTAACTGCCGACGTATCTGTGGCGCAGTGGTCAGTCAACGGGCATCAGTACGAGAAATCAGAGGATCGAATCGCCGTACAGGCGATGTGGGAATTTTAATTTAATGTAATTAAGTTTGTGATGACCGAAAACGAGATGGTGTCAAGTAGTTTTAAATGGTATTTTCCATACTTTTTCATAAGCACGGTCCAATTTATAATTTATTTAAAAACATTTACAATTGTTGGATTTACAACATTAAAATAGGGCAACATTTGTGGGGTCGTCAAGGAGACATATATAACTTTTTTACTAATTTTTATGCAACATAACCATCAAATATAATCCCCATTCTCTCCTATCCGCCAACAGTATGAATTTATAACCATAAGGGATTATGAGTTGAGTAGTTTGCATTTCTAAAAAATACATTATATCCATCATTCACCTCAGAAAAGAAATTATTTTTTGAATACAACACTGTGTATATCATATTTATCCAACATATCTGCTCTGCAAAATATATTTTCAAAAATATGACTATATACCCAATATGACTACAAAATATATTTTCAACAACTAACACTATTCCTATAATTCTATGTAAAATGTCTACCAAATTTAAACCGCATTGCACCTCATACCCCAACATTTTCTGCTATCTACGCTCCAATAGCAAGTTTTTGTAACCTTAAAAGATTATGAATTGAGTAGTTTGTACTCCTGATATAAAAATACATTGTATCAATTATTCACATCGGAAAAAAAATAAACTTTTGAATACAACACTGTGTATGAAAAACTTATCCAAGATGACTGCTCTACAAAAAATATTTTCAACAACTGACACCATTCCTGTTGATTCTTATGTAAAATGTCTACCATATTTAACGCCCATTACCCCTCATCCCTCAAACATTTTCCGCTATGTCAAATATTGTTTTAAACAGACGTGTGCAGTATACAAAAGATCGTTGACACTTTACGGAAGGGATTTTAATAATTAGGTTTTAAGCATAAATACTGTAGTTTTGAGGTGATTTGCTTCTATCTAAAAGTCATGATTCTTGACAATAGTCGAAAATAAATCTTTTCATGACAGGCAGATTTTTCTTAGTACAATCATGTCAATTTTTTACATTTCCTCCTGTACCTTTTTCCGTAGTTCGTTCAAAGTCCTTTTTAAGAAATCAAAAACCCTAAAGTCCATATAAGAACGGTCAGGTGATTTTTTAGGTATTTCATTACTGCACTTTATATCTGTTTATAAATATTTCTTTATTAATCAAGTGGCTATTTAATTAGACATATGACTAAAGATTTTACCCACATGAAGCTTAAATTTACTAATGTAATATTCATATAAGGCTGTGACTTCTTCAGGAAATACTCAATCTAAAATAGTCTACAATTTTTTACATTTCGTTCTAATATCAGCAATATGCTTTGGCAAAAGGATATAAACATAATTTTTAAACAAATTTTTAAATTTAAAATCTGTATAAATTATTTTACTTACAGTACCAGAAGACATTCTTACCTTCGATTCAATATATCTGTAAACCGGTTGATTTTATTTTAGAATGAGCGACTTCACTTTCATGATAATTACCTGCCTTCGAAGAATTTTAGGTTGAAGTTTTGTGGTCATTATTTCCTTTTTAATATGAGATATGCATTTTTTTCCTTTCTTTCTTAATATAGTATAAATATCTTATTTTGAAAGCCAATAACATCGAATCTTACACAACTTTATAATTTGTTGGTACGGATATTTCTCCTCCAAAAGGACAGTTACGAAACCTTCGAAAACATCTATCAATTTTTAAAGCCATTTTTAAAGTAATCTTTTACTTTGCAGTCCAGTCAAATGATAACAGCATCAGACAATGATTTTAAAATTACTAAATTTTAATCTCAAAGTGCAAATTACAAAATAAATTACGAAATTGTTTTCATAACATGCAAATGATCTTTAATATATTAGCATATTTAAAAAACAAATATCTGGAAATTATCTTAATCAAATTAATTGGTTTTTAAAAGATTATGATATTTAGAAAGTTTACGTAGAAAAGAAACTTTTTCAGGTACTTTTAGGTATAATAAATACGCATGCAACATATAACAATCTATTTTACTAATATTCACTTTAATACGCAATCCATATACTTCCAATTTGCTTAGAAAAGAATTTTTCAGGTGCTTTTAGAATATAAATAATTAATTTATCTATTTTAATATACTTCATATTTATTACGCAATCCATATACTTAGTTTGCTTAGAAAAAATTTCAGTAAATTTAGGAATAATAAATAATTAATTTAGAACTATTTTAATAATACTTCATCTTTATTACGGAAACCATATACTTCCAGTTTGCTTAGAACAGAAACTTTTTCAGTTACTTTCAGGAATAATAAAATACGCATGCAACATAGATAACCAATTTAGAGCTATTTTAATAATAATTGACCTTGATTACGCAATTCATATACTTCCAGTTTGCTAAGAAAAGAAACTTTTTCAGGTACTTTTAGGAATAATAAATTACGCATGCAACATAAATAACCAATTTTGGGCTATTTTACTAATACTTCACCTTTATTACGCAATCCATATACTTCCAATTTGCTTAGAAAAGAAACTTTTTCAGGTAATTTTAGGAATAATAAATAATTAATTTTGAGCTATTTTAATAATACTTCATCTTTATTACACAATCCATATACTTCCAGTTTGCTTAGAAAAGAAACTTTTTCTGGTGCTTTTAGGAATAATAAATAATCAATTTATATCTATTATAATAATAATTCATATTTATTGCGCAATCCATATATTTCAAATTTGCTTAGAAAAGATAGTTTTTCAGGTAATTTTAGGAATAATAAATAATAAATTTTGAACTATTTTAATAATACTTCATCTTTATTACGCAATCCACATACTTTCAGTTTGCTTAGATCAGAAACTTTTTCAGTAATTTTAGGAATAATACATTGCTTATGCAACACAGATAATCAATTTAGAGCTATTTTTATAATACTTCATCTTTATTACGCAATCCATATACTTTCAGTTTGCTTAGAACAGAAACTTTTTCAAGTACTTTTAGGAATAATAAATTGCTTATGCAACACAGATAATCAATTTAGAGCTATTTTTATAATACTTGACCTTTATTACGCAATCCATATACTTCCAGTTTGCTTAGAAAAGAAACTTTTTCGGGTACTTTTAGGAATAATAAATTACGCATGCAACATAAATAACCAATTTAGAGCTATTTTACTAAAATTTCACCTTTATTACGCAATCCATATACTTCCAATTTGATTAGTAAAGAAACTTTTTCAGGCACTTTTAGTAATAATAAATAATCAATTTAGAGCTATTTTAATAATATTTCCCCTTTATTACACAATCTATATACTTCCAGTTTGCTTAGAAAAGAAAATTTTCAGGTACCTTTAGGAATAATAAATTGCTTATGCAACACAGATAACTAATTAGAGCTATTTTACGGATACTTCACCTTTATTACACAATCCATATACTTCAAGTTTGTAAGATCTTCGTACGTTATGTCTCCCTCTGGCACAATAGATTGTATTTCATGGTACGCAATATCCTGTACTTCAGGATGGTGACCGAGTGTATAGAGACACCACTCCATTGAAATAAATACTGTCTCGTATCCCTAAAAAGAAGAAAGGAAAAGCGTAAACTAGCTGATTCTTATTCTGGTTTTAAATTATCCTCAACAATATCATGTAAGCAATGAAAACAATGTTAGGTAATTGTTATGGTGGTCCAAATAGCAATTATTTTTCTAAAAGATAAACTTTTCCGTGTTTACCCAATCTCTATTTTGGATGAATGTCAAGGATAGTTTATTGATAGTAAAGGTGATAAAACTTACGAAAAAACGGAAGAGCTATTTCAATCTCTTCCTAATTGTTTATTATTTTTTATATATTCTTCCTAATTTGTTTATTATGCGTTAAGTTTGGCTGTTTCACAGTATGCACTATTTTACCTGTCTCTTGTAATGCTCCCTCTGTAATTTTATCTTATATATAAGAAAAATGGTAGAATTTTTTTATCTGTGATTTGTCACTCAAAAATTAATTAATATTTTGATATGATGTTTTTCAAATTATTCTTAGATGTGTCCACATCAATTTTGGCAATTTTCTTTTTCGAATTTCGATTTAGGGTTTTTCCAAATTATTATGTTTGTTATACTTCACATGTTGTTAAAATATCTTCCTCTCTTGGTATTGAGAGAAAATGCATTTGATCTGTATGTACGGATCATCTTAGAGTTAAAAATTTCATTCAAATGCTTTAAACTTTTCCTAAACAACCTGTACTTAATTTTTGAAATATTTAGAGATAAGCTTTATACATTTGGAAAAAATAATTTAAATTTAGGAATATGTTTTGCAAAACTTTATAATGTTAGTCATTTTTAGTTTCATGAAACGAAAATTGTTTTCACATCCAGTCACAATGTACATTTCGATCTTACTTTAGTACCTTATAATTTATCTCAAATGAAAATAGGTAAGTACATTTAACTAATATAATATGTACATTATATTTAGATTGCATTCGCACATGGGCAGTGAAACATTATTTAGGAATCATGCTCATTTTTCATCCAATATTTATTATTTTTTAATTCTGATTGCAGGGTATTGCTCACAATGTTGTTTGTAATGCGTCCTGAAAATAACATTCTTTAATATTGAGAACTCTACAAATATGCAAAACACATCACGACATTTGGGACTGTTTTTGTAAAAACCTTAATTTCTCTACGAGTACAAGTGCTATTCTCGTAATAATGAACACAGTCTATTACAAGAAACATCCTAATCATGTGCTAAAATTTCAACGCTTTTCATACATTACTTTTTTCAGGGTTATACAAAACATAATCGGTTTTTTTTTCAATTTGTTGAATGTCCCCTATGGGATTTCAGGAAAAATTATTTGCTAAACTATATGACGTGTACCCTCCTGTTTACACTCCTGAGGTTTTAGGATAATTTCTCGTGTATTTTTCTAGATATTCAACAATATGTCTAACATGCATTGTCATGATGAAGTAATAGTCCCGTAACATTCACTTCTTGTAGAATTTGTGGAAGACATTTAGTGATATACCAGTTTGCTGTTACTGCCTTCTGTCCTTCCAACTTGATAGATTTGACCAATCCCGTACTTTTGAAGAAAACGGCATACATAACTTTTTTCACTGCCCGTTGTCTTTTCACCATTATCGGCGTGGGATCATCTTCAAAGACCCATACTTTGCTTTCTTGACGTGTTGGAAAGCCGAAAATATGTATGTACGTTTCATCACCCGTTACAATTTTAGAAATGATACGGTGGCCACCATCATTTAGCAATTTAAGTGTTTCTCTACTGATTCTGACACGCTCCCCTTTTTGGTGCTCAGTGAGATTATGGAGAACCCAACGGCAAACTACTTTTTTCATATGTAATTATTCATTAAATAATTTTGTGTATGGCTGCGGATCCAATGTTAAGTTCCTTCAGTATAATTTGATAGGTACAGCGATTATCATCCATTAAAATGTTTCGTATGGCAGACACATTATCCTGAATTACTGCCGACGGCGCCCTTCCTGTGTGTTCTTTACCCTGAAGAAAATGGCGACCTCTTCTAAATTCTTTAAACCATCTGAATACTGTAGCACGAGCTGGAGATTCATCACCGAATGCTAATTGCAACCGTTGAAAGCATTCTTCTTGAATTAATCCTGCTTTAAAATCGTAGAAAATCATAGCGCGAAAATGTTTCCGCTTTAACTCCATTTTGTCTTCTGTTTAAAATTTATTCTACTCTATACAATTTGAAGTAAGTCAGTAAAAAATCGTCTACTGTGTTAAAATACTTTGTGTTTTAAAATTAAACTTTTATTTATTTATTTATTTATTTATTTGTAAATTCTCTACTGCGCATATCTCAAAAATTTCAGAGTAACCCTCGTATAGTGCACATCGAATCAACCTTAATTTAGTTTTTTAGAACAATTATATCGTCTTCGATATAACAGTCTATACCTATGTTTTGATAATGTTGTCTCCTTAAGTGTTATTGTATCGAGATTTTATCGATCTTCACAGAGCTTCACAGAGATCATTTGGCAGAGTACTTCCTGGGCCTAGCCGTCTAGTCCTGTGATACGTACGATTTAGGCAAACAACTAATAGAATTGAATTGGCTATGAATGGGTAGTGGAAAATAAAACTAGGCAATGGTGGCTTGAGTTTGGGCAGAACACAATAACACAGAAACAAAATAAAGAATAAGTGGGAGAGAGCAGTACCACATACGAGATGCTAGGTAAACAGAGTATCTAGCCTATCAAGGGCAGGGAGAGTTTAAATACTGAAAGGTTACACTTGTGTATTTTTTTTAAAGAAGAACGAAGAGCAAGAGGTAACAAGGCTACAGGTTCGAAGACAAAATTATATCCTAGCAGAATAGGAGAAATCGTGTCATATCCAAAACAAACTTCTTAGACCAATAGAATTTATGGACGAGCAGACCAATGGAAATCTTAGAAGAGGGGAACCACCAAAGTGTGGCCTTAGTAGTAGATGCTTCGTGAGAGTTAAGTTAAGAGAGCAGAGTTGGGGGGGCAGACATTTCAGTGGGCAGGATCCTGGGAGAACCAATAGAATTTCTAAGAGGGGGGGGGGCGACGAGCGAATAGAATTTATTCGACGTCGAGGGCTAAGATGACCATCGGTCTCTTACGATTCTTAGAGTCTGCATAGTTATACTGAGCTAGTTCTTTAAGATGATCAATGCTGAGATTTTTATTAATTTTAATTGTTAATTTTTCAAGAAAATTTGAAAGAGAGGGAAGGTTAATTTTATTATGAATTTCCCTATTCCTGAAATACCAGAAAGAGTTAGTAATTTGCCGAATAGTAATATTTTGAGCTGCAGAGAGCGATTTAATATGGGAGTCGTCCGCGTATGACCATGCAGAGATTTTACTGAAATAAATGCCAATACTAGTGGGGATACTGCACTGTAAAGAAAAATTAATATAACAACTCATGTTTTACCGCAGAACCTAAAGTAAGAATATGATCTCTCATATCCTTTTTGGTTAGAAAAGAATCTCGGTGGAGCTTCTGAATGATGTGTCCACAGGAGATGTCACGATCTGTGTACTCATTTTTCGATACTTCATTAAAGATCTGTGAATAAAATTCAGGAATTTAATCATCTTGTATCTGAATAGCATCGAAGAGAAAATTATTTATTTAGATAGTAGCACATCATTTGTTATTAGCAATTGTATTGTACATAAAACACATAACACCGAAACGCAGACTAATACACGTTAAAAAGAAGAATTAAAGAGATTTTAAGGAGACAAATTACATTTTCAAATGTTTTTTTTATTTTAAATATTACAGTAAACATTGTAATTGTGTAGTGTTTTAGAAACTAATTCAATTTATATTCTAGAATGTTTAGAATGTTTGGTTTAAAATTTGAAATATAATTAAAATATTTAAATGAGTAATTTTTTTACATAGATTAGGTTCAAAGATGTAAAGGGGGAAATTATTTCCTCAGATTCTAGTACAGATATGTGCACTAGTATCGGAGAAATTAATTTTCTTCTTTAAATCTAATCTGAGGATATACATTTCTCTTTAAATATTAAAAAATATAAAAAATAATAAATATAAAAAATAAATAAAACATTTTAAGGAGACACTCTTTCATTTTTTTAATTTCAATTAAGGTTTAGTTTAATAATCAATGCAATAAAAAAAATTTAATTTGAAAGGTAAAGGAATCCATGTTTTTTAGTCAATTTTTACTTATAAATTGACTGATTTTTCATCCGAGGAAACAATAATTTAATTCTAAATTGAAATACTAAAGTTATAAAGAATGGATTTTTTAACATAAGAATAAAAATAATGGGGTAAAATATCAAAAGTTAAATACAAAGAAAAGATTTTAATATTTCTTACATTTGTAAAGAAGTTCAAGTTTTTTCTAAAACCTAAGGCAGTATTAAAAATTTTTTAATTTCTGAAAATCCACAAATTTACTAATTACATTTTAATACATTCAAATTATTTAATTAAACTAACTAAAAGTTTTAAAAAATGTACAAAAAGAAATCGATTCCACTTAAGGGAAAGCTGGACATTAAAAACTTTTTTCTCTAACATTTGTCATTTAAATTTGAAAATTTCTGCAAATATATGTTAAAGCACTCTTGTATGAAAAATTATTTAATAATTAAACTAAATTAAAATTTAAAACTTTTTAAACCGAAAACTAAACTTTTTTTTTAATTTTAAATATTTCATACAATACAATTTAGAATATTTTCTTTCAGGTCTTGAATTTCTAAGAACTTATCTAAAAGAAATAGGAACTTATTTTATAATCCGATGTAAAATTATGCTTTTTCATTGCTTTATATTCAAAGATATATTTTTCGTTTTTTTTAAATACAATTTAGTACTAGTTCCAAATTTCAAATTTGCTCGGGTTATAAATTAGTTAACTTATTTTCATTATAAGTTCAATAAGTATATTTACTCTAAGTATTGAGCATTTTCAACAAAAAATCACTTGGTCCCAATTTTCTCTATTCATTTGCATGTTAAAATTATCGCTTTATGTGATCGTTACATCGGTTAATCTTTTGGGGACGGATGATCAATATTTCGACCAAGCCGTGAGAGATCTAGAAGTAAGGGATGTCCTCTTTTCGTACAGTTATTTTAACATCCACTCTGAAAATACCGTTTATTTCTGCATTCTTACTGCTTATTGCTGTACAAAGTACCAATACCAAAGAAATTGTTTATAAAAGAAAGCAATAAATTTAGCCCTCCTTTCTTTAACTTCCGACATACAGAGAAACATCCCGTCCCAAAAAGGTTAATGGGATCAGTTTTCGAATCTCATTTTAACTGGCAAAGGAGTATTCACAATATATTCAGAAGGAACCCATTCTTTTCCTTCGCTTCTCTGTTGTTTGAATTTCCGATAATTCTCCTCTTCAAGCTAGGGAAATTGAGAATGAACAAAGGAGTGGGAATTTACACGTTCCTAGAATTTTTCAGTATACGCACACCCTGATGGTGGTTAATGGTTGTAAGATAAGCAGAAGGCAACAAATTATTATCGGAACCGAGAAGGATCCTCATTTTATGCCTTGCTCGCTTAACTCCTTGGGGACGACTCCAGCCCATACCGGCCGAAGCACTTAAAGACGGGCTTGGCCGGAATGGGCCGGAAGGATTAACCCATCCACCGACCACCCTCCCCACCTTTTTCCGTTTCAAAACAGTCACTCTTTTCGTAAATTCCAGACGGAACTTACCGTACCATACTAGAGTTGCCGGTTTAAAAGTTGTCAGGCTACTTTTAAGTTATTTTCCCTGTAAGGTAAAGGAGTTCCGTTACGCAAAATTAGTTTCTTTCATTTATTATCGCTTTGCAATATTTTTTTTCCTCAAAAGTGTGAGATACGAGTTATACGAGTGCGAACGAAAAGGGGTCGACAGATCCGTTTTCGAACAGGAATTCGCTGTCGAACCCCCGTCGACGCGTCCGTTCAGTGGGTTAAAAATAAGGGTGATATGTATATCAAGCAGGGATCCTCTTTTCATCTACCCCGTCTTTATGACCTGTGGGCAGTTTGATTGATTACTGCCCATAGCAAAGCTTGACCACATTTTGAGGTGTTTCCCTTAGCAATGAATTTTAACTTTCTTTTTATTCTCTAAGATAATTCTAAACTTTTATTATGCTGAAATATATATTTTGAAGTTTAGTTTAAATGTATTTTATATATACATAAGGTAGGTAAAAATTATAAATTTATAGTTAAACAATTTATTTTGAATTATTGATTCAATTCATAATTTTTTCTTTTAAATGAATTTTATTGATAACGTGGCGAAAATAAAAAGCAATAAACTGAATTAGTCATAATGAGGTCGTGACAGAGGAAATGAATTATATACTATGATTTACTTTCTTTTGTTCTTAGAATGCTCTCAATTTTATAATAATTATTTTTTCTGGAGTTTCTTTGTTTTAGAGCTAATAATTCATCCATTACCTACGTCATTCATGGCTCTGGCACAGCCATCTAAACACAAGGCCTGCTCGCTGATTTTCCGAAAACCGGTCACGTGATCTCTAAAAGGCGGTATTCTATTAAATTCTGTTGATGCTTGTTGATTGCTTGCGTATTACTTCTTTTGAAAAAAAACAAAGAAAGAAATTTATGGAAATAAAATAATGCTTGCTTTTATATGTAAGGTAAGTAGCAATTTTGCTACTGTTTCTTCTATTATTTTATGAGCTGTTTTCTAATTAAGCATATCATACGAATGATGGTAATTCTTAAGTTCGACACTTTAGAATGGTTCAAATGTTTTGTTATTAGTGTGTGCTTTGTATCATATTGTATATTATAACTGTCGTTTTGAAAATAAGTTTCATTGTATTGTTAGATATCATTAAGGAGTTTATATAATACAAAATTTAATATCCGTAAGTTAAATGTATTCTAAGTTATGTTAAAGTTTCGTTTTTGCTGTGTATTGCAACTTGGCTATTTGTTGATAATTCACAAGTTACAATTTCTGTTTTATCCTAAAGAACAACTATTTATTATTACCACAATAAAAGATTAATGTATCCTTACTTCATTGATTTTTAATGTGTTTTAAGGGGCTTTATTAATAAAAGTTGATGTACAACTTCTTTCCCATACTACAATAGCAACTGGGAAATTTCTATGTAGAATCAATGTTATCTGCACTTTAAATTGTTTCTGATTTATCAACTTCATATTTTTTACGTCCTGAGCTCTTTTTTTCAGATTTTAATATTAACTTTCTACAATTTAAAATTTTGAATGTCGAAGCGTAAAGAAGACATATATGTAATAAAAATTAAACTACCAAAAGAAAATTTATAAATGTAAGAAAAAAAAATTAATCTATAGTAATGGACAGAAGCAATGTTTTTACACATTTTTATTATAAAAATATAACCTTTATTCAATGCTGTACTATTTTATAACTGGTAATTTCTCATATAACCTGTAGAAAAGTAATTAAATAAACATGCTTAAAGTTTTTGAATAGCTATGTCTAACAGCCAAAAGTAGAAAAATCCCATCTAAATAAAATTTGCAAACTGTTAAAATTATATAAATAAATTTTAATTAATAGATGCTTTAGGTAGAGAAACTTAAAAAACTGTATTTACACTTAGTTACATTTATGTATTCAGATATTTACAAATGTTTTATTAAAATATAACAGTAATTTTATAGCAAATGATAATCAACTCAGTCACTTAACCATATCTTAAAAATGTAATAGATTATATAAATAGGTCTTCTAAATTATGTTTGCATGATTGTTTACTTCACTTCAAAAATATAATTTTAACTACTTATAAAATATTTCTGAATAACTACTCTAAAAAAGTGACTGAAAAATATACTGAAGAAGTTAAGGAAAAATCCAATAAGAGAAAAATAAAAAAAAAATTCTTAAATATTTCTTGTAACAACATTTTCACTTTTTTTTCTGTATACTATTGAATTATGTCTCATTGTTTATCTAGTACAAATCAGTGTCAGATGTTATAAGTAAATAAAACTGTAAAAATTTTTTCTCAGCATATTTTTGCATGAGTTTGTGAAATTTGTCAGTGATAAATTGTTCTATGATTTTATACTAAGGCAGTGTTTTTTTAACATTGCCTTTAATATAATTCTTAAGGATTTTATTTATTTTAATTTTAATGTGATCCGTAAAGGATCATATTTTATGAATAAAGGTTAAGACATTTTATTTCCATGGGACCATTTAATAAAAGGTAAGTAAAAAGAAAAAAAAAGATGCCAGTTGTGTAATTTTTTGCAAATGTAATTTCTTTGCTTAAAATTTTATCTATGTATCGTATCTGTTCTCGTGTAGTGTATGAAGTGATTTTGGTAACTAAAATTTAAATATAAATTGACACACAAATAAAATCTATAGCAAAATAATTTTCTACTAATCAATATTCAAGTTAGTGAAATAATTGAATATTCTTAGTTTATTTTTTGAAAAAAATATTTTGCTGAGAAGTAAAAGGCATAACACAATTTACTTGAGGATTATAGGAGGGAAACCGCCTTCGGCCGCCGCCATGTTTTTAAGCGAGCAGGCCTTCTATATAGATGGCTGTGGCTCTGGAGTCCATTTTCCGGGAAGAAGGGTTTGGTTTGGTTTGGAGTGTTACGGTCTACTTTTTGCAACACGAGGGGTAATGAGACCGGGACCTACAGTTTAACGCCGATTCCGAACGGCTACGAACATCCATGCCTCAGTGCGATTCGAACCCACGAACTCCGGTACCGAAGGCCAGCACCCTAACCAATCGGCCATCGTTCGGCTCCGGGAAGAAGGGAGAGGGGTGGGAAGAATGGGACAGTTCATTTTACAATTTCACCTGATGAACACTTTAGAACTTAAGGGTAGTAAAATCATCTGTTCTTGTCGTCCATAAAGAGTTAAATGCAGCTTGTCGACATGGAAGCGAGGAAGCGAAATGATTTAACATTAAAACAAAACAAAAAAAAAAACGAAAACTTAAATCGTTATGACAGGTTGATTATGATTACTGACAATTCATCAATGAGATTCCTAGAAAAAATTGTAGACAGTCAAAAATTGATCAGTTCTTTTAATTATGCATAAAATTCTTATGTTTTAAAAATAGTAGACAGTACATTTGCATGTTATCATTTGTATGTTAAAATTATCGCTTTATGTGATCATGAGATCTGTTAATGGGATCTTTTTTCGAACCTAATTTTAACTGGAAAAAGAAATATTCACAATATATTCAGAAAGAACACATTCTTTTCCTTCCCTCCTCTTCAAGCTAGGGAAATTGGGAATGAACAAAGGAGTGGGAATTTACACGTTCCTGGAATTTTTCAGAAGTACGCACACCCTGATGGTGGTCAGAGGTTATCAGATAAGCAGAAGGCAACATATCATTATCGGAACTGAGAAGGAGCGTATCCTCATTTTATGCCTTTCTTGCTTAACCCATCCACCGGCCACCCTCCCCACCTTTTCCCCTTTCAAAACAGTCACCCTTTTCGTAAATTCCAGACGGAACTTACCGTATCATACTAGAGTTGCCGGTTTAAAAGCTGTCAGGCTACATTTAAATTACTTTCCCTGCAAGGTAAAGGAGTTCCGTTACTCAAAATTAGTTTCTTTCATTTATTATCGCTTTGCAATTTTTTTTCCTCAAAAGTGTGCGATACGAGTTATACGAGTGCGAACGAGAAGGGGTCGACAGGTCCGTTTTCGAACAGGAATTCGCTGTCGAACCCCCGTCGACGCGTCCGTTCAGTGGGTTAAAGCAGCTTGTCAATGTGGAAGCCAGAAAGCGAAATGATTTAACATAAAAGAAAACCAAATTTTAAATCGTTATGACAGGTTGATTATGATTACTGACAATTCATCAATGAGCTTCCTAGAAAAAATTGTAGACAGTCAACAATTGAGCAATACTTTTAATTATGCATAAAATTCTTATGTTTTAAAAATAATAGACAGTACATAAATATACGGTGTGTTTTTCATTTTTTAAAAAAATTTTACTACGTGGGAATTAAGGGGGGGGTAAACTTATCTAATTTTGCATATCGTTTATTGTTATCAAAATCAAGGTGTCTCAGACTGATCACATTAAGCGGCGTCCACTGTCCAAAAACTAAGTTTAGTAATCTGTTCACTTAACATTGGAAAATGGGGGTACTGGAAAATGGGTTATGCAGGAATACTGTTTGTAAAATCAAATTTCTTATATTTTCATTTACACACTTAAAATTAAATAGTGTCACATGAATAGTTTAAAAATTGAGTTTTCAGATATTTGTGACAACGTGTTTTCTTGTTGGTAAAAATATCTGACAAATTCAACAAAGTTTTAAGGAGAAAATCACTTACTCTTCGTATGTGCTGATCACTCTCTGCAATAAGTTTCAAATATTTTCTTCCCCAGTCAAAGAAGGGCAGCGTGAAATTCCAATAAAGCCAAGGTCGACAGATCCTGTCGACAAATAACTGCGTCCCTCTGACACAAAGACAAACAAGACATAAGTTACGGTAATTCACACATCGTTCTGGCTTTAGATGAATCATTTATACTGCTACACTAAATGAACCATATGTATATTTTGTATTTGCACAAAATATCAACTATATTTGGATATACATTAAAGGACCAAAACATTATAACCACAAGTCAATAATGAGTTGGCCCACATTTGGAGCATAACACAGCTTCAATCCGCCTTAAAATGGATACCACAAGTCCTTGATAGATAGCCGGAGACAGATTGTACCAAATGTGTATACAATGGTTACGCAAATCCAAGATATTGCTAATTGGTGGTCTTTGATCTCTGAGCTGCTGTCCGATGACATCCCAAATGCGTTCTATTATATTGAGATCCGGTGAATTAATCTCCAGGACATTAACCCTCTAAGCGGTTCGCACGTACAATTCCGCCAAACCGATGATGTCTTCAAAGCGGTTGTCACGTACAATTTTGGACCTCCAAAAACGTTCCGAAAATGGATGTATTGTACATTTCTGTCAGTGTTTTCCTCCATGCAGTTTTGAGGTAGGACGGTCGATTGTTTAGGAACTGTACTCTTTGACTGACATTTATCGAGGGATGTACTCCTACTCCCTGAGGCACAAAGACGCTGATAGTTTTTCATGGCTTTGTAAATCTCTATTTCGAAGTATTTCGTTTGCGGTAACAGATGTATCTCTAATTGCACCACTTAAATAGCTTGGATGACTTTCGTAAAAAAAATATAAATCATTCTTTTAAAGAATATTTTTATTTGTACTTTCAGAATCCATTGTTTCTTATGGGATGATCTTCGAGATTCGACGAGCTTTATGTGTATTAAAAATTAACAATCTATAATGTCTATTTATATATCTATTTATAACCGGAAGTAAACTAAAAATAACGAGGGTGGGTTTCCCGTATTCCAATCTAGTCGACAAAGGGTGAAGTAAAAAATCGTAGAGCACTTTGTTCACTGACACAATAAAACTTTAGCGTATTTCTGGAAATTCTTTTTCCTCGGTGTGTTCCACTCGGAGTGTTAACTGGAATTCAGCATCATGTTTCTGGAACTATTCACACACAATTTTAGCCTTGTGATGCACACGAGTGGGACGTTTGCTGCCTAGCCCCATATGCAACAGTGTCCTCTGAATAATGTGCTCCGATACTATTCTACTTGGCCCTGCTTTGTATTGGGTTATCAGCTGAGCCACTGTCTGGCTTCGGTTTTGCTTCACCATGCGAGACAGTCTCTGACCACCTTTTTCTTTGATAGCGTTCATACATTTAACACCATGTCGTCTACTGCTGGTTTCACCGTCATTCCTCCACTTTACATAAGTACTAAAAACTGTAGATGGCGAACAATCCACGACTCGTGCAGTTTCGTAAATACTTGTTCCGAGCCTTCGAGCCATTACAATCTGCCCTCTATCAAAATCGCTTAGATCCTCAGAATTTCCCATCACACACAGAAGTATGTGAAAGAATGATTCTTCAGACTCTTCAGCAGCAGTTAAATACCATTTCCACCTGATCACGAGCCTTCCACGGCATCCAGGCGAGTTCATTGCAAAATGTAAGGGTGGATATAATGTTTTGATTCTTGAGTGTATTCTCTCACCTTTATACTGCACTTTTGGAACAAACAATTTTAAGCTTATGCTATCAAAGATTACTTAAGAATTTTCAAGCAATATTTTTGGATCTTTCTCACAAATGTTGCTGTATTATTTAATCCAAAAAATAAGAACTTTCTTTGTTGATTGAATTTCAGTAAGTGCATTGAACATTATTTAAGTAAACCTGCTCATATTTTATCTGATATTTATAACCATTTTATTCTAATTTCAGTGTATTGTGTACAATGCCGTTAGTCAATTTTCCCCAAAATAGCTTTCTTTTAAATTGGAAAATCTGCATATTATTAAATTTGGGGTTGTTTGCTTAGAAACCTTAATTTCCCAACGGACGTTCTCACAAATGTGGCATAGAGTATTATAAGAAACTACCTACTAATGTGTTAAATCTTCAACACTTTTAAAATATTTGTTTTTACAGGTTTATCGAAAATATTTTCTTTTTTCTTCATGATTTTAACTATCAGGAAGGATATATATAGTGACAACATCTTCGCGGAAATATATGATCATTTCCATGCTCTTTACACTCCTAAAGTTTCTGGATAATTCCTAATGTGTTTTCCCAGATACTCAACAAAACGGCTCTGCTCATCATTAGCCGTATAGTGCTTATAAGGGTATTTCAACAAGAACGGATAAATTAAGCAGAACAATATTCGTTGTTTGGAATATATAAAAAATACCCAAAGAACTAATTCTACCTCTACGATCCATAGTTTCGAGAAAAATGTGACAGAATATGTATGATGTCACATCCGTGTTGATAAAAAAAAAACCTTTATTCGAAACATGAAAATCTTTACTCGCTTGGGAGTCCTGTTTTATTGTTACCACGGTTCTCCAGATGTCACCCCTTTAGAGTTGTCCTTCCTGTGGAGCCATCTGAAGGAATAGATTTATAGCGACCTAATTATTTCAGAAATAAACTCAGCTGCTCGTCTTTAGGTTTGCGTGTACTTTAGAGGGCACTACGAGGCTGGAACATGTGTAGTCAACCATTAAGTTGCTAGAATACATGTGGCTATTTGCTCAGGGAACATTTCGAACATGTTCCTATTTACAATCATGCAAATACCGATGTTCGTGTTTCAAATAAAAAGGATGTTTACGTGAATCAGGAAAAATATTATACAACTTCTCCAGCATCTTTCTCGAACATTATAAGTCGAAGATGTACAGTTGTTTGAACATTTTTTATTTATTCCAATCAATGAATCAAGCTGTGCTGAGTTTGTCCTAATTTTGATGAGACACCCGATATATAAAGGATGAGTCTAAATTGTTTCTTACGAAGTGGGAAAAATGACAAAATCCATGCAGACGAGTAACAATTACTATGGAATATAGGGGTACTTTCCAATCTGAGAAACAGGAAAATGTGTAATTACAATTTGAACCTGAACTTACAACTGTATTGGGCAAACAAATAAACGATAAAATTACAGAATCGGATTTATTATTAAAAGAAAAAAAAATGTCAAGATCTCAGAATGAAACCCATCAATGTTTTTGCACAGTTCACACCTGACTGGTACATTTCATGATTATTGTTGTGTTAATTAGGACCGCAGACACAATCATTTTAGCCTTGAGATATTCAATGAAGTCCGCTGTTGTGTCTTACACTAAAGATTTCTAAAGTTCTCAGAGAATACTTCATAATGGGTTGGTATCATATAAGAGTGAAAGCCATGCGACAGTTCTGCTACGTCCAACTAATCGGGCGGGATATGTGGTACTGAAGATGTTCCGGATCGTTCTGGGACTTCACGGTGGTAAATCACGTTTCTCTAGATTGGAAACGGGATTGCCAGTAATAAACTAAGAAGCATTTTTTAAAGACACATATGGAAAGTTACGCCAGTCATATGTCTGTCAAATGCAAGAGTGTACTAGTTAATCCCTACGGTTACCTGGCCTGATATTTGCAAACAATTTCTTCCGATGTTTACGAGGGATCTTAGAGTAGTAATTACAGTGACACCAAACGTGTTGATTGCGCATATTAAAAATGCATTCCCAGCTGAAAATTCCACATCTTTGAATAATGCTAATGCAGGAGATCGTTAATTGTTATTTATCATCTCAAGCATTCACTCCTTAAACTTGGTTAATTATTTATGTAAACATTGCACTCTCTGTACGTAGTAGAGATGCGCGGTTCCTTTTGCAAACCACATTAGTTTCTGGGAAGTAATCACTGAGGTATTCTTAAGAAAGTTCACATGTCACAGCTAAAGTAGATGTAAAAGAAGCTGTTGCGTTACTCTAGGACATTTACTTTTTCCTATCTAGCGTTCATGATTTTTGTGAAGGTCCTGCATTTCTATTTGAAGCGCGAAACAAACCAATATCCCGCAGTCGTGAAGGCGAAGGCAGACTGTGAATACAACGCGTTGAAAGCCGTTGCTCATTCCATGTTTGTGTATTGATTCCATTCCATTTTCCGCCACCGTTTGTCAGATGCATGTTTGTCAATGCTTCGTATGTGTATTCCGCCATTGTGTTTCTGAAACGCTTTGGGTGTGATTATCAAGGTAATATTTTAAAGCGTAAAAGTTTTTTTTTTAAGAACAAAGTTTGATATTATTAGTTTTGTACTGTATTTGTTTTGCCTTGCTGAATAATTTCATAAGGTAAACGTTTAACAGTCTTGCCAAGGATACATACTATAAAAACATGTATAAAATGTTAGAAATAATCGTTCATGCTTGATGCGTTTCCACTTTACAGCATTTTTTTTCCTGTCAGAGCAAAAGAGTAATAATTACTATGCTTAACTTTAACCCTTTAAATCAAATTTCCAACTGTGCGAGATAAAAGCGACACCAAGAAAAACCAATGGTATTATTTCACTATGGTGAGAAATAATACCACTGATCCGAAAAACTTCGAATCTTGCTCATTGGCGCAGTCAGCAAGAACGAACTTCAACAGGGATGCGAATGAACTTGCGAATGTCAATGATTCCCACAAGTCACTTAAGCAATGAGAGAGCTTTAACACGAATTAGATAATAAAAAGGGAAGTTGAAGTTAATAATTTAACTAAAAATTGTGAATAATTAAGTTTATACGAAACCATGAGGTAAAAACAGAAGTAAGTGAATGAATGCACTTTGCAAAGTGCGAAGTAAGTTTCATTCTGAAACTTCCTGACTATAAAAATAACGTAGAATAAGACAATCTTGTTTATGTTTCTCCCGGTAGTCTTACGAAGCCTCTAAGGCGTCTTATTCATGTTTGGTTTGATAATCTTGCGACGCCTCTGACGCGTCATTGTAAGCTAAGGTGTTAATTATTACTCGTCTGCATGAATATTAACTCCCCTTTTATTTTGTAAAAATAGTTTAGACTATCATGAGGTACCAAATGGTGTTTAATTTGAGGAATTATGACACAAGGTATTTTACGGGAAAGTGAGTTCGATTTTTTTTTTATTCAGTGCATAATTTTGATATTATTTCAAATTAAATTCTACCTCAAATGACAAAAATAAATAGTTTTTCAAAGCTTAAGCATTATTATAAATCTTTTATAAATGCTTTCTAAAAAGAACAGATTTGCTTTTTTTCTTTTAGGATACAATAGCCTATAGCCCGTCTTACGACGGGATCAGTAAAATTTTTAATTTTTCAGAAGTAAAGTACCCTATGTATCTAAAAAAATGTTTTTTTTTTGGCTGAGAAGTATCTGACAACAAAAAATAATCGATAATTAAATTTAAAATTATCACAAATGTACCTAATGTATTGTTTAAGCCAAATATAAAAGAACATTATTTACGTAATATCTAAGTTCATCAATAAAACGTATGAAAATTGTGCAGAGGATATTTAAATAATTTAAAGAAAAGAATGATTAAATGAGATGTTTAAAGAAGAACATCATAATGCTAGAAAAAAATGTTATTTTGATTTATTTATTATGCGATAAATTGATAAATTTAATCGTCTGCTTTTAACCGGGGAAAATAGGGCTCGAAATAATGGCAATAAACTCTCGAAAAGGGGTGGATTTCGAAAGCTTTAAAGGTTATAGTATTTTTTGCTGTTTTATGAAGCATGTTTATACCAATTTATCGTAGAATCGGATGGATAATTTAGGAAAAAAAATTTACTCGCTCTGAATTTTCCTAACCCTAACTCATTAAGATTACAATATAGATGCCTCTATACATTCACAGGTAGAACCACTTCATAAAATCGAGGACAGACAAATAGATAACTTAAGCTATTATTATACAGGGGATAGGGAAGTAAAAGTTCATAAATTTAATCGCCTGCTCTTAAAATGGGGCTTGATATCATGGCATTAAACGCTCGAATAGGAGTGGATTTCGAATGTTTTAAAGACGACAGTATTTTTCGCTGTGATACAAAGCATATTTATGCGAATTTAGTTTAGAATGGGATAGATAGTTTAAAAGAAGATAAACTTTACTCTCTTTGAATCTTGCTAAACATAACTCATCAATTATCCAATATGAATGCCTCTATCAATTCCAGGTCAAACCGCTTCATAAATTCGAGGACAGGTAGACAAATAACATAGGATATTATTATATAGGGGATTTTAAAGCTGGCTTTTAATCTAGTCACACATAACTGAAACAGATATCAGGAACCGATTGGCTGTACCAAGTCTCTTGGTGCAAAAACATGTTTTAAAACCTTTAATGTTCGAATGATTTCTGCTAATTACATATCGATGCATAACTTAAATCTAAGTTATTATGGACTGCACAGAATAAAATAAATATGAATTTTAAACAACTCTGAATACTACAGCACGTCATATTAGTGATCAAGTATCGTTTGAAACATCCTATGATGCCATTTAGGAAATAGAAAAAATTTCGTCTTAGAAGATTTATTTGGTATTAAAATAAGTACTAAGAAATAGATTTTTATAATAGATAAAGCAGCTTGTTATGTTTTCAATATATGCACTTCTATAAAAGGTAAATTTATGTGCGCTAATGGAAAAATCATAAGGTATCGATCTAAATGGAAAATTTATAAATATCAAAAATCCCTTGAAAATTTTATAGAACATCCCCTATATAATGATAGCCTAAGATGTCTCTCCGTCTGTCCTCTAATTTAATAAGCGATTGTACTTGGAATAGATAGAGGCATCCATATTGAATTCTTGATAGGTTTGGAAACGTTCGAAATACCATTTTCCCTCTTTTCTAGCATTCAATGCCATTATTTCAAGCCTTTTTTTTCCGGTTAAGAGCAGGCGAATAAATTTATCAATTTATCCCATAATAAATAGGTAAAAAAAATTTTTCTTCTAGCAATATAGCGTCATTCTTTTAACCATCTTATTTAATCATTTATTATTATCAATTATTTAAATATCGTCTGTCTTATTTTCATACCTTTTATCACTGAATTTAGAAATTATCTAAATAATTTTCTTAAAATTATTAAATATCTACGGTAATATTAAATTTAATCCTTGTTTATTTTTTGTTGCAATGAAAATTTTATCCTGGCATTAACAACAAATTTTATCTACCTAAAGGGTGTAGTGGAAAAGATAGTTTCATTCCTTTACTTCCATTAACAATCCGAGTGGTACACACCGAGGAAAAAAGTCTCCAAAAATACAGTAAAGTTTCATTGTGTCAGTGACCGAAGTGTTCTATGATTTTTTACTTCAACCTTTGTCAAATAGATTGGAATACGGGAAACCTACCGTCGTTATTGTCCCTTTACTTCCGGTTATAAATAGATATATAAATAGACATTATAGATTGTTAATTTTTAATACACATAAAGCTCGTCAAGTCTCGATCCCATAAGAAATTCTATCCCATAAGAAATAATGGGTTCTAAAAGTACAAATAAAAATATTCTTTAAGAGAATGATTTCTATCTTTTTTACGAAAGTCATCCAAGCTATTTAAGTGGTGCAATTAGAGATACATCTGTTACCGCAAACGAAATACTTCGAAATAGAGATTTACAAAGCTATGAAAAGCTATCAGCGTCTTTGTGCCTCAGAGAGTAGGTGTGCAGTTCCTAAACAGTAGACCTGACCCTCCAACCTCAAAACTCCATAGGGGAAAACACTGGCAGAAATATACATTACATCCATTTTCGGAACGTTTTGGAGGTCGAAAATTGTACGTGACAACCGCTTTGAAGACATAATCTGTTTAGCGGAATTGTACGGGAAAACCGCTTAGAGGGTTAATAACTGAGGGAAAAAATGGGAAGGACTTAACGAGAATTTCGACGTAGCTAAGGAAACTTTGAATTATCTTTTTAAATGAATTCAACTTGATTCTAAACTGTATTCACAGCATCAGGAGACTTTAGAGGAGTATGATGTTAAACAAATTCTTGAGTGTTTACCAGATAATTCTCAGCCAAACTATTATATTTATTTGCCTCACAGAGTACTTTACAATTTTGGAAAATTAAAAATATTAGTGATCCCATCATATGACGGCCCATATGCTAGTTTAAAAGATTTCCCAACACTGACTCTCGAAAGAAAACCTGGTTCTAAGAAAACAGAAAAATTCTACAAGGTATTTTTAGAGGTATCTAAAAAAATACGCCAGACGTTAAAGAGTTAAAATGCAGAATAAACGTGTTTCTTACTTACATCTCAACTGCGCCACAAGCATCTTCAGTTATCTTAATCATCTCCTCATTGTCCACATCCAAACCTAACACATGCCCTGAAATTTGATCAAATATTAATATAAGATTAAAAAAAATCAATAAAAATATTAAACGTGCAGAAACGAGTGAAAACTACCTTTGTTCTTGATTAAAAATAAAAGAATTTTCCATTTTATTTATAATTACTGTTAATTTCAATTTTTGTACTCTTATATAATGTTTTAGGTATAAACAAAAGCACTAGGTCTTTTCTCACGATATAAGTATGCATACTCTCTCTCTCTCACTCACACACAATCATAAATATATATTCCAAACAAGCCCTGTCAATTAAATATATGGGCCAAATCTTTGGTGTATGTATGGGTCATATCTTTTTTGTAATATGTGAAGAGGGTTTTACCAGTTACATACCCACACACACGCACACACACACACACACACACACATATATATATATATATATATATATATATATATATATATATATATATATATATATAATATATATATATATATATATATATTATATATATATATATATATATATATATATACATATATATATATATATATATATATATATATATGTGTATATACCAATAAATATATATATCTATATATACATATATATATATACGCATATATATACCTATAAATATATATGTATATATATATATATATATATATATATATATATATATATATATATATATATATATATATATATATATACATGCATATGTATATATATATATATATATATATATATATATATATATATATGTATATACACACACACACACACATATATATATATATATATATATATATATATATGTTAAAACTTAACACTTTAATCCTAAACTAAACTTACTAACATCTCTATTAAAAAACCACCAAATCCGCAATTTCTTCATCTTTTTAGTGGCCTTTCGGTGTTAAACTCTTTTGTTTCCTTCCTGTTGGCAAGCTTAACTCGCCAACCTACTTGATGTTTAAGAGCACTTAAAAGCGCTTATAATTTGAAGAGTAACAAATTCCTTTCTTTGGGTTAGCGTCCCCAAGGTTATATAAGGCTGCGCGACGATCCTCTGTAGAATTTTTGCTCTGTACGCTGCCTAATTAACATGTTA
>CM063499.1:22741102-22746102 GCA_032207245.1 Pardosa pseudoannulata
ATGCGAAACTTAATAGTTAAGGTCAGCAGATTGTAATACAATTTATATGGTAGTAATATGGATTTAAAAGTTTTATATGGTTTGTTGTATGTAATAAAAGATTTATATGATATGTAGCATTATTGATTTTTATAATCGAAATTTTTAAGGATGCAATAAGATATGAGAAGAGGAATTGAAGAAAATATCTTAAGCGTCATACATCTTACCTGTCATATTCCTACAGGCTGAAATCTTAATGAAATCTATTGCGGGCTTGTCCTTAAATGTTGCAATGTTTTCAACAAGTTGGCGAGCTGAGTCATTCAAACCAGATATTCTGCTTTTCAAGGCACCATGATTAAATGCAGGGTTTATCAATTTACGATGAACTCTCCATACTTCATGGTTACTGCAAGGAAACATTAAACTTCAAACAAAATTTTCAGAAATGGAAAAAATATTAATTTAAAAATATTAATGAATTTTTTTATATTAAAAGTGTAGTCTGTTTGCTCTCATCAACTTGACAATAAACAATCTCCTTTCTAGAACAATTTTTCTTCTAGCGTCTATAATATGAATATAAACAGTAAATGTGTGCATATAATTTAAGAAGATATACAAAGTTTCAGTTTTAATAAATATAATGTACACGAATTAAGTTTGTAAAAAAGTTAAAGAACATTTCGAAGGAGGAATGTGTTAGTGCAACAAAAGAAATTTTAATTTAATGTTGTTTTACATTGCTAAACAGCTGCATGATAAGTTTATATATTACTACATTTGATGAAATTTCGTTTTCATCAGTAAGAATATTAAGTATAAAGATACAAATAAGAGAAATGATATTTTTAAAGTATGTGTAGAATATAAATAAGTAATTATGAATATGAATTTTTGAGTTAGGTCATTTTGAGTATCAACAATATCTATTCTGAATGACAAGCTAAATAAATAAAAATTCCATTAAAATCCTGTACCGATGTACTTTCTTACAATGGTCAGCAAGTACATACACAGCTGTGGACAAAAATTCCAAGATTAATTTAGGTGCAGCTGTTGACTCCAAGTTTTAGTGGGGACCCCTGAGGAGAGGTTATAGCTCACGGAGTTGAACAAGTGTAACAGTCAAGCCCAGGCAAGGATGTAGCCGTGAGATATGAGGGCAGGGTCTAAGCAATAATGTCAGTTTTAACAAAGGGGCCACCTTAACAGGCCCACCTAGGGGGTGCAAATGTGGGAAAATTTCACTAACATTTGATTGGACATCGAGATCTGATGAGCAAGCGAGAGAGCCGGGCTAGCAATCGATACCCGAACAGCATGTGTATGATCGGCATGCCAGCAAAGACGTCCTACAAAATAACTGCTGCACGTTTGCACCAAAGTCCAGCCTGTTGACAGCCCCAGCCTGCTTCTCTGTAATTACTGGAGGTAAATTTGATAATATTCATAATTATTATCTGGGACTCATAATCTTTTGATAAGAATATTTAAAGCTGTATTAATGAATAGAAAAACCAAATAATTGCTGGTCATGTTAAAAATACCGTAAATAGTAGCGTATATTTTACTGTGTTTCAACTTTGAAGATTAACACTGGTGTTTGGGTTGTAATTACATTATAAAAATTCCACTAAAGGAAAACTGTATGAAAAAATAAGTCCCAACGTCCACCAAATAATTTGATACTGACCTTCAATTTCATCGGATTTCATCACAAACAAAGTTTAAACTGTCAGGAAAGAAGATAACATTTCCAATTCTTTCGTTCTACATAAGTCTGATAAATTTAATTTTATTGCTTGTATCAACAAAAAAATTTTTTTTTGTATAGTATCTTCTTTTCATTTGTTCATATATTTATTTAATCGGTTATTCATATATAACCACATTATACTAGTATAATGTTAAAGAGACATATTTTCGTCTGTTGATAAACTAATTTATTAATTTATTTTCTTATTCCCATTTTTCTATTATTTTGCTGTAATTTTATATACTATATTAAAATTTGTGGGTATTTTTGATGTATAAATTTATGAAATTTGTATGAGCCAGAATGAAACAAAAATTTATATTTTCACTCACAAAATTTCGTGTTTTCACTGTCTGGACTGTCTTTTTGTTGACGACCGCGGCTTAAAGAACTTTCCGGTAGGGATATAATATGTAATGATATTTTTAAAGTTAAAATTTAACCAACTTAATTATGTTTATCTTGATAATTTTCATGTGTTTGATAATTTTTTGTCAACCTTAGAGTATATCTTTGTTTTTTATACCATGTTAACTACTTCAGAAACAACAAACTTCCTGCTATATAAAAGCTTTATATAACACTTATTATGCTTAAACTAAGTCACTTGGAGTCAATTTCTGACTCAATATTAAAAGTCTGATTGGCTTCCCCATACGACTATAAATACTAGATGTACTTGTTTTTCATACAGATGTTCGTGAGAGGACATACTAAATAAACCCCATTTCTTTTCATTGCAAAAATCTCTTTGACTTTTCATTTCTGCTACGTCTTCAATGGCCTCTTGATTGTATCGTATAGCGTAGATACTATTCTCTTTGTGATGGGATAAATTATCCATTATACATGTTATATGCATATATATATATATATATATATATATATATATATATATATATATATATATATATATATATATATATATATATATAATATGTATATATATATATATATATATATATATATATATATATATATATATATATATATATATATATATATATATATATATATATATATATATATATATATATATATATATATATATATATATATATATATATATATATATATATATATATATATATATATATATATATATATATATATATATATATATATATATATATATATATATATATGTATATATATGTATATATGTATGTATATATATATTTTATATACATATGTATATATATATATATATATATATGAATATATATATGTATGTATATATATGTATATATGTATGTATATATATGAATATATATATATATATATATATATATATATATATATAAATATACGTATGTATATATATATATATATATATATATATATATATATGTGTGTGTATATATATTTATAAATATATGTATAAGTATATATATTTATATATATAATCAATGTTTATTTTATTTCTGTGTGTATAGTTTCTAATAATGTTTAGAAGCACAGCACAGTAACTTAATAATTTAGTATTGTGTATTACTTTTCCTGATAAAAATAAACACATTTCACAATTATATGAACTAAGAATATATGTTTATCAGTAAGTGTTTTACCTTGTTAATAGTCCATTTCCAAAAATAAGGTTGTTCATGTGGTAGGGAGTAGCTTTGTCAGCCAGATTAACTTCATTGACTAAATACTGCAATAGAAAAATTGTTAATATACGATAGACTGTTAAAGTTAAGTTTCTATAACTCTCATTTTACACTGAAAAAATTTTTAAAAAGTAAAATTTGTTTTTTTGATACAAGTTATATATATTTAGAATTCTAAATATCTTATAAAAGGTGCCGAAAATTCATGTATATTATAAAATAAGAGGTATATTTGCAAATAGAACTTCGATAATCAAGGGTTGGAACTTTAATTGTGCAACTATTTATTTAAATGGAATACAAATGTGATTTATGTCACTACGTTTTACAGTCCTTCTATATAGTCGGCAGCATTGTGTATAACTCGTTTCCAACGATCTGGAAGTTGCAGAACATCTGTAGCAGAGCCTGTTTTGTTAATAGTGCGAATGGACCGGTCTATTGCAAGAATCTCTGGAACATTTCTGAAGCGAATGCTAAGAAGTGTTTTCTTCATCATACGAATTAAGTCACAAGGGCTTAGATCAGTGGAGTATGGTGACTGGTTAAGCACTACCCAGCTCCATCGATCGAACAAATCAGTCACATATTGAGCTGTATGTGGTCGAACATTGTCATGCAGTATGGTAGGGCGACTCTGAAGAAATTTCAGAATTTTTCTAACGTTCAGGCGTTTATTAGAATGTGCAGCACAATCGTATGTGCTAGTCCTGTCTTTAGAACCAGCTCACGAATTGCTTGGCATCAATCACTGTCTGTTACTGCGGTAACAGTATGTACTTCTGCATTGTTGACACTAGGACTACCTGGCGGATGCATGTCTGCCACGGTTTGGTGTTCTTCAACAGCAGGCTTTTATACTTCTTGCTACATTTCTGTAAGCAATGCAGATTCCTCGGAAGCCACTTGAAGCCCTAGAGGACATTGTCGTGATGTACGACCATAGATACATTCAAATTTTATCCATTTTCGTTGATTTTGTTTTGAAAACATACTAACAACAATTAATTTAGACTGCAAGCTCATACAAGGATCAGTTCTTTGCGTCTCTCCACATTTTTATGACTTAAAAAGGACGAGCCTTTTTGCTGAGTGGTAATGGGATTAAATTGACATACTTAGTACTAAGACAAAACTTACTTACATTGAAAATTTGATCTAGAGCAATTTTCAAAGCCATGTGTATCTGATAGAAGAAAATGGCAACAAAGAAATACGACATTTATATATTGCTGAGTCTTTACAATAACTTTACTTTAAAATATTACTTTATTCAATTATTAATTATTTATTTTACTCAATTTTTATACTTAATTATTTAAAATCAATTTTAGGCCATAAGGTCATACCAGGTTTTTTTCCCAAATTAAACAACTCAGAACAATTTCATAAAGACATACAAAATTTAGATTAAAAAAATTATTTACAATTTACATATGTACAGAAAAAAAAATGAAATCGATTGTCACTGCATTAAAAATTGAAAAATAGAACTTACCCAGTATTAGCCACATCCTTTGCAAGAACTCACAATAATATGGGATTGCGTCCCAAAAATTTTCTAGGATAATAAAAAATCTTTGAGAGAAAAATTTCTAATTCTCTAGAAAAGTCTCCTCTACTATTTTTTACTGATATCCTTTCTCTTA
>CM063499.1:22754170-22759170 GCA_032207245.1 Pardosa pseudoannulata
TCAGATTCCTTTTGGTTTGCTAACGAGTCACTTGGTCAGTCAAAATTGCAAAATCTGCTCTCAAGTTCTAATTTGATCATGCAAAATCTTGTGAGATTAGAAAAGTAGTAAAATTTACAATTTTTTTGTTGACAGAAAAACAGAAGAAATTTTCCTCTTAAGATTATTTTCTTCGTAGTATTGGATACTGTATTGGATATTGAATTGAGTCTATCAGAACCGAATTATTGCATTGAAGTATATCACGTTATTTTTGTAATGACTTATGAGCGATAGTTCCAAGGCCCAGGTTTACGACCTCTCGAAATTCCCTGTTCTCCCTTTCGGCCAACCATATTCCGTCCCGTAGTGCAAGAAGCTAATTTTCCTTGCTATACCAGTATCTCTACATTCGGCTCAAGTGGTTCGCGCCCCTCTCATTAATTCCAGAGTCATCAAGAAGTCCATTAGAGCATGCAGTAGTTTTCTAAATCCTTCCCAAGACTGTTACTCTGCTGCTTTCGTTGGCTAATACCGCTGTGCTTGCGATCAACCCACCACAGCAGGATCGATCCGGGAGGACCTCATATCCCTCCCAAGGCTGTTACTCTGCTGCTTTGATTGGCTAATACCGCTGTACTTGCGATCAACCCACCACAGCAGGATCGATCCGGGAGGACCTCATATCTCTCCCAAGGCTGTTACTCTGCTGGTTTGATTGGCTAATACCGCCGTACTTGCGATCAACTCACCACAGCAGGATCGATCCGGGAGGACCTCATAGCCCTACGGCCCGAATCGGGTAATTCACGTCAGTGCAGCCTTCTGAAAACCAGGAGGGAATTATAAATAACCCTATACAAGATGTTACAAAATCAAATAACATTCGACGATTTTAATTATTGTTACATTATGTCTGTTTCTTTCAGAATATCAGCAAATTTCATAATAAGAACGATTTATCCTTGGTTGTACATAGACTCTCTCTTGCCTTTCTTCCAAGAGGGAAGGAAATACCTAAAATGTATCCAGGAGATCAATAAAGTGTTGCATAAAGTAAGTAGTACTTTGTTTGAAATCAATCTGCAGGAAATCTGTTGCAGCCATCACGTTATTTCCTCTTACATTTATTAAATTATATATCTTTATGTTTGGACCGTAACGATCAGCAAGATTCCACTAATGTTTAGCACAGTAGCATGACCTAAAGAAGTTACATAAAAATATAAAAACAACAAAGTTCATTTGTTTCGTTCTCAAAACAACGTAAATAAAAAGCAGTTAAACAGAACATCCAAAAGAGTTGGCCGATAATACAAAACTAAGGTGCAAATTAAACATTCTGGCAAGTGACTAATTTATGTAATTTACCGATGGAAAAAAAACTATATCGATGAAGCAAAAACACGACGAGCAACAGGCAAAAGATGAACGTAAAGTGCCCCTTTTTATACTCCTTCTTGATTTCGTAAACTTTACAATTACTCACATGCTGAAGAAAAAAACCACAGAGCATACAAAAAACGATTTCCAAATAACTAACTAAACTGCTCTCACATGGGGTACAGGCATGAAAAATAAAACGAGATCAAGTAACCAAGATTAAAAATAATTAGAGTTACATTCCCGTGATTTATGTTAACCTTTATCAGTTTGAAATTTAATAGAAACCAACGTCACCCACTTAATTTAAACACACTTACTTGGTGTCAAAAAGATTAAATTATGATTAAAAGTTTAGCGAATTACAAGAACTGGGATCCGTGTATTTGGTAACATAGACACTTCTCCCATTTTTTGTAAGAAAAAAAACAGGAATTCGACTTGCCAAAAGTTTTACATTTTTCTTTGGAAAAATATAACATATCAACCACTCTTCCTTTAATAACAACCTTTAAGATATAAAAACAGTATTAATGCATGCATATAAATTAAAATCCAATAATCAGAATAAACACATCTATGAAAAATTCAAAATACAGTGTTAAGATACTTGCATATAAGAAAACTAAGTAAAAATTTAATTTAAACTGTATAGAGGTGTATCCTAGAACAAAAAATATCACAGTCCTTAAGTTCAAGGAATAAAAAATTGGTTTCTCCCGCATACTTGATCAGCCAACAATATAAACTTAGTTAGTTAGGAATCAAAAACATTAACACTTTAAACTCTAACATTAAGAGCTAGAAAAAAAATTACTCATCTCGATTTTTACCAAAACACAAAGATATTACGTTTAGTGCAAAAAGTTTGCATATAAATATCACACTGAATTATAACATTTAGATTTATAATACTGATTGAAATAAGTCCTTAAACTTCTTTAGGAATTTAGTAAGTTAATTTGCCCATGTGACCATTCATGAACAAATAACCTATACTGATTGAAATAACTAATTGTTTTAACATATAAGTATCCAATGAAATTTAAAAATGAAACATAAGACGTAACATAATCCATACCTGACGTCAGGATTTCATACAAAACTATATAAAAATGTTAAAAACTTTATCAAGCTGTGAAAGATAGAAATATATGCATACGAAAACATAATTATGAATACACAATGAGATAGTAAATTTGCTGATATAATATAAATACAAAAATATTTAAAACTTCGCAAATGGAGATGCAGTAAAGAAATACAAGTTAGTAAAACCTCTGAACTTCAAAAATTTTCAAATTTTATAAACAGTATTCAAGAACATTTTTCACAAATTCTTTTAAACCCTTTTGAGTTAATTGGTTTATAAAAATATCTGCCAAATTTAATTTACTCCTCATATATTTTATGCTAAACGTTTCATTATAATACAGTTCTCTGACATAGAAATATCTTATATCGATATGTTTGGTTCTATAATTCTCAAGCGGTGATTTTAAAAATTCTATCACGGTTTGATTATCGACAAGCAAAAGTGGTTTACTAACCAACTTAACAATTTTCTTTTAACCACATGCCTTTAAAACATTATCAAGCCACGTTAATTCTTTTATACTTTCTACCATGCATACAAATTCGGCCTCTATCGGACTTAGTGTTACAGATTTTTCTTTAAAAGATCTCCATACAATAAGAGCATTTCCCAAACAAATGAATCTTCCACCCATAGATATTCTATCATCTCGATTTGATGCAAAGTCCGCATCAGAATATCCTATCAAATTTGTTACATTACAATTTAATCTTAATTAATAACCACTGGTTTTCTGAACATAACCTAGCAGCTTCGTTGAAGCTGGTAGGTTATGTTCAGACCACACCAGTGTTCCATTCCCGGATCATTTTGAAATTGCAGAAAAAAATGTTTAACAGCGTACGATATACCGAGACGAGTTCTGTTAGACAAAAATTACAGACAACCCAAAATATTACGATAAAGAATTTTTTTTCATTTCTGCTTTTTCACATTCCGATTGAGTACATTGTCTTTTACTATAGATGGCTGATTGAACTATTGGTAGGGACGAAACTAGAATATAAAATTCTTCAAAACGTTTAACAACATCATTTATATATGGTATTTGGTGTATTAACATACCCTCACTTGATTCCACAAATTCTACACCAAGTAGCCTTCTAGTTCTACCCTAAAACTTTTAGATCAAATTTTTGTTTTAACTTACTTAACATATCTGAAATTAAATTGTCTGCATGTTTGATACGACAAGTTTGCAGGAAGTTTGATACGACAAGTTTGCAGGAAGTTTGATACGATAAGTTTGCTTCAGACTTGCACTACAAGTTTGCTGCAATTTGTATGACAAGTTTGCTGAAAGTTGGAGGTATGGTGACTTTGAAGTTTGTGTAGACTTGCTGCAGTCTTGTTTCAGACTTGCAGATTTGTCATGCTGAACTTGCTGCAAGTTTGCAGGCTTGCAAAGCAAGACTGCTGAAAGTTTGCTGCAAATTAAATTTGCTATCTGGGTATGAATTAACACAAGTATGTAATACCATGTTCACTCCAACATGCGAATTGTTTTTCCTCAGGATGAGCGTATCTACCGACACGACAATGCGACATGTCATAAAGCTCGAAGTGTGCGTGCATGATCCAAAGTGCACTAGGATGACTTTACCAGGAGTGATATTAGGATCAGTTTACTCCTTTAACCAGCTAATTCCTCGGACTTGAACATAAAATCTGTGGGACCGCCTCGATCGGGTTGTTTGCACCCTGAATCTTCACTTGCGTAACCTAGTGCAGCTGGCGACGGCACTGGAGTCGGCACATCGCAGTGAACACTTTCAGGAACCTAATTGACTCTTTTCCTACACGTCTCGCAGACGTCCGCTACACGAAAAGTGACTATTCTGAATTTTGACACGTGTTCACATTAATGTGACTGGACTGTGTATATCCAGAAGAAATAATTATGAAGTTAATGGGTTATTATAATAAATAAATGATTTTTGAATTCTATTCCTCAGATCCTAAATCAGCTGATTGGAGATCGACAAAAAGCCAGTTCACAGACCATAAATACATGCGGAAACATTATCCTGAATCTCCACCTACAGGATCCCAGTTTCACTAAGCAGGACGTCCGAGATCACTTGCTAAACTTCGTATCTGCGGTAAGAACTGTATTGTATGTAAAACGTATAAATAGTTGTATATCTCTATTTGTAAGCTAAAACATTTCTGTCAATGATAGCCGACTACAAGAAAACGAATTAAAAAATACAAAGATTTGCTAACTACGAATACGATTAAATGGCTTAAACCCTAAAATGTTAAGAATACTTATACTATAGTTATAAATCTTAAGTCTACACAAAAAGTAGTCTCCGTCTTTTTGAACTTGTGTTGTATTTCCTTTAGTAAAACTGCTTGAAAATCGTACTTATTTTTTCAGGGTTACGACACTGTTGCTATCACCATGCTGTGGTGTCTCTATGCTCTGGCTACTCATCCTGAAATTCAAGAAAAAGCCTTCTTCGAGATTGAATCCTTAGTACCGGACGGTGATATAACATACGATGATCTTGCCAATCTGAAGTATTTGGAATGCGTG
>CM063499.1:22764170-22766670 GCA_032207245.1 Pardosa pseudoannulata
GAATTGCAAGACCAGTTGGGGAGCGCTTGGTATCAATTACTTCAAACTACTTATGAGCACCTTGTGGAGTAATTGCCACTCTGGGTGCTGGGGGTTTAGAGGACCAAAGGTGGTCCAACATATTACTAATAGGTAGGTCATAATTTAATGGCTTTTCGATGTATAAATATACATGTGCATGTGTGTACATAAAAGTTACAACTATCACTATTCAGAGATCAAACTATTTTTATTTAAAGTGATATTAACCTTAAAATACTATTTAACAGGAAACTCTACGGCTGTATCCAACAATACCGCTTACCGCAAGGAGAGTCAGGAAAGATATACAGTGCGGTAAGTAGTTCGTGTTTCATAAATCAAAAAAGAATCAACGAATTTTATAGAACTATTACTGATTGATTTTTATAATGTGTTATTATAATATATCTTTACACTGTTGCTGCTGCATATTTCTTTAATCGAAAGCAACTTAAGTATGTCACAAGATTAAAGGATTAGAAAAAAATAATTCAGTTTCTTTTGTGTATAGAAGGTTAGTGTAAATTGTTAATTGTTAGTGTAGCCTTAAAGCGAGGCGATAGTACTTATACATGCAAGCAATAATTACCACGGAACATTGAGTCCCATTCCACTTTGAGAGGAAAAAGAAAAGTAAAGTCAAAACGTGTTGATCATGAACATGTTTATTACCTCTCATGTCTTTTTGAATCTTTCCACTCCCTAACCCACAAGACTTCTGGAAAAACATGAAATATTTATTTTACGAGATTCCAATGGATTTGTTTTAAGATTTCGTAACCAAAATCATTGCTGCTACAAGCATAATTAGCCCAGTACCAGGAATCATCATGTGGGTGCAACAGTCTTACATTCACCAGTGTGAGCTGTGCAAAAGCAGAATTTTAAAAAAATCCCAAGATGGCTATCAATTTGTCCTCTAAATTGTTTAAATTCTTATAGATTAATCTACAGTTTTGATTGGCTGCTTCTACTTCATCAATTATTTTCTCACAGGAAAATGGCATCGATATTATTTTCGTATACAAAAGAAAACCTATGTTTGGAATTCGAAATAACTGGATATATTGCAATTTATTTAATAATAGCGTAAAAATGTTAATTAGAAGACGATATATAAACGTTCTGGATGTTTAAAAAAATAACTGTTCTAAAAATACCGAAAAAAATTTAGATAAATTAAATAATTGTACTTCCATAAAAAAAAACGCTGTCGTAAGTGGAGGATTGCCCAAGACGGGCTAAGATCCGCCGTGTTTGTTAAAGGTGACTGGAACACGTGAAATACGTTCGTAGTCACAATGTCCAAGTTCTTAATCAATACCTCTGGGGTGCCAGGCTAAGCCTATGGGTAAATTCTAAGTTCCGGGGCTCTATTTTTGTACAAGGGATCGCCAAATTGTCGCCAAGTGATGTTTACAATTTGTGTATTAAGTTTATACCCAATTTCAAAGAATATTCTAAACAAAAAAAGGTTTGAAATTTTGTTAAGATGAATACAAATTTAAATTTGAGTTTTTAATGTATTTAAAGGCGCTTTTGTACTGTTTATTGAACTAAACAGCGCAGAATTTTTGCAATAAGTACATATTAAGCAAAATTTAAGCATTAGTTGGTTATACTTAGGCAATTATTCTTATAAAATATTTATTTATATTTATAAAATACGGTTGCTATATAATGAAATTATTATAAAACTATCAAAAGATTAAAAAGTAATAAAGTACGGTACAAATTACTTCTAGAAATTGTTAGTTTAAAATGGAAATATAAGAAAGGAGTAAATGTTTTAAATAAATAATAATTTTTTTAGCTTAAAATTCTGAAGATAGTAAGGGAGTGAAATAATTTTTCTTATCTAAGTGAGGTAAAGCTCCCTTTGATCTTCCGTAATAATAACGGTAGACGGTCGTAATAAAATTACTTTTATTACTTAGCGTATCACTTTTAACAATGTAATACACTATAAAATATTATAGTTTTAAAATATTTCTTCTTCATTTTGTATTAAATTAGACACAATTTTGAATAAAGTTCAAAAAGCAGTAAATAAAAAATATAAATGTGAAATATAACATCACGTGTTACTTTTCGAAAATTAAGCATAAAATATAAAATAAATAAAGCGCTAACCTAATTTAAGTATCCTGAGTTGTTGGTGGATATACACGTTTGATCTGATTTAATATTTCCTGAAAAGCATCTTGCGGATTTTCTTTTATTTTCCTCCACATAAATTCACAAAGGTAAGAATCAAATTTATTTTCACACTTGCGAACTGTGCGGAGGGATCTCTTAATTGAGTTCCACAAGCCCTCAATTGTATTGGTGTGAGCTCCAGTATTAAATTTAAAAAACGAAAAAAAATACCACAAGAGCTCAGGCAAAATGGACAAACCTCCAGAGCACAGCCGAAATGGACAAAGACTTAAAATGGACTCTAGAAAATCCAAATTCAGCGATTTTCGGGTATTGTTAG
>CM063499.1:22771670-22844170 GCA_032207245.1 Pardosa pseudoannulata
ATTATCAGCTTTTTAAAATAAGTAAGGTAAGGTTGATCCTTTCGTAAAACTACCTTAATCATACAGCTTGCAAAATTGAAATTAAAGTGTTAAGATAACACTTCTAGAGGCAATTACAATTCATCATAGAAGAAAAACTTGTATAAACTCCAGCAAAAAAAACAACTTTTTGCTGCTTTCTCTATAACTTTCTTTGCATGTTATAACACTTCATAACATGCGATAACATTCTTACTCGTTAAAATTCATCACTGCCAATATATTAAACAAAACGCTCAAAGCAGCATTTTTGGTGACAGCGTGATGTACTACTGAGACAGCATATAATTTGTAATTAGTCATCAGAAAAAAATTGTTGCTCTTTATGCATATTACTTAAAGTCGCCTCCACACTATAGTCCACCGCAAACCATTACCACCGTCTGGAGGGGGTTTGGCTTATCGTGGCCGATGGCGGCAGACGATAAAATAGACTTGGCGGACGATGGCTTCGGAGGCGGTTTTTCTCCAAAGATCAAAGGCAGCCAGATGCGCAACTAAAGTGCGCAGTAGACCCTATGGACGAATCAATGAGCTCAGCTCATTTAGTGGCCCAGCGTGTGGATGCGACCCGTGAACCATCGTTCGAGGTCACCATCAGGAAGTGGTGAACAACTGGCCATAGTGTGGAGGCTACATTACAATATATTTTTTCTACTCTTTTCATAATTTTCTACTCATATTATCAGCTTTTTAAAATAAGTAAGGTAAGTTTGTTCCCTTCGTAAAACTACTTTAATTATACAGCTTGCAAAATTGCAGTTAAAATGTTAAGATAACACTTCTAGAGACAATTTCAATTCATCTAAAAAAACTTGTATAAACTCCAGCAAAAAATAACTTTTTGCTGCTTTCTCTATAACTTTCTTCGCATGTTATAAGACTTTATGATACTTTATTAAACATGATTTGTTGCTGCATATTTTTTTTCGATATTCATTATTATTTATGAAGATTGTTGTTTAAAACAACATCTTTATACTCTTGTGTAATAAATAGAATTCATTTATGGATATAAGCTATGAATGGTACTGCTTACGAGCAATTTTCTATAGTCACACATATCTGTTTTAATTCGTTGCTCTTCTTACTACAGCTTAAATGGTGAAATTCGGTTTCATTTTTTCTTTGTAGCTTTCTGCTTAATTACTAATTTTTTTTTAGTGGTTTGACTGACCTTTCCCCTATATGACCAATTCCGAACGATGGCCGAAAGATTAGGGTGAAAGATTAGGGTGATGATCAGAGTTCGTGAGTTTGAATCCCATTGTGCCATGGATGATCTGAATTGGCTTTAAGCAGTAAGTCCAGGTCTCATTAGCCCTCATGCTGCAAAAAGTAGACCATAGCCCTCCAAACCAAACCAAACTAATCCAAACCTATTTAAGGTATCTGTCTACGTTGAAAATGTCATTATTTTGCCAAAAATCATATTTTTTTTATTATTATTATTTCTCTATTGTAAAATATCAACTTTTAGGCTTCTAAATCTGTTTTTGTTTTGTCTCTACGGCATTTTAAAAAAAAGTTACAACTGTTTAAACATCAGTGACAACTGTCAAAAAAAATAAATAAATAAAACCCCGGAAGTTGTGAATTTATAGCCTTTTAAAGAGCATTTTTTGGACAAAACTTTTTAAATTTTCATGAAGATTAGTTAAAACATTTTTCTAGCATTTTTAATAATTAGCAACTTGGCAATTAGAAAGTTTTGAAGTAAGAAAGTGTGGGGAATTTTAAACATGTATTTTAATTTTTTAATAGTTAAAGTTGCTTTCATAAACTTCAAATGCGTTTTTCTCAAAACAGCATTTAAATAAAATGTTGAAGCTTAAAATGTGATTTCTCAAAAAATTCTTAAAATATTTTGTTGAAAATTATTATGAATGCTCTTGATAGTATTAACTAGTGAATGACCTAAAAGCTTTAAATTTGGATAATTTTTAACGATGTTACACTCATAATCAGAAATAAAGGTAATGAAAATTCGATAAAAATTCAATGTGTATGATTTTGAAGGATCAACATTTTTTTTAGCAAATGTAAATTAAGCAAAGATTTGAGGTGATTCACTAGTCTAGTGTATAAGAAATGTGTTGCATCAAAAAATGTTGAAATAATTTAATTTATTAAGAAATTAGAACTTTTGAAAAAAACCGATTTTTTTACTAAATTTTCTTCATTTATCAGAAATTTTATAAAAAAAAACCTCTTCAGGAATAATTTTTTAAGTTGAATTCTCTATGATAATATAAAAAATAAATCTAAAAATGTAAAAACGTGAACTAGTTTCTACGCTTAAAGAAAAAAGTTCTCCGACGGGTTCCTTAACAGATGTCCATTCTTACGCTCGTAGAAAAATAATGGAGAAATAATTCGATGACTTTAGAAAGAAATTGTTTATCATTATTTGTAGAGTGGTACAACATTTTTATCAAACATCTCTCTCTATATGTAGTGTAGTGTAATATGGAGTGGGTATTTCTAAGGAACAGCATTGAACCCAATTCTGCTGTCAAGCATCAAATTTGATCTGCAGTAAAAAAGTCACTACTAGGTTATAACTTCCACATCTACTTATTTGCTTACATTATCCCTCCATATAACCAATATTTTCTCTTTTAGTAAAAACGTAAAAATGACTGAGTACAGTCAATTACAGTATTAATTTCGAAAATTCTTTTGCAGGTAAAAAGTTTGCCATTTTGGAAATGAAAGTTCAGTTGTTACACGTTCTACGACGGTTCGAAATCACGACTGAAGATAGAATAGACGAGAATGACCTCGATTGGAATATTATCTTAAAGCCAGAAAAAAACATTCGATTCTCCTTCAAGAAACGCCATTCTGAAGATTTAAGTTAATGAAACCTTAATTTTAGTAAATAATATCTCTCCTTGAATTTGTATATAAATAAATGTATGTGTATAGATATTTTATGTGGAACTTTTCCTATGACAGTAGGGTAACATTACACAGTTTGGAGAAAAAAATTGTAACTGTATCTCTAGAATTACGATGATTGTTAGTTGATAATTTAGGATCAGCAAGATTATATTATACATATTGCATAGTAAAGTCTTTAGCCGGCATTTTTCTGAACAACGTTGGTCGTGGATTTATACATTCAATAACAAAATTATTTTAAATAATATAAGAATCGCTTTATAGCACTTTTAAATTATGTCGTAACTTAAGGGTTACCAGGTTCGACCGTCGTAGTTGTCGACAGCCGACATCGCTCAGGAGCTCTCGTACCTGACTTCCCTGGGCCAAGCCCTTGAGATGCGTGGCAGTAGATGCATGAAATGAGACATATCTGATAAATTGGAACACGATATTGAGGACAAGAATCGAAGTTAAGTTAGGAGATATAAAATGTAAAATTTAGTTTATAATAAGCTAAGGTTCACGAGTTCAGTGAAAGCAAGAAAAACACATAATAAGTTTAAGTTGACATTAAGTACAAGGTTAGGTAATCAAATTAATAAAACTCAAATGAGATAAACGAACATACTGAGATAAGATAAGTTATATCTAAGTTAAAGACAATTTTTTTTAAATTAAAACATTAAGAGAAGATAGAAGCATACAAGAAGCATAGTGGACATTGGACACTGGAATGAAGTATTTTGGGGCACCTGTTGACGTAGTCCCCTTATCCCCAATGTTAACTTTGGTATGTAATCTAATTCACATGCTTACTGACTGATGACTTTTAACCCTCCGAGTGGAACACATCTAGAAAACAATTCTCCAAAATACGCTGATATAAGTGGCCAAATAGTTCTATGATTTTTACCTTCACCCTTTGTCGACTAGAATGGAATATGGAAAACCCACCCTCGTTATTCTCCCTTTACTTCCGGTTATATATATATATATATATATATATATATATAATATATATATATATATATATATATATATATATAGATATAGATATATAAATAGATATTATAAATTGTTAATTTTAATACTCATAAAGCTCTTCAAGTTTGGAATACTATCCCATAAGAAATAATTGATTCTAAAATTACAAATAAAAATATTATTTGAGAGACTTATTTATATTTTTTTACGAAAGTCATGGAAGATATTTAGAGGGTGCAATTAGAGATACATCTGTTACCGCAAACGAAATACTTCGAAATAGATATTTACAAAGCCATGAAAAGCTATCAGCGTCTTTGTGCCTCAGGGTGTAGGGTTGCATCCCTCAAGAAATATCAGTGAAAGAGGGGTGCTGTTCCTAAACAATAGACCTGACCCTCCTACCTCAAAACTCCATGGAGGAAAGCACTGTCAAAAATGTACATTACATCCATTTTCGGAGCGTTTTTGGTGGTCGAAAATTGTACGTTTTGAAGTCATCATCGGTTTGGCGGAATTGTACGTGTGAACCGCTTAGAGGGTTAAGTAATATATATAACAAACAAACACCAAAAAAAGAAAGAAAGGGGAAGAGAGAGAAAAGAAGGAAAAAGAGTACATACAAACACAGATGAACATAATTAATACATTTCAACATGAAGGGGATAAATCTTCAGTAGCCCTATATTTTTTTTCCACTCAGTGAAACTCTTTTACAAATAAGATGACAATGCCTTTTAACATAAACAAACAATTTTGATAAAACATATACATTGAAAATCAGCAATTACATAGAACATAATAATAAGAGTAACTGAGGGTTTTAAATTTTTTTTAACACTAGATTGCCCGAGATTTCTTGTATACCTATATTGCCCAAAAACAGTCAAAATGACTGCACTGTGAAAAAATAACAAATATGTAAAGAAATTTGTTTAAAATTAATTTTTAATATTTCTTATATTATTAACAATTAAACAACAAGTTATTAGTAAATATTAACAATAAAAAAATTTACTTTATTTAAAAAAAAAAATAATTTATGCATTATTACTTGTACATTTTATGCAAATGAAAGTGGAAATGTTTTTATGTGTACATCGTCTGCAAACATACCTTTGACATTTTTCACATATATTATTTGTTTTGTTGTTGTGGTAAAGTCGTACTTGACAAAATTTGCGTTTGTGAGAATGGGTTGCATTTGATGATGTTGCAGTTGATCTTTGTGGGTCTTCATGTTCTGATAAATTTTTCTGTCTTGCAAATCTATATTCGTTGGAAAGATGTTCTGCTAATTGAAATAAGAACTCTTTTCGTTCTATTTGTATTCCTGTCGTTTCTTTGCAAATGATCCAAGCATTTATGACAGCCAAATCTAAAATATTGAAAAATATTTGGAGGAACCATCTACGAGAACTAGCTTTTACTGTATATTTTCTGGCCATTTGATCCGCCATATCAACTCCAAATTTTGTACTGTTATAAAATTGAATTGATTCTGGTAACATTTTTTTATTACTTTTATCAATTTTAACAAATTTAGCAAAAGAAATAAAATAAACAACTTGTTAGAACAACACTTTATAAAGATTCGAATAACTAGTACTACTTTAGCTTATTGAGCAACTGACACTTATCAAGTATACGCCCAAATCGACAATTTATCATGCATCGGTATGTTACCGTAATCGAAAAAAAAATGTTATTTCAATACAAAGCCGGACAGGTCATATAAGAAATTTACTCAATTCAATAAATAAAAATCTTTTGATTATTTAAAATTTCCCAAGCAGTCAAGCCGAACGATGGCCAAATGGTTAGGGCACTGACCTTCGGATCCGGAGTTCGTGGGTTCGAGTCCCACTGTGGCATGGGTGTTCGTAGCCGTTCGGAATCGGCTATAAGCAATAGGTCCCGGTCTCGTTAGCCCTCGTGTTGCAAAAAAAGTAGACCGTAGTGCTCCCAACCAACCAACCAACCCAAGCAGTCAAAATGACTGCTTCTGGGCAATATAGGTATAACACATATATATATATATGTACGGAAATAAAGGAGGGCGGAAGTAACTACAATTATTCATAAACCCATTTATATGTTATAGAAAAAGTCACCAAATTCTAAGAAACTGTGTCATTATATTTCACAATTGTTTTTCTAATTGAAATTAAAAAACAGTCAAAATGACTGCCTTGGGCAATCTAGTGTTAAATGGGCTGAAGATATTTACAATATAAATTAATTTCCGGGGACAATACCTGTTGTAAGTACCGTAGTCGCCCTAGGACGTCTAGGATTCACAAACGGGTCATATTCTGGAATATTGACTATTTCCTCATTATTAATTGTATACATTTTGTCATAGAAATTGAAAGTTTTTTAATGAAGTCCCTAATTGGCTCAACACCCAGGTCCCTATGAATTACGTCTTTCCGCAAGTAACGATGACCTTTTATAATTGATCTTAGAGTTTTATTTTGGATAATTTGCAATCTCTGGATCTGTGAATTGGAAGCAGAGCCCCAGACCGGGGCTGCGTACAGGAGAATAGGCCTTAACACCGTCTTGTACAGTAGAACTTATTCCCATTCGATCATGGTACAGGAAGTGAGCTAAGGATTTTTTTGCTTTATAAAACTTAGCAATATTATAACTGATATTACTCTTCCAAGTTAGCCTACTATCAATTAAGATACCTAAGTATTTAATCTCCCTCTCAAAGTCAACCGACTGTCCACACACCGTGACCGGAGGAGGAGGAATACGATTGTAACTAAAGAAAATTGCTTTAGTTTTGGCTGGGTTAATTTTTATCCGCCATCTCTCGAACCAACAGTCAAGGATATTGATGTGTCTTTGTAAGTACAGGTGCATGTATCTAGTGTTAATATTTTTAGCAAAGATTGCCAGTGTCGTGATGATGTGGTATGTCATTAACGTATAAGTTAAACAAAATAGGTCCAAGCTTGGATCCTTGAGGAATCCCAGCATTAATAGGCTTGTGTGTGGCGGACTGTGAAGGACCTATCGAGAAGGTAAGAGTGAATCAAGCGTATCATGGCAGCATATCAATTTGTATTTTATGAATTTATAGATGAGGCCACTGTGCATACTTTGTCAAAAGCCTTCTCGATGTAAAAAAAAAATAAAAAAAAAAAGCTCCAGTATGCATATGGTTTTTGAATCTATCATGGATGAATTCGGCAACGCGTAGCAACTAGTGTGTGGTAGAATGTTGTGCTCTGAAGCCAAATTGTGAACTGTTTATAATGTTATGTGAGTTGAGGAAAGTGTTAATCCTGGTGCATAAAATGTGTTTTATTCATTACAAATTAATAAATTATGATAAAATAACTGATTTGCAAGATCAAGATATAGAATTACAAAATTTGCGTACGAATTCTTCATGTAATTTTAAACAATATCCATTACCTTCTGGAAAATTTTTGTGGTGCAGTACTTCAACCAAAAATATTCGACCATATATTCCTCAATCTTTTCGTCAACAAATCTTCCAATATATTCATAGATTATCACATCCAGGAATAAAATCAACTGTTAAAAAGATGACTTCAAAATTTATTAGGCTAAACATTAGAAAAGACATTCAGTTGTGGACTCGAGCTTGTATTTCCTGCCAAAATTCTAAAACCAATAGGCATACAAAAACAAAGTTGGGTAAATACGAAATTCCATCAGAAAGATTTTCCGTAGTTCACATAGATTTGATTGGACCTCTTCCTCCCTCTAAAGGAAAAATGTATTGCTTAACTTGTATTGACAGATTTTCCAACTGGATGGAAGTAATTCCTTTAGACAATATTTCAGCTGATACAGTCGCAAGAAGTTTTTATAGCAACTGGATTGCTCGCTTTGGAACACCATCTCGACTGATTACAGATCGAGGTACACAATTTAAATGTGAGACATTACAAGTTTTATCTAAAATATGTGGAATTAAACTGCAACATACTACGGAGTACCATCCTTCCTGCAATGGTAAAGTAGAAAGTTTGCACAGACCTCTTAAGGCAGCATTAAAAGCTCATAACAACCTCTCATGGGTAGACACATTACCAACAGTACTTCAAGGATTACGAACCGCTATTCAAGAACATTCGAAATTCACAATAGCTCAAATGGTCTATGGTCAAAGCCTGCGACTTCCTGGAGAATTCTTTTGCGAACCAAGTACTCACATAACATCGGAAACCTTTGCAAAAAATTTACAGAAATTTATGGAAGTAATAAGACCAAGAATAGTAAGAGTCGACGCGGACCAATAACACAAGCAAAAAAAAAAATCGTAGACAATAACATTTGTCTTTTAACTTATTTTAATAATCTTAATGCCAGCAGCAACGTGAGGCCATCACTCGCAAAATTCTCTTTTTAAACTACAAAAGTGTTGCCACAAAAATGCAACTAAATTATACTACAAAACAAAACATAGCACACTGAGCATAAAACATAACAGTACAAAATGTAAGACATAGAGTTTGAGGATAAACAGCAAAACAAAATACAAAACATTAATAAATGATTCAAACAGTAAGAACCAATGCGTACGCACCAATTTTTGTTCATAAAGATCTGAAAACTTGCTCTCACATTTTTATACGCATTGATAGGGTTAAAAAGCTCCTAGAACCACCCTATGAAGGACCGTTTCCTGTAATTGCTCAAAATGAAAAATATTTCACGATTGAAGTAAAAGGCAAAAATGTCAGTGTGTCATTAGATCGATTAAAACCTGTTTACTTATTACCAGTCGATGAAAATACCTATTCAATACATCCAACCGATAATGTTCAACAATTTACAGAGACTCCTCCAGTGACATCGCAGACTCAAAATTTGCAAAAACAAGCTTCATCGCCATCATTTACGGTTCAACCTTCCTCGTTCAGGTAGAGAAATAAACCTGCCTTCTCATTATAAAGACTATATTTAGAACTATATTTTGTAAATTTTAGTTTGTACAAATAGTAGTATTTAATTTACATTTATTAATTTTATTTATCTTTTAATATATTTAATTACTATCGTAACTTTGTTACTGGAGAGCCACAAAAATGCTACTAAATTATACTACAAAACAAAACATATCACACTGAGCATAAAACATAACAGTACAAAATGTAAGACATAGAGTTTGAGGATAAACAACAAAACAAAATACAAAACATTAATAAATGATTCAAACAGTAAGAACCAATGCGTACGCACCAATTTTTGTTCATAAAGATCTGAAAACTTGCTCTCACATTTTTATACGCATTGATAGGGTTAAAAAGCTCCTAGAACCACCCTATGAAGGACCGTTTCCTGTAATTGCTCAAAATGAAAAATATTTCACGATTGAAGTAAAAGGCAAAAATGTCAGTGTGTCATTAGACCGATTAAAACCTGTTTACTTATTACCAGTCGATGAAAATACCTATTCAATAGATCCAACCGATAATGTTCAACAATTTACAGAGACTCCTCCAGTGACATCGCAGACTCAAAATTTGCAAAAACAAGCTTCATCGCCATCATTTACGGTTCAACCTTCCTCGTTCAGGTAGAGAAATAAACCTGCCTTCTCATTATAAAGACTATATTTAGAACTATATTTTGTAAATTTTAGTTTGTACAAATAGTAGTATTTAATTTACATTTATTAATTTTATTTGTCTTTTAATATATTTAATTACTATCGTAACTTTGTTACTGGAGAGGGATTGATGGAGTAGCACAGATTCAATGATTTATTTTTAGTTTTAAAATCTTTTGCTGTTTGTTATTTTGAAAGTTTTGGTTTTTGCTATAAAATTTTTATAAAGTATATATGAAATAAAAGTTGTTTTAAGAAGACTGGAAAATGTTTCACCTCTTTTAATTGGATTATTTTCCTGATTAAGGGATAAGAATATAAATATATCTCAAACTAGGTGTGTAATTAATTTAATATTGTAGTAATACACGATAAACTCATTACTTATTTCAGTTTCAGCATTTCCAGTTTTAAAAAGTTTTTCTCTAGAAATTTCTTCTAACTGTAACATAGATTTTGCTTTATTTTCTACTAACTTTAAGTTTCGAAATTTTTCATCTATCGATAAATCCTTCTCAGTTTTCTCAAACTCATTTAAAGCTTTTGTAATTAATCTCCTGAACTAAGATCGGGGACTACTAAATATAGGAGGGGAAACTGAGTTCCCTCTCCTATTTTTGGCGATATTTTAATGGCGCCAACCCCTTCATGTAGAGATCCGGAAGGCTGACGTTTTGAGCGGGAGCGGATTTTCGGCATGAATAAAAAAGTAATGAAAGGGTTACTTAAGGAGAGCAGGCTCTGAAATGAACATAAGCTAAAGAATAACACAGCGAGAGGAGAAAGCAGTCTATTAATTGGCGCTTTATTGCCCACTTGGCAGGGGAAACCCAGTTCTTCAGTCTACTCCTGAGATAGTTTGGATTTAAGAACATCCATTTTAAATAAACAAAATATCTTTAATAACATATTATAGTCCTGTCGCGGACACCAGATGTTAAAACAAATCACTCCCTTTTTACTCTAAATGAAAAGACTCTCTTTTACCGACTTATAAACGCCATTTTTATTATAACATCAACTTCAGAAAAAAATTCTAAACTCTCAAAAAAAGAAAAAAAAACATTGCCATTTTTTGAAACACAAACTTTTTTAAGGGGAAATATTAGAGTCCATAGAACAACTGTGATTAGAGTCAAAATATTTTACAGAGATTGTTAATGAGCGTAGGGTCCAGCTGATTTCTCCCGACCACAGGTTTAGGATTTTAATTTTCACTGTGACCACAATCAGGGTGCAATAGCGCGCTTTTATATAACCAATACAATTAATTTTTGTTTGGCTAAGAATATTTTACTTATTTCCACGTAAAATTATTAATTTTAAGCAAGACATTTAGATTAAATTTTCAGTAGTTTTCGTTGGAAAGTATTCAGCATGGATTTTACTAAGGTGTAAGGTGATTCATTTTCTTCATTGGTATTTTAATTTTGTTTTTCTGACCTTGCTTTGCTTTAATTGGATTAAGCATACAGAATTCCTTTTTTAAGTGTATTTTTTTTTATTTGTAGTCCAATTGTTCCGTTATGTGATCTTCGATTAAAATATAAGAAGCTAGATGATATGGGTGGTAGTATGTCAACACTTAGTAGAAACTTGAAGATGATGTACGGCAGTCAGGTATGGATACAATATTGACAGTATTATTGCAATAATTTATTACAGCTTAAATATTGTTTTCAAAGCCTTGTTTTTTTGATGAAATCGTTTTTTCTTCACTATTATGTTTTTGTTTCGTTTACAGTCAAAATCATTTGTTTACTTTTAACCCATATTGTACCACACCAACTAAATATTTCTGTAAGTTAATAAAATTTCATCCATATCATTAATATGGTGTAATTAAGCATATAAAACCAAAATTTTGAAAAAATATTTTTATTTTTTTAAAGTAATTAGCTGTCCTATAAATAGGACAACGGTCCAATACACTGCTAAAATTTAACAAATATCACTTTCATCTCATTAGGCTGATTCATAGGCGAAATTTGTAGAAATAGTAAATGTAAAGTCCAACATTACATTTTAAGCATACTGTTGTTGTTTTTTCTTACAGTTTATGAACTATGATCTTTGATAAGGGATTGTAAAAAAAAAGGATATTCATTGTACGATACTAACATCCATAATTTATATCCAAATTTTAAAGGTTTATTTTTCATGAACATCTTGTAAATGTGCCTTCCTATATATCTTACCATTCTTTCATCGATGGTGAGATTTTCAGAAAATATACCAAATTGCTTCAAGGTTATGTTGATTTTGTCATAAAGAGGTCGAATTTTATAATAACAATCGTGTGGATCAATTGAAGAATTATCGTTAAATTGAATAAAGGGCTTGGTGTCATTCTGGGCATAGCGTTACTCACTAATGTAGGTCCATTTTCCCAGTACATTTTTTTTTGCGTGGTAACTAATAGTACCTACTAAAGAAATTGACACCTAGAAATTGCGTGAGTTCTGTTTCTGTAATGCTCAAAGAATGTGTTTTTTTTTGGGGGGGGGGAGGGAGAGCTGCATACCGATTTGTTTATGTTTAAGTAACAGATATTATGCCCTGAACCATCATGTGGAAGAGTTCAACTGAAGTTTTTCCTGCAACCACGCTTATAATTTCATAATCTCGTGTTGAAATTGAATCACTTAATAATTCAAATTTTGGTTGACGTTTTACCCACTGGGTTTTTTTTTTTCGGTGGAAGATGACATTCTTTATAGTTATTTGATAAAATTTCAATACCAGCGGTATTTTAAATTTTTAGCCCATCATACTTTCATGGCTTTTCACATTTTGTGGCTGAATCATCTATTTCTTCTTCATCACTAACAGAGTCTGGATTAGGAGGAACAATACCAATTTCAAGATAATCAATTCCTCATCACTTAAAGAATTCATATATTCGAGAGTGTCTTGGACTGTTGAAAATCTACGTGGCATTTTTACAGAAGCAAAATGCAGAGTAAAGTATCCAAAATTTTAGCAGAAAAGAAATAGAGCTGCATGCAGCACTAAACACTAAACAAATTTCCACCAAGCATGAGAGTAAAAGATTAAGTTTAACTTGCAATCTAGAGTTTTCCTGATTACAATAGACATATATTTCCCCTTGTTGTGTCCAGGTGTACGAACAGGTGTTTGAACAGGTTTTCATTGAAAGATAAGAAAAGAATGTGCGCTTTGAATGCAATAACGAATTCGTGGAAAAATAATCCGGATTGGACCGTTGTCCTATATTTAGGACACCTTTTTTATATTTACAAAATACACGTGTAAAATATATTTTTGAACAAAAACGCTCAGCTACATTATTAGTTCTGTTTATAAACTGCAAGTAACCTCCACGAAGTTTGAAAATAATAATAATAATGAATATAAAATTAAAGATTAAAAAATCACAATTTTTAAGGGGTTGCTGAAAATAGATTTTACAATCCAATATAATTTTAATTCTTACTTTTTTTTAACTATTATGCTAAACTGTGTCTATTTTAAAAGTGTTAAAATAAAATCCACTGAGGAAATATTTATAACTTTGTTATTAAATGGATTTACATTTGCTGTCCTATTTATAGGACAGCGGTCCAATATGGGTTAAGTGTATTAAGGCTATTCGTATAAGATTTATTTATATGTGAACACTGATAGGTTAAGTCCGTAAAATGTCAGAAATGTTTTCTAATAAAGTAAGCCAGAGCTTAGCGATTATCGCTAAATTGGCAAGTTCGTAACTAGGATTTAGAAATTGGAATGTAATTATAAACATTGAGATTAGAAGTGGAAGCAAATTATTAAAATGTTAGTGAAAATTTTAGATTTATCCGGTTTTAGTAAAGATGTGTGGTATGATCTTTTTTGGTAAGGCTTTGCTTGTTACCAAAATTGATTGGTTGTCATAGTGCTAGTTCATTTAGAAAGAGAGAGAGGGAAATAAAAAAAGGAAATGTAAATAATTCACTTTTTGAGCAAGCAGGCACTAGCATACATTTTTAAAATAAACATGAAATTTTATTTTAATAAAATTTGAGAAAATCATAACCAAATTTGCTCATTACATAAACAACAAAATCATTGAAACAATTGTTCGTGATATAAGATGATAAATATGAAAGTGTATTAATCTTTTCAGATGGAACAAACAGCATATGTCCCGAGTTCGACTAAGTTCTGATGGGGTGGGAAGGGCCTGAACTAGGGTGTGGCATTTGCTACAGGTGTATCAGTCAAAGGGGTGCCGCACCATGATGGAAATGGGGGTCCGAAAGAGGACAATTTGCCTCAAATAGAAATAAGAACAGTTGATAAAAAAACTTTTTATTATAAAATCCAATGTGTTTAAAATTATTTTTATGAATTTTCTTATTTTTTAAAATGCTTCTAGAAATTAAGCTTCTTATAGATTCATACAAAATGTTTACCAAATATTCCTAATGTGCCTTAATATAATTCCGGATATTCGTTTTAAATTTGAATTTAATCAAGTTATTAAAGCTAAATTTATATTTAGAAATTTGCTAATTTTTTATGAAAATTCAACGTCTTAATAAAAAGTAATTCCCACAAACTATTCAGTTTATCTGCAAAATAATATCCCCAAACTATTCATAAATAATTTTAAGTATTAATAAGGAAAAATAGAAAAAAAAAATTTAATTAATATACTAGGAACATTTTAAGAAATTAACAAAATATTTTGTGAGTTCATTCTGAATATATATGTATATATATATATATATATATACACATATACACATTCATACATATATATATGTGTAAATGTATAATATATATATGTATATATGTGTATATGTGTATATATATATATATGTGTATATATATATATAAATGTATATATATATATGTATGTATATATGTAAATGTATATATATTTATACAGTCAAACCTGTCTATGTCAAATTATTTCAATTTCCCTACATTTTCAATAAAAATTTAACGCTTTTTCCAATCGTATCTCAAGTTATTTTATTCCCAAACCTGTCTATACCGAATTTTTGTTAGAAACAACATTCCAGTTAGAGCCTTATTGCCTTAACAACTGCACAAGTTCCCCTTTCCAGGAAATACACTTCTAGTTTTCTCTCTTGGGGGGGGGGGGGTTATTTGGGCAGGGACTCTGTGGGAATTGTACTAAAAATGCACAGTCGGAGAAGAACATATAAAAGAAACTGGCTGAGGAAATTGATGAAAACCTGAAGGAATGGATGATTATCAGAGAGAAACTGAATACTGACACTTCATTTAAAAATCTTATAGAAGTAGATGAATCAGTGGTAATGAGCGGAACATTATTAACTGATTCCGAAATTTTAGAAAATGTTCGTGGAATTTCAGATGATAAAGAGAATTAGAACAAAGAGGACAGCATCGATGTAGAAAGAGTTGTTACGTCAAAAGATGCAGAAAACACTAAGAATTTTTCTTGAATTCCAAGAAAATATTGATCAGGATTGTTTCGCCACTGTGTCAAACTACAAAAAAATGTCCAGTCTAAAAAAGTTTTGCATCAAAAACTTCTAACAGATTACTTTCTGTAAGATATGTACATAAAACTAAAAGTACTTCAAATTTTCAATTTATTGTATTGTGTAAAGAAATTTTCTTAGTCTATTTTCATAAAACCTGTGTATCTCGAAACCTGTCTATCTCGAATTTTTTTTTACTCCCAAGAGATTCAATATTGACAGGTTTGACTGTATATATATATATATATATATATATATATACACACACACACATATATATACAGTCAAACCTGTCTATCTCGAATCTCTTGGAAGTAAAAAAAAAAAAAAAAAATCGAGATAAACAGGTTTCAAGATACACAGGTTTTATGAAAATTTCTTTATGCACTAAAAAAGATTGAAAATTTGAAGTAATTTTAATTTTATTTACATGCACGACTCCTTTTCATTGTTTTGCAGCCGTTTTCGAAGTTCTTTTGTGTGATATTGTTTTTCATGACTGGGTGGAATTCCAAATTTAGTGGCGACTACGCTTTTCTTCATAGAAGGGTTTTCCTTCAAAAATGACAGAATTTCCATTTTTTTCGATGGTTAAAACATTCAATTTTCTTTTAACACCTACCATTTTTAGCTCTAAAATTGAGACAGCAAGTTGGGAGATGATACTTTAGTCATTAGACTATAGACTGAGAAGCAGTTCTATTTCCAAAAAGAAATTTCTCCCGTCTCCTATTCCCCTCTCCTCAACCTGATCCCTTATTATTCCAGAGCAGAGAATCCGATTTTAGATACAATTCCCACCGAGTCCCTGACCAAATAACCAAGAACTAGAAGTGTATTTCCTGGAAATGGGAACTTGTGCGGTTATCAATGCAGTAAGGCTCTGAACTGGAATATTGTGTTTCTTAAGAAAATTCGAGATAGACAGGTTTGGGAAAAAATAATTTGAGATAGGTTTGGAAAATACGTTAAATTTTTATTGAAAATGTAGGGAAATTGAAAAAATTCGACATAGACAGGTTTTCGAGATAAGCAGGTTTCGAGATAGACAGGTTTGACTGTATATATATATATGTGTAAGTGTATATATATATATATGTAAATGTATATATATATAGATATGTAAATATATATATATATGTATGTGTAAAGGTATATATATATGTAAATGTATATGTATATATATGTAAATGCATATATATATATATGTATATGTAAATGTATATATGTGTATATATATATATATATATATATATATATATATATATATATGTTTATGTATTTTTTACTATATTTGGTGATTTTGTGACAGTGTGCAGACCAGCTTTATGCCACACGTGCTAAAGGACCTAATTACAGCACTGGGGGTGTGACAGTTTTGACTGCTTACTGTGTGTGGGTGGGATAAGAATTTCTTTGACCACTTTATCAGTGGAGAACTCTATTTAAGTCTGTCTTAGAGGGGTGAGTAATTAACTGTGTTTTTATGTCCCATTGTAGCAAGAGCCTGTATATATTTACAGAAAGCCTATTTGAAAAGGTTAAAAGTATGTATACCTTGTTTAAAATTATAATAAATATTTTTATGTTCAGCAGGGTTTGAAAAACATTGGTTTTATTAGGGTTTTCAATCAAAAACAGTATTAAATATGTAAGTGATGTAGCATAACAAGGTATTGTTTTGAGATAAAACTAAAGCATGTGAATTAAGGGATTTGATTTTAAAGTACCTTAAAATAATTCCCAAATTTATCAAAGCAAGCACTACTATATTCACAAAATCTTGAATTAAGTAATAATAGTTGAAAAGTAATAGAAAATAGGGGCAAAATTACAGGTTTAAATTAAACTGTAGTTTTATCCATGTGCTTATAAAATTTTTCTGTCTGTTAAGGTAAAAGAAGAATCTGAAGATGAGGATACACGTTATGAAGTGGTAAATATTTGAATTTTATCTTTAATAACATCTTTTAAATTTTTTTTCAGTTTATTGTTTGAGAATTTGTATATAAATGACCAAATTTCCTCCATTTCAAATATAAAAATAAAGGTTAATTCCCAGGTAATGTAACTCCCTTGATAGCTATATTTAAACCAAATTGTTACCAGGGTGCAACTTACATGACAGGAAAGATAGTCAATCGCAGGAGTTGGAATTAAATAATTGCAGAGTAAGCAAAATGTGTACTTTTTTTTTATTTATTTATTTATTTTTTTTTTCAAAAAAAATTTACACATTTTGTTTACTCTACTTTTTTGGGAAAAAAAAAAAAAAAAAAAAAAAGAGATTTATTGCTGCTTTTCAATAGATCTCCATTCATGTTTTTTTTTTCAGTACAATGTGTAATTACGGAAGTTTGAAGTAAAAGATGAAATGTTTTCATTAACTGCAAATTAAAAACTGAACAAAAAAAAAATCTACTAGCCCTTTTTATTTTAATTTCCTGCAAATCCTTCTTTATTATTTCATTCCATTTCTTTAATTTTTTTCATATTTGAAATAATTAAAAATAAAACTTTTTATTTTGTTGTTTTTTATGTTGCACTATCATTTGAATGGGGTGGTTATAGTTGTTTTATTACCACCTGAAATGATTTCAGCAGTGATTGGTTATCTTGCTATTAAAAATAGCGCCACATAAATTCAGCTAGCTATAAATCAAACTGATTCTTCATTTGTGGATTGGGTAAATTCCAAGTTCCGGGGGGCCTGCTGCCATGTTTTTGGCACTATTCTTGTACAACTGATCACCAAATTGTCGCCAAGTGATGTTTACAATTTGTGTATTAAGTTTATACCCGATTTCAAAGTATATTTTGAACAAAAAAAAAAAAGGGGGTTTGAAATTTTGGTAAGATGAATAAAATTTAAATTTGAGTTTTTAATGTATTAAAAGGCGCTTTTGTACTGCTTATTAAACTAAACAGCGCAGAATTTTTGCAGTAAGTGCAAATTAGCAAAATATAAGCATTAGTTGGTTATATTTAGGCAATTATGCTTATAAAATATTTAGTTATATTTATAAAATACGGTTGCTATTTAATGAAATTATTTTAAAACTATCAAAAGATTAAAAAGTTATACAGTACTGTACAAATTACTTCTAGAAATTATTAGCTTAAAATGGAAATATAAGAACGGAGTAAATGTTTTAAATAAATAATAAATTTTTAGCTTAAAATTCTGAAGATAGTAAGGGAGTGAAGTAATTTTTCTTATCTAAGTGAGGTTAAGCTCTCCTTGATCTTCCGTAACAATAGCGGTAGAGGGTCGTAATAAAATTACTTTTATTAAATTTAAAAAACGAAAAAAAATACCACAAGAGCTCAGGCAAAATGGACAAACCTCCAGAGTACAGCCAAAATGGACAAAAACTTGAAATGGACGCTAAAAAATCCAAATTTAGCGGTCTTGGAGTATTGTTAGTTACAGGAACCAATAAGGGTCAGATATTCAAATCATGTGTCATTTCCCCCAATACCCTAAAATAAAAGTACCCCCCCACCTTTTTTAGGGGGTGGTGGAAGAGTCCAAAAAGAAGAGCAAGGTTTGCCAGAAAATAGGGTTCTAGAATTTGGCGATATTGCCCACGCTTGGCATCCCTACTGAACTGGGTTTTTGGGGCCCCCCGAACTGGGAAACAGCCATGGATGGTATATAATGACCTTTTAATTCCAATCCACATGCCCTTGATGGTATTTGTATGAGCCATCGTTACTGCATCCATAAATGTATAACTAAAAAAGAAATGGCAGAGTCAAATTATAGTTCATTTAAATGTTGCAATAATAGGTCCTGGAAACAGCAAATTAGAAATGAGAATGCATTTTTAAATTTTGATGTAGTTTGAAGAGGATTGAGATGGAGAAAGAGTGAAAAACAATGAAGGGTGGATACACTGTTCTGCTGACTAAAGTAGACTACTGCAGAGAAAGTTGTTGTGGAACACACACAATTATCCTAACATATTGGCTCTGGAAATTAAATTTTATAAATAATATTAGTACATCATATTATATATTTTATTTTTGATCAAAAAGACTAGGAATTCAGGGTTGGCATGATTTAAATCTAGATTTAAACCAGTTGATTTTTTTTTAAATTTATTTATTTAAATCATTTTTTTTTTCACTTCTATATTCCAAAGACAGGAGAATTGGGAATCAGTCAGTTCAGTAATACCAAAATTCCAAAAGTAAATAAGTGTAAATAGATAGTATGTGCTTTCCAAGAATTTAAGTATGTAGTAGGTGTAGTACAATGATTGATTATGACTGGTGGAATTCATTTTATGTAATGGGATTTAAAAAGAGTATTACAGAACTTGAAATCCAGTTTGTTTACCAAATTACAACAGCCGTGGCTTCATCTGCTGGAATGGAAAGACAGTTTTCTTCTTTTGGTATTGTTCATTCTAGCCTTCATAACCAATTAGGAGTGGATAAAGCATCAAAGCTAGTATTTTGATTGAAACAATTAAATCCGTAATACGGTGCTTAAAAATATTGAAATAATTGTGATTTGTTTTTTTTAAATAAATAGTTTACATTAAAAAAATATTTAATTTGTTCTTTAAATTTACATTTATTTAGTTTGCACTATCCAATTACAAAATAATGGAATATATTTAGATTAAAATTTATGTATTTAATTTTAGGTAATCAGTGTGTAGAATATACTAGATAGATAAGATATATATAACAAATTATAACAAATTATTCTATGTATGTTGCAAAAAACATAAAAACAACAATTAAAGTTAGTATTCACAAAAAAATCAAATAAATCTGATTTTTTTTTTATTTTTAAAGAAAGAACATGATTCTTTTCCTACCTTGCTAGGAATTCATTTTGCAATGAACTTTGAATATGATTCATAAAGGACATGTTGTGTTCAAGGAATTTATTTTCATTATATGCATTTAAATAGGTATATAAATTTTTCTTGAAATATATTGATATATCAAAAAATCATATTTAATGTTATACTATCACTTTACCTTTAAAAGCACAATAAAAATTTTGTGTTTTTCTTATTCTTCTATGCTTTTATACTCATGCAATTTATTTTTATTCAGACGGAAGTTCAGCCTCCAAAGAGAAGAATTGTTAGAGTACTTGATGTGAAACCAAAGGCAAGCAATCTCAGATAAATACTTTTAAGTTATAATTCCTTAAAACTTAAAATTCTCTTAAAAATCCTAAAAAAAGTTTTATTTTTGCTGTTAGATATATTACTATGATTATAAGCCCATCTGGCCAAGGCTACAATTTTCCTTCAAAAATTTACCCAAATTTAAAAATCTGTACTTATACAGATTTTTAAATTTGGGTAAAACAACTGAGGTGTGGAAAAATAACTTACATTTTAAATTTATAAATTTTGGTATTTTAATATAACTTATCTAGATTACAGCTGCTGCACACAGTTTGATAATTGCAGAGCTAGATAATATGGCCACTGATATTTTTACTTAGATGCTAATGACAATAGTTTCAACTCTGGTAAACTTATATAAGGTAAACTTTTTCATAAATTTAAGCGGTGCAAGCCAGACATGCCAACTACCCTAATTTTCGGCGTATAATCAGCAGGTACAAATTCAGCGACATTTTCAGAAAAAATATCGTATAATCTGCAGATTAAATTTCCATTTTAATCTCATGTGATCAATTTTCAATGTATATGGAAAAAAGTATTATATCTTTTAGTATTAAAAAACTTAAATTTAAACTCTTTACTTAATGATAATATTTTCTTTAAATTAAAAAAAGTAATCTAATAACGTGAAATTTTGGAGAGACTTAAAAATATTTTAATTTTAACAACAGTAAAAATATAGTCAAAATATTTACATTAATTAGTACAGAAACAATGCAACAAATAAATTATTCGAACCCATATTTAAATAAAAAAATATTAAAATTTAGAATTCTTAAAATGCATCTTTTCATTTTAATTTAATATGGTTATTTGCGATAGTATTAAAATTTTATACTGCAGTTATGGCGCCATCTGGCGAGCTAAAAGTGGAAAAAAATGAATGCAGCAAAATGCCGTTATTTTAGATTATACAAGTTTTATTTCTTGATAGAAATAAATATACAAAATGGAATATATTAATTTAATCAGGTATTTTTATCCAAACCCCTGTGTCCTTGGCTGAAAAGAATTGTTAATCCTCATTAAAAAAAAAAAAATTCTGTATATATATATATATGAGCAGATGCTGCCATCTATTATTCTTTATGAAAGATATTTGTAAATTTTATTATAAAAATAATTTTTATCAGCAGATAATACGCGGCGGCATGTAATACGCATTAGGATCAAATTTAAACTTTTTTTAACATATAATTCGCAGATTATACGCCGAAAATTAGGGTACTCCAAATTCCCCGGGGCAGCTCAGGAGAAATGACATAATTTAATAACACTGGAAACTTCTCAGATTTCTCCGGAAAATAACAAAACTTTTGAACAGCTAAAAGATTATAATTCATCGATTAAATACAAAGTTTTGTAAAAAATAATAATGCTGAATATTACTTTTTTCACACATTGAGTAGATAAACTCTAGAATCCCTGACGATAGAGAAATGGAAATATTTTAATTACGGTCAATGTTGCTATAAGAAACACTGTTCTGAAAAATAAGTTGTTAAAGGTAAAAAAGCTACTCATAAATTTTTAAATGCATAAATTTTAATTTATGTTTTACAACTTACTGCTGTGTAAATATTTTAAATTTAATTTTAATTTAGAAACTAATAAGATATGTACTTATGTGTAATCTGTAATTAGCATGTTAAAATTTCAAGCCACACTGTTGCTCCGGACACAAGTTCTTGGATGTTGGCATGTCTGATAAGCTAAAAAAAAAAGTGCTATGTTTTTCAGTTACTTCCTGTAGAATTGTGATTATTAGAAGGTGAGCCAATCTGCTACCATTATAGTATGGTTTTTGCATGATTATAGCACAGACAAGATTCATTTTAAATTTATTTTTCAATTTTTGTGTATTTTATTTCAAAATTTAAGCTTTATTAACTTTTAGCTGTTATACATTTCCTTTTTTGTTCTTTTCTTTGTTTTAACCATTTCATCAATTTTTGCCAATTTGACAACTTTGTATTGCCAACTGCAAAAGAGTCACCCAAAAACTCATATATTACATCTGTTCTATGGATTTGCATAAAAGCAGATTACCTCACTTAGATTTATAAAAAAAAACCCCAAAATTTCTTTGCTTATAAAGGGAAATATATGTTAAATTATAATTGTTTTTGAATATACTAGAAGCCTCTGTGATTATAAGTTAAAAAAACAGTTGCACAGTTATTGCCCTGAGAAAGCGTTCCAAATTTATGAACTTTGAATAACCAAGCTATTTTACAGAGGTATTTAATTGTATTGATAATGTCATGACATTTTAGAATTCCAAATCATATTTATAGTTATCAATTATTCTAGATGAAATGGCTATGCATACACTCCAACTGTTACAGATTATCCATTGTCATGACAGAAAAAAGAAATAACTACTGAATTTAGTAACTTAGGCAAATTGCGTTCATTTCTATAAAGAACAAATGAATATACAAACCTAATACACTCATTTTATATAGATTTAACAATGCCTCTGAAATCCTCTTTAACCTCCTGAAACTTTAATAGGGTTTCTGCCAGTGACAACTAATTTTTTTTTAGTCAAAATGCCAAAATTTTAGTGAAATTTTAATATTAATAAAAAATGGATTTCTTAAATGCAATTTGTAAAAAATAACTATTTTATGGTATTAGGCTAATATTTTATGACATTAAGTTGCAGAATTCAGCAATTAATCTTGATGTAAAAGTACTGTGCAATAAAAAACAATCAGCTGAGTCATAAAATTTGTTTTTTTATTTGTTATTTAATTATTGTTGCTTTTGCTTTTTTCATACTTTAGAAACTAACGCACACACACACAAAAAAAAATAGCTACCTTTCTATTCAACATTTTATTAATATGTTTGTATTATGATGAAATAAAGATATCATAATAATTTTGTAAATTTGAGTAGTATAAAGCATTGATAACCTATTTTTTCTGCTCTTTGATCATGTGGTTTCTTTAAGAAAACGGTAAGCTCAGAGGATTTGAATGTCCTAAAAATTTTTTTTTGTATTATCTATTTCATAATTCTGTGTTTGTAAATTTGGGGTCATGAAAATTTATATTAATTTTTTACAGGAAAGTAAAAGTGCTGAAACAGATTCTGAGGTAATATTTAGTAAATTTTTATATTTAAAACAATTATAAATTAATGTATGTATATATACACATTTACATACATACATATACACCCAATAATATTTTTTACTGATCAGTAAAAGTACTAAAACAGATCCTGAAGTAATATTTAGTAAATTTTTATATTTAAAGTAATTGTAAATTAATATGTATATATACACATATATTTACACACATACATATATGCCCAGTAATAAAAACTTATGTATTCATCTGCAACATTCAACCAGAGACTTAAAATTTGTTTGCAACTAAAATGTAGTTAGACTTTAGTTATGACTAGACTCATGATATAAATTCTGGTCACATCAAAATGCTTACAAAACAATTCTCTATGTCATATCATAAATAAGGCTATTCCCATAAATATATCTACATTGTGTAAAATCAATTAAAGAAAATTCTAGTAACTGTTATAAAACACTGTATTTTACTTATTACATTTTCATATGAAAAAAACTGCCGAACGATGGCCGAATGGTTAGGGCACTGACCTTCGGAACCGGAGTTCGTGGGTTCGAGTCCCACTGTGGCATGGATGTTTGTAGCCATTCAGAATCGGCTTTAAGCAGTAGGTCCCGGTCTTATTAGCCCTTGTGTTGCAAAACATAGACCGTAGTGCTCCAAACCAACCATATAAAAAAACCATTTTAATTCCCAATTAATATAAAGCACTGAAAAAAAAATGTTCAAATAATAACAATAATAGAAAGTTCCCAAGAAATATATGTAATTCCTCATTTACATTATTTATTTACATACTTACATTTATTCATATAATTTATTTGGAAACATAGTAAGCAATTTCTGAGCTCTTCTACAATTATGTTTACAATTTTTGATGTTGTTGAACTTTTAAAAATAATATGTGAAAATACATGCTTTAAAAATTGGAAATATTTGTCATATTTTTTTAATTAGTACAGTTTTTGTAACCAAATGGAGGGCCATTAAAAATCATGAAAACAAGCATGTTAGAAGTGCCAATATCCTCCTAGTTCCCATTATTACATTTGGTAGTTTTTGTGCAACATCACTTATAAAGTGACTAGCATATAGCCCGTCATATGACGGTATCAGTAAAATTTTTAACTTTCCAGAATTGTAAAAAACCCTGTGAGGCAGGTAAAAAAAATGGTTTATTTTTTTTTGGCTGAGAATTACCTTTCAACAAAAATAATCGATTAAAATTCCACCCACCACACCCCCCCCCCCCCCCCCCCCCTTTTTTATTTATTCCCCCCCCCCCACCCACCCCCCCCCCCCCCCCCCCATACTTATTCTATTATTTAAGTCAAATAAGAAAGAAAATTATTTACATAGCATCTAAGTTTAGTGATGAAACGTATGAAAATAATGCAGACAATATTTAAATAATTTAAAATAATAAAAGATTAAATGAGATAGTTAAAAGAATGAAGTCATAATGCTAGAAAAAAAGTTATTTTTACCTATTTATTATGTGATAAATTGATAAATTTAATCACTTGCTCTTAAAATGGGGCTTGATATAATGGCATTAAACGCTCGAAAAGGGGACGGGGTGGATTTCGAACGTTTTAAAGAGGACAGTATATTTCGCTGTGATATGAAGCTTATTCATACCAATTTACTTCAGAATCGGATCTATAGTTTAGGAAAAGATAAACTTTACTTGCTTTGAATTTTGCAAACCCTAACTCATCAAAAATCCAATATGGATGCTCTATCCATTCCAGGTCCAACAGCTTCATAACTTTGACGACAGATGGGCAGATAACTTAGGCTATTATTACATTACAAGAAGAAAGTTTAAGGATACACAACATGAAATGTTTATGTGGCCAGGGACATCCGTAAAGCAATACGTGAATTTAATAAAATAAAAATTATAAAAAGTTGAAAAAATAGTAAAAATTTATTTTAAAAATAATAAAACAACTTTCGGAATAAGAATTTAAAAGGAAAAGCAGAAAATATTAAATTTATTAGACATTAAAAAAAATTGGATGTATCGGGGATAGAACCATCAACGACGACGATCAAGTGGGCGGGCATTCTACCAAACGTACAAGGCCTGCATGTTGTAAGCCAACTAATTAGAGTATATGAAGTTTCAAGTAGAAACAGTCCAGAAATTTAAATATTACTCTCCGCCTTTGCCATCCTATCAAGAATGAATTTCGTATAGAATAAGAGGAAGGATAAGGCTTGAAATAATAGCATTAAACTCTCAAAAAGGGAGGATGGGGTGGATTTCGAACTTGCTTTCAATTTTGCTAACCCTAACTCATGAAAAATCCAATATGGATGCCTGTATCCATTCCAGGTACAACCACTTCAGAAATTCGTCGACAGACAACTTAGGCTATTATTATATAGGGGATCCTAACTTTCACACAAAGCTTCAGATAAAGGTATGGAAATAGAAAATGTATATAACAGAATAAAATTTTTTAAAATTAGCAATTGGTATTATGTGTATGTATGTAATTGTTGAAAAAGGCATAAAGATAAAATTTTCAATGCCAATATTTTTTGGTCTTTTTAATCTCTTATTTCTACCTCTCAGGATTGATTAAAAAATATCCTTTTGAAGTAATTATTTTCATTTTAATAAGAACCTATATTCCAGTTAACAATGTATAAAATTTCATTCCAACCACTTTCTATCATAGTGGACATTAGTAACACAGCTGACACTAATAAAATCAAACTGAAATTTTTAATAAATTTTGTGGAGCAGTTTTTAAGTTTCTAGGTAATATGCATAAGTAATACACATTTATTTATGTGGATGATGTACCTGGGAATACTGACTTTAGTTATGAGATATTAATATTCCCCATTGAGCTGAAATTTGAGCTATAAATATCAAAATATATAATAAATGCTTTGTGCAAAAATTAATACTTTCATATATAAATTTTAAAAAATATAACCTGATTCTTGATCCCAAACATGGCAAAAAATGTCTTTTTACTCATATTTTTTTTCTTATACTTCTATTATTATTTTTTAGGATCAATTTATGTATTTATTAGAATAAATGTAAAGTATTCTTCTTTGTTGTTATGTTTTTATAACATACTTTTGCTATAAATATCAGTACCCCAGAATTAAATTATGTATATATTTTTTTGCTATCTCGAACTATGGTTATTTTAAATATTTTTCTTGGTCCTGGTAATTATAAGATATTACCAGTTGAATTTATTCTTTCTTTCTTTTATTTATAATATTCAGTGGTATTTTTTACAAATATGTCTTTAATATGATCCTGATAACATCCAGAATTAAATTTTGTATATTTCTTTTTTCTTATTTTTTTTTAAATATTTTTATAAAATATTATTTTTTTTAGAATAATTAAATATTAATAATTTTTGTATATTCTATATTACATTAACTTTTATAGAAAATATAAGAATAATATATATATTTTCTTTGCTATTTATATTTTATTTTATTCTTTTTTTTTTTATAACATTCAGTATTATGTTAATATTTTTTTTGTTATTCATGCTTTTTTTTTTTTTATTTTTAAAAAAATTAAATTTTTTATTTTTATTTTTAATGAATATTTTTTTTTAAATTTTATTAATATTTTGAAAATATTTACAGATTTATGTGTTACTCAACGTTATATGAAATTTTTTTTGATATAAAATACATTCAAAAAAACCTAATAGGTAAGGAGTAATGGGTCTATTCTTTTTCTTACCATATTCACACTGAATAATATTATGTAAAAACTATTATTATTTGTTTTACTTAAACTTTTGTTTACTGACTGTCGTACTGACTGTCACATGTGGTTTGAATGACTTACTAAATCTCTTTTATGTTCTCTATTGTTACACTTCTGGTGTATTAGTTACTATTATTAATTCTATATGAAGAATTATTGAAAAATTAAAGAATACATTTATGGATTTTCTTATTTCTGAATTTATGGGAATTTCTCAGAGAATTCGTGGAGGGTCACTGCAAAATTTTAGGGTTCTGCATGAAACCCTAGTTTATGAATTAGCTATTGTCTCAGTTTCTTGTGTATGACTCGCTAAATTTTTCCCAAAAGAGACAAAATTGTAAGCAAATGTAGATTTTTATTATTTTAATCACATTCAATTATCATAATCCATTTCTTAAAGTAAAACTAATTTATGATACAGGCTAGTGTTAAGATGATATGAAAGAAATTCCAGAATAAAGGTACAAAACTGTATGATCATATAGTACATAGTATGCTAAGTAAACTTCTTTTCAAACAGATGTTTTTGTAACCTTCCTTTATTTTTTTCCTTAGAGGAAGTTATAATGTTTTTCATCTCTTAAACATGGTTTTACGCGCACCTGGAAAGTCATGGAAAATCATGGATTTAGACAATGGATTAATTTTGTCATGGAAAGTCTTGATTTTTCAAGTAGAATGAGTAAAAGTCATGGATCCGCTAAACTACTGATTAAAAAAATGCATTGAATTGTTTAATTCTATTTTTACTTGTCGTTTGACTAAAGTTACTGAGTTTGGTATTTATGTATTATCCTATTGACCATATTGCCAATAAAATTTGTTTACCAAGGAAACTCAAAGCAAGAAAGCTTAATGGGTGGGTAAATGTATATTATTCTGATTTTTTCTTAAATGGTAGATTAAAATTTTATTAATATAATAATAAATTTTTTTAATAAAAGTTAGTTAAGATTTTTGCACAAAATATAAGTTTATCTCTAGGGATATTGTATATAAACAGTTTAGGGTTATATTTGGTTATTATTCATGGTCACCTGTATAATACCAAAGAACCCTGAATTCAAATTGGAAACATTTTGATTGAAAAATTGCTATATGATTAAACTTAGGTATGTAGATACAACAATTTTTTATATGAGTTTATTAACACTTATAAAGTAAGTTTATAGTTTTTTATGATAAAATTCCTGTAATTTCTCTAAAAGCATATATTTTATTTGTATGTACATCAGAAGTTTTATTCATATATACTTTTAACGAAAGCTTTTTTAAAGTCATGGAAAATGATCTGCTAAATCAGCAAAAGTCATGAAAAGTCAGGGATTTGAAAAATTTTATTTTGGCAGATACCCTGAATACAGTCAGCCTTTCCAGTCATCTTGGGTTTAGAATGGCTTTGCTGAACTAAGAGCTTTGACTTATGAATGGGTGTTATGATGACACATTCTTACAATTTGTGTATTTGTGTGTGTGTGTGTGTGAGTATTACAGATATATTAGTCACCAGAAGGAGAGATAAGCATTTAGAAATGGAAGTTTTCTGAATATATGGGATGGGACTGGCTAATTTCTGTTTGAGGAGAAATGTAGTGAGTTGAAAGAGAGAGTATGGCTAAAATTCACAGTTTTAAAAATTGATATTGTGGTATGGTGCCCATTTTAGTTTTTGGTTTTAGTGTTGGTTCAGTGCAGTACAGTCTGTTTTTTCCTCTCTCAATGACAAACAAGGGCTAATAAAACCGAAATTAATTCCTCTGATTCTACTGTTCAGGACCATTCAGTTTGTGGGCTCCAAAATCATTTCTAGCATTGATGTTTGCAGTGTTCAGAATAAGCGTTAACAGTAAGTTGGGGTGTCATAAGCCATGTATAGCTTAAAGTACCCCATAAAGCTTTAAATCAAATCAAATCAAATCACTACCTAGGATGCTAGCTGAATTGGTAGAATTCTGCCACAGGTTTGAATCCAGCTATTGACATAGCTGTTCAGAATTGGTTTCAAATAGTAAATTCTGATGTTTTTAGCCCTTGTGTAACATAAAAGTAGACCCTAGTGCTAAACCAGTTACAAACCTCTTAGTGAAACAAGGTTCCCACGGTCCTTAAAAGTCCTTAAGAACTCCTTAATTTTAGCTTTCATTTTTAAGGGCCCTTAAAACTACTTAATTTTCACCAAAGGTCTTTAAAAACTCCTTAATTTTTAAATTAGAATACGATCCATTGTCGTCATATGATTTCCTATCAGTTTTCACCGTTTAAACCATAAAGTTCGGAGAGCCAAACTTTCTGGTTTTGTAAATTTGGAGTTAAACTTGCCCCAAACTGGTTCTAAGAACACCAGTATAGGTGATAAGTACTGGTCACGGAATATATATATTAAAAATATATAAAATATTTTTTAACATTCATAACATTGTTTTAAATCTTCCAGCAAAAAGTGCAGTATCAATAATAAAGAAAATTCTCAAATACATATGTTTTTGGTGTATTACTGTAGTAATTCAAAATTACTTTCCTTGATATCTTTAAAAAATTATACAAATACTTTTAGTTTATTAGTACTTTTTATGGTCAGAGCTAGAAAACTTATTAAACAAATAATCTTTTGCATACTAAAAAGGTTCGAAGTATAAAGTCAGTTGCCCTTTCCTAATAGCTAACAGTCATGCAGATTTTAATTAAATGAAGCATTGTGTGTGTGTGTATGTTTGGGGGGGTGTAGATATTTCAGCTACTTATGGAAGTTTAATTATTCTTGCATTGAATGTTATAGAAAAATCTAAAACTTTCTTCTTTCTGAGGCAATGTCGGGTATAATCAGCAAGTATATATATATATATATATATATATATCAGAGTCAATTTTAAACCCTCAGGAAATACTCTTTATGATATTGTATTTAATTCACTATTTTAGTTTGATCACTCAAACTTAAGATGTACATTTTTCAAAATTAGTTTTTGTCAAATTGATTTATCTTATATTAGTTTTTAGGCATTTTTAAAAACTTAATTCTGAAATGTTGTAGGGCATTTATTGAACTTGCCTTGTCTGGTTCATAATCATTGTTTCTCAGGAACTAGGGTTTATGTCGTTATTCCATGTATTTCAAGTAGGCCCTTAAAAAAAGTTACTTTGGTCCTTAGAAAGTCCTTAATTTTTGTTCTGGAAAAAGAGTGGTAACCCTGTGAAAACTGGATTTGAACCCACTAATAAGATACCGAGAGGAAGCATGCTCTATCAGTCATCACTCGAAAATTTTTTATTGTATAAAAATTGTAACGCATCCTCTTTCTAGGTGCGCTACGTTAGCGTGGGACCCGCCCGCCTAGTTTACTGGGGCAGGTATGTTTGTCGTTGGGATGCATGCCCTTAAATATAATTTCTCCGGAAACTTGGACGGACAAAACAAAATTTATTTACACAACATTAAAACAAAATTAAAGAAAATCAAATATAGTGAGTCTCAGAGCCAGTCTTAGCCAGAATTTTAGAAACCAAGCGTTGTCTTTTCTCACATCAGCATCGAGAGATGTTTCTCGTCCACCGGCTCTATCTCGACTCTCGCACTCTCTGAACTCCGCTGCCCTCTTGCAGATTCCTCCCTTCTTCGGAGGGGGGGGGCGGGGTTGTCTGGAAACTTAAGCCCTGCTGAAGAGAGCACATCCTCCATCTCCAAGGCCCTGCGAAAACAATCCACAACACTGAAAATCCTTATCGGCCCCTTTTTGCCGGCCGGCTTCTCCTAAGAAACGCCGTTTGGAAGGGGTCAAATGGGGCAATCCTGCCGATGTCATCAAAGGCCCACATTGTCGTGGGTGCACATTCCTTACAAAAATATTTTTAAATTGTCCACTTGGAAAAAAAAATCTTATACAGGGCTCATGTTATTTAAATCCTGATTTTTTTAAAACATTGATTAAAATGAGATCTATTGAAAATTATTTTAACTTAGAAACTAAATTCTTCAGTCAGAAGATAAATATTTGCTTTCAGGAATGCACTCATAAGTTAATAGGTTTTTTTTTTTTTAAATATATGAAACTTCTGATTTTCATTCTGAACTTGTTTTAAACATTTTTTGACTTGAGTACTTGAAAAAATTTAGTTTGTTGTATATTTCATATTTAGATACTTTTTTTTTGCATTATGTAAATCAAAATAATATTTTGTATAGTTATTTCCTTTTCTTTTTTCCTTTGTTTTTCTCAAATATTTTACTATTGTGTCTGGTAATAGTTTAATCTAGCACTTATTGTATCATAAAACACATAAATCTGAAAAAAATAAACTTGATATTCAAGATTTAAAATTCTAATTCTAAGAAAGCTAATTTATTTAATATCTAAGAGTGAGATTCATCAGAAGAGGTTTGGTAAGTTTTTCATTTTATTTGTTAAAATGAAAGCAATCACTGCTTTAATTTATTAACAATTAAAATCACTGCTTAAAATTTACCAACAACACATTAAATACAATATGAGTAACACACAGTTATTTGTTATATGTAATTAACGTTTCTTAGTGCAGAGTTTTTGTTTATAAATGATATAAATTTCAGGGTTTTTTTTACTTAGAGCTCAATCTTCCCTCAGATTTACTAGATCAACTTCTTGGGACTAATAGACCTTCTTTTGAGTATGATATTAAAATTTATTGACTAATATCTTTAACACAGCGGTTGTTGCTGGAAAAATATTCTCTGAACATCTGTGTATAAAACAATACAAGTATTTCAACATTTGAAAAGTGATAACTTCACATTGTCATTGATTTAAACCAAAAATTCATGGCATTCCTGTATAAGTTTGAAAGGGCATTGTATTTATGAAAAACACAAAAAGGATTCTTTAAATAAAAAAAAAAAAATGTTTTCACCAGTAACTGTAGGCAATGAATTTTATATTAAAATTTTATTCAATTATACTGTCAATTTTTTTTTTTTTTTTTTTTTTTTTTTAAGTGTTTTTATCAGTGTTTCTATGTGCTGATTATTTTCTGTAACATTATTAGATCTACTTTTATACAGAGTTGGAAAAAAATCATGATTTTTTTTTTAAATAAAAAAAATCAGATTTATTTGAGTTAAATCAGATTTTTTTTTATTTAAATCGGATTTCTTTGATTTTTTTCTGAATATTATTTTTAATTGTTGTTTTTATGTTTTTTACAATATATATAGAATAGTTTGATATAAGAAGTAACATCTTATCTATCTAGTATATTCTACACACTGATTACCTAAAATTAAATATATAAATTTTAATCTAAATACATTCCATTATTTAGTAATTGGATAGTACAAACTAAATAAGATGTAAATTTAAAGAACAAATTAAATATTCTTTTAATGCAAACTATTTATTTAAAAAATTAAATCACAATTATTTCAATATTTTTTAAGCACCGAATTATGAATTTAATTGTTTTAATAAAAACACTAGCTTTGATGCTTTATCCATTCCTAATTGGTTACGAAGGCTAGAATGAACAATACCAAAAGAAGAAAACTGCCTTTCTATTCTAGCAGATGAAGCCACAGCTGTTGTTATTTGGTACATAAACTGGATTTCAAGTTCTGTAATTCTCTCTTTACCTCCTATTACATAAAATGAATTCCACTAGCCATAACTAGTCATTGTACCTATCCCTACTACATACTTTCTGATAACAACCCCTAAATTCTTCGAAAACACATGCCGTCTATTTACACTTATTTACTTATTAGTATAACTGTGCTGACTGATTCCCAAATCTCCTGTCTTTGGAATATAGGTAGAAGTGAAAAAAAAAGAAAAAAATGATTTAGATCAATGATTTTTTTTTTTCAAAAAAATCAACTGATTTAAATCATGCCAACCCTGCTTTTATATGTTCTTGAAAGTATATTGATAAAATATTAATATATTTAAATAAATATTTATTTTCGAATGAAATGAATTCAACTATTATTTGTTTTATAACTTAAAATTTAATTCAGAATGTATAAAATTGCACTTAAAATTATTTTCCTTTTTTAGTATAAATAATTTTAAGTATTTAATGAAAATTATAATAAAGTTTAAAGTTGTTTTTAAGTTTAAGTGTGTAATTGTTTTTAAAAATAAAAAAAATTGTTATAACTGTTCAAAATTTCTAAGCAGAATCTCAGTTTTATGTAAAAAGCATCATCATTAATTTTCATCATATCCCCATGCTGAAAATTAATCTCCTCGTCCATCTTTTTCTGTAGTTTTTACAAATTTCCTCTAAATGTAATTTTAATGAATAAATATCACTTCTTAATCTTTATTCATTGTGCAACATTTAAAAGGTTAAGTGGTAAATGAAAATAAGCATCCATTTATTTGAAATTTTTATAATTGTAGATTAATAATGAATTTTCTTGTGCTTCACTTCCTTGTAGCAGGTGTTTAATTGTTTTTTAATCAAAGCATATGATCTCCATTTGTTCCTAGATATTTAAGTTGAAATTATTTAAAGTCAACAGTTTGAAATATCTACTACATTAAATGATAATTTTAATTAGTTTATAGGTTTACCTGATGATTTGTAATTTTTCATCATCATGCATTAAAAAATAACTATTTAAAATAATTTAAATCAGGTAAAATTTTTATGTGTATATTAGACATACCAATAATTAATATTACAGGAAGAAATTAAGGAGAGCAAGAGAAGTATTAAAAGGGAACCTGTGACAGCTACTGTAAATCCTAAATCTAAGGTAAATTTTATAATTTGACTTTATTGGTTCTTGACCAAGGTTTTTTTTTTTTTTTTCTTTACTCTGGATAAGATTTTAATTTGGTTATGCTATTTACCTTCCTCTTCTTTTTTTAATATTTTCAGCTTATTTAGAACAGATTGTTTTTTTAATGTATATGTAAAATATTGAAAATTTTTATATTAGTTCACACACATATAAGGTGAGTTTTTTGATTTTATTTTGAAATGTGTAGTATGTGTGAATTAAAGGGGTAAATTTATCTAATTTTGTATTGTCGTTTATTGTTAGCAGTGGGTTATTGTTATCAAAATCACAGTGTCCCAAACTGATCACATTAATCGGAGACCACTGTAGTTATTTCTGGAAAAGTGAAATTTCTCAAATACATGAACTTACCACAACTAGAGCTACAGCTGAATATTGGGGCCATGGCCTATAGTGCAAGTCTCCATTTTCAAGACCATAGGGCCTGGAGTCCAAAATCCAAAAGCATGTATCCGAATTAGGTTGTCAACCTTATACAGAACCCCCAGTGTTTAGTTCCCAAGCATGCTTGGTATTTAATTTGTCTACCCACTGCAGGGATGAAAGGCTGAGTCAACCTTGCCCTTCCCGAGAATTGAACCTTGGATCTGTGGCTTGGGAGCGCAAAGTGCCATCCCCACGAAAATTTGTTACTTTTAAGATCTACCCTGCTTAACTGATGTATACATGCTTTAAAAATTTAAATTGTTATAGGAATACAAAAATTTGGAATTTTACAGTAATTTTTCTATTTAAAACAATTTTAGTGCTTTAATTTAAAATTTGGTTCAGCATTTAAAATCACAGTTTCTGCGCACCCGGAAAGTCATAGATTTAGACAATGGATTAATTTTGTCATGGAAAGTCATGATTTTCCAAGTAAAATGAGTAAAAGTCATGAAAAGTCATGATTTTCCAAGTAAAATGAGTAAAAGTCATGGAAAGTCACGGATCTGCTAAGCTACCAATTAAAAAAAAAAAAAAAAAAAAAAAAAAGCCTTTGCAAGTGAATTTCCTTTCTGAATGGAAGCAGCTGCATACTTCTCCCTTTTGACCATAGTGCTGGACTCCCATTCATTTATTTGTACACTGAGACATGTGACATATTACAGCAACTTAACTGCGTGGCGAGACAATTACTACTGGATGACCAGGGGATGTTAGTGCTCCTATGTCCAGTATCACTTTACGCTTGATTTGCCAATGGTTGAGAAGAAAAAAGTATGCATCAGCCTGTGATATGACAAAGGAGTGGGAGGGAAGGGGATTATATCAGAACTTCCATGTCTGAGCCGGTGATCGTGTGCATTTTTCATTGTGAGAAGTGACACTATTGAAGATATGAGCACTTATTAGGGCATAGTACACTGCACTGGAAGGGTAGAATATTTCTATCGCAGCAGTTCAATTCGATAAGTCATTTGTTTTTTTTTCTTGTGTGTTAATGAGGCAAGACCAGAATAGGCTTCTCTCTCACCCATATATTCGGTCTGCTAGGACCCTCCCCTCCACATTCATTTCTGATAATCTGATCAGGGTTGTAAAAAATCCCTGGGTTTTTGTATTAAAATCTCAGCTCAGGTGAGTTTTATTAAAAAACAATGTTTAGGGAGGTGGGGGTAGTGTAAAATCCGGGGAGTTTTTGGGGAGGGGGGGATTTTTTTTCTCAAACTAACAATATTAATATGTACCATGCTTATGTATGTTTTTTGTCTTTTGTTATGATTGAAGATACACTGTTTAGAAAGCACAAGAAACGTTAACTTATCTTGTATATGCCACACAGAGATTTCACTCTGGTTGATATTGACACACCAGCTTCGCGTATGGAGTATCGGAGATCAGAATGTTTTATTTTAATTTTTAAATGTTAGATTTAATTACTAGATACCGTTACAGATATCCATAAGATTTTTGCTTAAAATGTAAGGAACACAAATCAATGCAAACATCAGCATGGGTAAAGAGGGGGATCGCCTGGTATAAAATACAAGTTTACATAATATACAAGTAAACCTTATTAGGTGTATACCTGTGCAACCCCTGGTATGGAAAGCTATTATTTACATATACATTTCAGAAAGAAACTATTTGAATTTTAAATATTTAAACAGAAAAGCAGGACACTGGGGGGGATACTAATGAATTTTAGAATTAATAAAATTTTATTATAATTAATTTAATTATTATTTTTGCTTTTAATTTCCAATTAAATGTTATGATAGCTTATCTAGCTCACTTAAAATATAAAGGGGGAAATTCTGAAAAAATCTATGACTAAACTTAGGTATATAGGTACTACAACAATTTATTTATATATATATGAGTTTATAAACATTTATAAAGTATTTTTTATCATAAATTCTTGTAATTTCTCTAAAAGCATACATTTTATTTGTATGTACACCAGAAGTTTTATTCATATACAATTTAACAAAAGATTTTTAAAGTCATGAAAAATGTTCTGCTAAAATCAGGGAAAGTCATGGATTTAAAAAATTTTATTTTGGCAGATACCCTGTAAAATTTTATTTTAACAAAAATAATCGTTTTTAAATAAAAACTTGTTACAATTTAACTGTTTTCCAAGCTTGTTTCTCTTTTCCATTAACGTAAATTTTTTTTTTTTCAGAAAAATTTAAGTGCTTATGAACAGATGATTTTAAAGAATCGTGAAGAAAAATTGGCATTTCTACAATCTATAAAAATTGAAGAGGTATTGAAATTACAGTTTCTCTTGTATATTTGATTGAATTAAAAAACTTTTGAATCTATTACAATAGAAATACATGATGGATCTCTCATGCTATCAATTGCATTTATTAATTTTTTATACCTTCTCTGTGGCTGTATTTGATGTTTTTTTGTTTTTTTTTTAAGTTTATATTTTCAATTTCACTTTATTTTAGTACCTCCATATATGAAAGCGTTTACTGAAATTAGGGTTTTAGGACAAAATGTACTTATAATTACAAACCTTTTCAGATAATCTATAAATTTCTCTTTGTTTAATGCTTAATATATTTCTTTAGTAACTTAAAGTAACTAGCAATTTTTTAATATTTTTAACTAATGTCTTGCAGTAATATATATATATATATATATATATATATATATATATATATACATACATACATATTTATACATACATACATATTGTGTAACTTTATACATACATATTGTGTAACATTTTAATGTTTATTTCAGGTTAAATTAGATTTAGCAAAGAGTGTAGAAGGAGTGAAGAAAACAAGGGTGAGTGCTAAAAGGAAATATAAAGAGTAAGTTTTTTTATATGCATAAAAAATATTATATGTAGATTAAATTTTTTTCTAATATCTCTTTCACTGATATACTTGTCACCTTTTTAACATACATTATGTACTATGGTATTTAGTAAAACATGTATATTTTTGCAGAGATGTAATAGAGAAAGTATATAATAGAAAGATTAGGGGGTGCAACAGCAGTGCTGGATGATATCTCAATTTTAATATTACGATATATCATTTACCAAATATTGATATTTTTTTTCGATATATTGATAAGGTCTAATTCATACATTACTTCATTTTAGTGATGTAAATATAAACCTGTTCTGTATAATATAATAAAAATACAACCATGTGCAAAGTGTTCATTATCTAGAAAATAAAAATTTAATTTCTTAGTTTAACAAATGCTAATCTTTTCCATATCTGGTCTAAAATGCATGTTATTCAAAACAAATTAACCAAATTGTACAAGAAAATATTTGTATATTTTCTTATTTCATTTGATTCATGCCATGAAATATATTGCTTAAGACATTAATATAAGGCAGTAGATATGTTATATCAAGAGGATGCATTTGCATTTTTACTCAATAACAGTTGACGGAAACTTTAGCAAACCACAGGTCCGAATTTAGTTATCGACAGCTGTAATATAAGTTGATACATGTCTGATCATGGTATTATTAATCAGAATAGAATTAAAAACATATTTTTAGTACTTATGATTTTAATATTAAGGTTACTATAAGTTTTTCATTCTAGAATAAATTTTAAATGTTGAACTAAAATAAATTTAGCATATATGTATTTTTAAGGAAACTAAATGACAAAGATTGCTTTAAGTTTTTATTTTTTTATTTTTTATTAAATGTAATTCTTAAAACTAAAATAAAGCTAATTGCTCTGTTAATGCAAAATAATAGGTAATTTCTTTATTCATTTCCATATGTTTTTATGAGCTACATTATACCATACAAATCTAATATTTTCATGATCTGGATTTTTTTCTAACCACACACACACACACACACACACACATATAATGTAATTAAACATTTTATATACATTTTACCATTTTACAATTTATAAAATTTGATCTGCTGGGATTAACTGGTTTCTTTGACAATTCACCACCATAAAGCCATTTATTTCTTTTTCAGATTCTTATAAAAAACAGAGTATTCACATGCAAATTGCAATAGAATGCTTTTTTTTTTTAAAGGAAAGTTTTGTTCATTAGTCAGAATTTTTATTTAAAAAAGTGCTGTAGAACCAAATTGTTATTACCAAATTATGTGAAGATCTTTCTATCATCCAAAATGCCATAAAAGCCTAATTTTTTTTTTTTTTTTTGTCTCTGACCATTGAAATTTAACTATGTGATCAATAGAATCTGTAATACTGAACATAAATAACAATTTGATAAACTCCTGTAGAGACCAAAAACTGTAACAAAAAAAATTGTAAATGTTTTGAATTTTGGAGAAGTGCAATATTAATAATCAATATTTCTAGTTTTGGATTTTTAAGTATGTGGGGTAAAACTTTTATGTTTTGAAAGGATACAAGCATATTTAATAAATCCCAAAGGGTAGGTGAATTGCTATAGGAAATAAAAATAAATAAAATAACTTCCAATGTATGTAAAACTAGGGTTTAAATTAATTTAAAAAATTATAACAGATGTGAATTATTAATGTTATTAATAAATAATAAATATAACATAATTATAGATGTTATTGGAGAGATCATGCTAGAAAAATGAATCTTAGAGTGAATGTGGAGAAAACAAAATATATGTATTGTGGTAAGATAGAAACCATCCCCAAATTCTTTGAAATAGATTCTTTTAAATTTGAATCTGTAAAAATTTTTACCTACCTAGGATCAGAAATAAACTGCCAAAATGACATAAATCCAGAAATTAGAAAAGGAATTACTGCAGCCAATTGCTGTTTTTCTGGTTTAAGATCACTACTGAAATCACTTGATAAAAAGAAACACAAAGATATTACTGTATAAGGTATTGATCAAGTCAGTTTTGACTTATGCCTCGGAGACTTAGACCCTAACAAAAAAAGAAGAGAGGATGTTGGCAACCTTCGAAAGGAAGATCCTGCAAACCATCTTTGGTGCTGTCTTTAAAAATAACAACTGGAGAAAAAGATATAATTTTGAATTATATAAGATCTTTAACATTGATGATGTTATCAAATCTATAAAGCTGAATAGAATGAGATGGGCAGGACATGTAATGAGAATGAGCCCAGAACGAACAACTTTGAGGGTTTTTAATGCACTCCCTTCCAATAAAAGACCAAAAGGAAGTCCTAAGAAATGGTGGAAAGACTGTGTGGATGAAGCTTTTGCCATCTTAAAGGTAAAGAACTGGAGATCAATGCTGGGAGAAGGGCTGATTGGGAAAAGCTTCTAAGGAAGGCCCAGGCCCACAAAGGGCTGTTGTGCCAATGCTGATGATAGATGTTATTAATGAGTGAAAAAATACACCCTTATTTATTCAAATTTCATTGAATTGATTGATGGAAAATTATTTAATTTAAATTGTAAACTTAAAAAAAAATTATACTGCAGTTAAAGAAAATGTATTGAAATTTTATATTTTCTAGGCTAACTAGGCTAGGTCCACCTGTCCTGCGTAAAAGTAAGCGGTTAGCAAACATCCCAGCACAAGATTTATCAGAAGATAAATTATTTTTAAATTCAATTAATAAAGCTGCTGATGGAAATACCACAAAAAGAGTATGTATATTTTCTTGACTTAATTTCTTCTCTATTTTAATATTTCTATAAAAAAAATTGCAAAGGTAGACTTTTGAAAATAGAGCTTATTTTCTTGTTTACATAGGGGAATAAAGTATTAAAGTATTGTAATAAGGTGCCGTAATTTTAAATAAACTTTTTAAAACTTCACAAATTTTAAACTTTATGGATTTGTATGCTAGTTTTCTTGGTAATCTTTCTACATAAATGTAGCTTTTTTGTATAGTAATATTTGAGTCAATTTTTTTTTTAATCTTGATGATGAACTTTATATTGAAGGAAATACTTAAATTAATAAAATATAACTTAACAAAAGCAGGCTTTCTTCTAATGTGTCTATAAGCAAGATTTCTTAATTATTTGTCTTTAGTCAAATGCTTTAGTGCTGTGGTATTTATGAAGCTTCTTAGCAACTGTGAGACTTAAAAATATTTTTGAAAACTTAAAAAAAAACATAGAAATTTTTTTTTAAATCTTTCATCTGATTGTTTATTAAATATGCATTTCTAATAAATATGAAATTTGTTTTAATAAAACTCCATATAAGAACAAGAAATTGAAGTATCATTAGTAATAAATTAAAAATGTAAAAATATAATGTTCATCAGACTTGTCAACAGTTATGAGAAGGATAAGACACTGATTGGCAACAAGCTTTTTAATGATTGAAAAGTAGTAAATAGTGATTGCTGTTTGAATAGTTGATCAAATATAAGTCACTAGTTTCTGTACTTTTTACTTTCCTATATTCTTTATATAGGGAAGTATTGTAATTGTTCAAAATTTCAGCCTCAATATTTGGATAGATGTACATGTTTTGACCCCCCCCCCATCCCCAAGCCTGAAAATACCATTTTTGAAATTGTATATGATAATTCAATTATGTTTAAATTTAGAGAAACCAAATTTTGAGTACAGTGCTAACATTACAACAAAATTGTAGTTTTCTAACAACTTTTAAACTTTTCTTTTTTCTTGTCAAGCATTACAACTGGTTCCTTGCCAATGCCATCTCTGTCATTTTCCTTCATCTTGATCTATTTGTTGCTATAGAATTCCAGCTGTTGACTTCAGTGTTTCTCAGTTAGCCCTCGTGTTGCAAAAAAGTAGACCGTAGCGCTCCAAACCAAACCAGTGTTTCTCAGCCACTTTTCTATATTATGGAGCCAACTCATATGCAACTTACCTCTCCTTCACTTTCCACTGGGCTTTATAAATGTTATTTTTTAACTGGATTTTCATCATTGTATCTATACATACATACATACACACACACACACACACACACACACACACACACACACATATATATATATATATATATATATATATATATATATACAGGCTTGCAATTTCGTCACTTTTCTCACCTTTAGTCACTTTTTTTACAATTGATCACTTTTAGTCACTTTTTTAAGAAAACAGTCACTTTTAGTCACTTTTTTCATGGTGTATCACAGGGTTTGACAATGTACTGAACCGTATTTCATTCTTAGCACAAGCGCTACGATCACTGGACACAACTGAATCGAAACCTTCTGTATTATTTTGCATGTGCGGCTCTCGTAGGTTGGCAGATGACTTTGGGTAAGTACAATATTGAATCGTTGGTTGGACAGCTACTGGTGGGAGGGAAAAACTTGGCAAACTCAATGATGTCTTACAAGTACATCATCCCTCTGCTGTTTGGACCCACCTTTCTTTCCAAGTACCATCACCCCGTGGGGCTATTTTGGACCCTGCCAGGATTTCAGTTGATCTAGTTTCCAGTTCTTTCTGTTGTTGAAAAAAGAAAATCTGAATTAATAACAAAATATTTTAATAAAAGACCAAAAATGTAATGATCTAATCTTATTTTTCTTATTAAAATGTAATTAGTCATATGGTTTCCAGAATGTAGTGATTTTAAAAAGTCGTAAAGAAGTTCCTGAAATGTACATTTGTACTGAAACGTGCTTTTAATACATTAAAGTAACTTACGTCAAAGCACACATTTCTCTTTTTCTTTTACTTCACAATTTTTGTTTAGATACTCTAATCTAGCTATGTACATATTTCAAAACATTAATGTATGCAGAAAATTGTGATTATAAAATTAATGTATTGTATGTATTCAAATCTAATTTATAGATTTTCTTGAATAAAAAGCAATGTATAGTTGTGTTAAACAAAATTTTTAACCTTTTCGTATTTGACACTAAAATCATGTCTTGCATGAATGAATCATTTGATTTTGAGTTAAAATAAATAGAAAAATCTTAATAGCATCTGTAATCAAGAGTAGAAAAAAATCACTTTTTTTTTCAATGTTTAGTCAGTTTTTAGTCACTTATTCTGTATTATTTGTCACTTTTCTCACTTTTTTAAAAGTACCTCAGCAATTGCAAGCCTGTATATATATATATATATATATATAAGCCATCTTAGCTGCAATGTTTTAATCACTTTAATTATATTAAGTTCGAAATTTTTGCTGTAGTTCAAAGTTGTACTTTATACTTCAGATTCTGTTCTCCTTTACTGTTCCAAAAATTCTTCTCAAGATTTTTCACTCAAAGGCCGATAAGTTTTCTTCATCCAGTATTCTCAACATCCAGGAATTGTTTCTGTATAAGATTATGGGTCATACTAAAGTTTTGTAAACTTGTATCTTAGTTCTTCAGTGTATGTATTTGGATTGGTTGCAATGTCCAAAATAACGTCTGTTGGCCATATTAATTCTACTTTTGATTTCGACTGCTATGCATTATTGTTATTTATAATTGTAGCCAGATATTTGAATTCCTGAAACTCCCCAAAAATGTATTTCTTACGAATGGACCACAATTTGAGGCCATGTCTATAAATGTCATGAATTTGGTTTTTTCTTCATTTACAGTCATACTGATTGTTGATTCCAGTGCACAAAATGCTTCTATAATTGCTGCTCCTGATATTCCCACTATGCCAATGTTGTCTGCATAGGTTAGCATTTACACTGACTTTATAAAGATGTATTTTTGAGTTTGTACGCCAGAGTCTTTTATTACTTTTTCAAGTGCAATATTAATTGACATGAAAGAAAATCGCCTTGTTTTAGTCCTTTTTCAGTTAAAATATATCTCTCAAGAATAATTTCAATATATCTTTCTGAGTTATAAAACATATAACTCAACCCAACTTTACTCTGCATTTAATTCTCTAAGAGCCATCTTTATCAGGCTTACTAGTTTTTTAGGTATTCTCAACTCTAGCATTGCTTGAAAGTTTCTTCCTATCAATGTTATCTTAACCTGTTTTAAAATCAATGAATAGGTAATATGTGTCTATACTAAATATTTATTTTTTTTCAACGATCTGCCTTATGTGTATTTGGTCTGTTGTTAATCTGTCTTTTTGTAATAAACATTGGTAATCTCCTATTATATAACTTGACTATGCTCTAAGTCTATGCCTCAGCTAGGATGTTAGAGACTATCTCATGTGATGTATTCAATAATGTAATTCCTCTATAGTTACTGCATTCAAACTTGTCTTCTTGCATATTGGGTATATGGTTCATCTTTCCATTCAATGGGCATTTTTTCCAGTGCCTAAATGTTGGAGATTCAATATGTAATTCTTTAGAAAGTTATTCAGGAGCTTGGAGTTAATTCCATCTGGAACCTGCAGAACTGTTGTTATTTAATTTATTCGTTGCTCTCTGCACTTCCTCCACCGATGGTGTCCCTACTTCTTCCTGTTGGTACTGCCATATGTCCCTTGTTATTCTCCTTGTTTCTTCCAGAACATCTTTATCATTCAGAGCAGTCTTAAAATGTTCTCTCCATGTCTTCAGTATTTCAGTATCATTATTAAGGAGTTCGCCATTTTTATCATGGCATATATGCATGGTTTCCGTGCACCTGGGAAAATCATGGATTGAGACAATGGATTAATTTTGTCATGAAAGTCTTGATTTTTCAAGTAAAATGAGTAAAAGTCATGGATCTGCTAAACTACCGATTAAAAAAAAATGCATTGAATATTCTATTTTTACTTGTCATTTGGCTGAAGTTACTGAGTTTGGTATTTATGTATTATACTATTGACGACGTAAAATTTGTTCACCAAGGAAACTCAAAGCAAGAAAGCTTAATGGGTGGGTAAATGTATATTATTCTGGTTTTTTCTTAAATTGTAGATAAAAATTTGATTAATATAATAATTATTTTTTAATAAAAATTAGTTAAGATTTTTGCACAAAATATAAGTTTATCTCTAGGGATATTGTATATAAATGTTATAGGGTTATATTTGGCTATTATTCATGGTCACCCGGATAATACCAAAGTACCCTGAATTCAAATTGGAAACATTTTGATTGAAAAATTACTATATGATTAAACTTAGGTATGGAGATACAACAATTTATTTTTATGTATGTGAATTTATTAACACTTATAAAGTAAGTTTATAGTTTTTTTATGATAAAACTCCTGTAGTTTCTCTAAAAGCATATATTTTATTTGTATGTACATCAAAAGTTTTATTCATATATATTTTAACGAAAGCTTTTTAAAGTCATGGAAAATGATCTGCTAAATCAGGTAAAGTCATGAAAAGTCATGGATTTGAAATATTTTATTTGGGCAGATACCCTGTATTTACTATGAATCATATTTTAAAATGGTATTGTTTATCTTGGCAATTACAATACAAGCTGCAGTTTTTTTTTTTGTTTTTTTTTTCTCTAGCCATCTTATCTCTTGGACTGACAATATATCAATTCTATATTTGTTAGCCTCATCTAGAATATTTTTCAGTGTTCCACTCTTAAAGAATGTGGATACATTTCATGTTCCTATTCTGAATTCCTTTTTCATTCTGTGTCATCTACAAGAGATTATTCCAGTTTTTTTTTTCCCTCTGAACCAGTTGTTTTACCAGGGTGAGGAAGTTAGCCTCATGCCTCATCCCCAACCTGGAAGGCCAGTCTTTTGAAACACCAAGAGCTAGCTATACCCCAGATGCTGGTTAGCACAGTAACTTTAGAGACACTACATCTTGTATCCACTCAGAATGAGCAAACCCCTGAGGAACACATGGATGTTGCGGCTGCGCCAATTTCCGATATCTGCTCCCAGCTGCTCCAAAAACGGTATTTTAGAAGAAATTGCACCGAAACTGCGCCCATTTACAAATCTTTTACAAATAAGAAAGAATTTCATTCTTCAGACATACTGCTACTCTTTCGTACTACAGACTCAAGATTAACAAACAAACAAAAAAAAAAAAAAAAAAAAAAAAGTGCCCAACGAAAAGAAATACGTTTATAGCATGTACAGCGATAGAAATTTTCCGCTTTTTGGTGGAGTTCTACTTGATTTCTACACCCGATTTCTGCTTCTCCTCGAATTTCTGCTCCCTTTTGCAAATTTTAGTGCACCTGTGAAAATTTCCAATTCTTTTAGAAAATTCTGCTTTTTTTTTTTTTCCTAAATCTTTTGAAATTGGAAAGAAATTCGCATATATTGGTGAGACTATCATCACTTGATATGAGATTTTCATCCTCTAGGGGACCAGTACTCTTTCCTTGAATCGTCGAGGTTTTCCTCATTTCCGTGCGTTTCTCTCTTTTATTTATTTCCAATGTTTATCGGGATTCTTCAATTAGGACGAAATAACGATTTCGTGATGTAGATAAATTGCTGTTCCCTGATATACCGCGTTTCTTTCTCTGTCGCAAAATCGGATGTTCAAATGTCAGTTAGTTGGAGTGCTACAGTCTACTGCTCCGCTATACAAGGGCTAATGAGACCGTCACCTTCTGCTTAAAGCCGATTCGAATGACTACGAATATCCATACCAATAGTGGAATTCGAACCCTCGAATTCCGGTACCGAATAGCAACACTTTATCCATTCGGCCATCGTTTGGTATTTATATAAAAGAACGTTTCATTGCGCATGCGCTATGTAGCTAGAAGTTGTAAAATCGGAAAGATTATGTTTATATGTCAGAATGTGACTTTTAGGAATACTATGCCTCATATACTCTAATACTGTTATGATATCGGAAAAACGATTTCACATCAGAGTTTGCCTATCAGTTTAGCTATATAAGAGTTTGTTCACATCTTGATCCGAACTCAAAGTTTGGAAATCAGTGTCGGGATGGAGTACTCTTTATCGATATTTCACGATATATCGATACATCGCCCAGTCTTAATGCATACTGTAGTGAAATGCAAATTTAGTGTAGGATCTCGTAAAGGATATAAAAGGATGTTGACTAATTTTAAAAAATACAGCGAAATTAAAATAAATAAAGTTAGAGAAAAACAAGATGAATAATTTTATATAACTATAAAGTATCCGTCTACGTTAAAAACGTCATTTTTTGCCAAAAAATCATAATTTTTTTATTTCTCTATTGTAAAATTTCAACTTTTAGGCTTCTAAATCTGTTTTTGTTTTGTCTTTACGGCATTTTAAAGAAAAGTTACATCCGTTTAAACATCAGTGACAGCTGTCAAAACAAAACGGAAGAGCGACTTCAGAACCGGAAGTTATGGATTTAAAGAGCATTTTCTGGACAAAACTTTTTAAATTTTCAAAGATTACTTAAAAAAATTTTTTAGTATTTTTAATAATTAGCAACTTGGCAATTAGAAAGTTTTGAAGCAAGAAAGTGTGGGGAATTTTAAACATGTATTTTAATTTTTTTTAAATGTTAAAGTTGCTTTCATAAACTTCAAATGCGTTTTTCTCAGAACGGTAATTTTAATAAAATATTGAAACTTGAAATGTAATTTCTCAAAAAGTTCTTAAAATATTTTGTTGAAAATTATTATGAATGCCTTTAATAGTATTGACTAATGAATGACCTTAAAGCTTTAAATTTTGATAATTTTTAATGATGTTACACTCATAGTTAGATATAAAGGTAATGAAAATTCGTTAAAAATTCAATGTGTATGATTTTGAAGAACCGATATTTTTTGCCAAATGTAAGTTAAGCAAAGATTTTAAGTGATTCACTAGTCCAGAAATGTGTTGCATCAAAAATCTTGAAATAATTTAATTTATTAAAAGATTAGACCTTTTGAAAAAAAACCCCAATTTTTTTACTAAATTTTCTTCATTTATTAGAAATTTTATAAAAACTTCTCCAGGATTATATTTTTTAAGTGCAATTCTCTATAGTAATATAAAAAATTTAAAAATCTAAAAACATGAACTAGTTTTCTACGTTTAAAGAAAAAAGTTCTCCAAATCTAGACGGATACCTTAAATATTTAAATAGCTAATTATTTAATATAACAGTTATAATTGGATGCCTAAAATTACTCATATCAGCATTGAAAGCTTCATTTTGTCTCATTATTTTTCAGCTTTTAATTATATTTAGTTAATTTAAAATAAAGTAGTTTAAATGCAATTATTTTACAAAAATAATTTAGAAATGACAGAATATTGGAGTGCATTTTTTGTGACCACCCTGGGTAACCTAATCTTGAGAGAGCATTAGGGGGAGAAGTCTTATGTATCACCTTGCTGAAGGTGTTCATGTAAAATATTTTATCATTTTATTTTCCAAGTAAAATTAAAAAAAAATTTACCTGGAATTGGGGTTTTTAGGCTCATCGATTGTTTTGCAATAAATGGAGAGACGAAACTCATCAAAATAACTTTTAAAGGCTGGAGTAACAATGCACAAAACGTCTATTTTTTGCTGTTCATTTTATATTCTATTTACACCTCTTAATCTCTAAAGGGCATTTGTATCTTCATCTGTAAGTAGTGTCTTTTGTCATGCAGTAGTGATGGTCATCTGCATCTTCCCACCTTGGGAATTATTCTCTTGTGTGAACTAATCCGTGTTCAGAACTCAGCCAACACGTTGAAAGATAAAATTATCTTTACCACTAAGTACATTCTTTATGATCTTGACCAAAAAAACACTTGATATATCTTTTACATTACACTGAAGGGAAAATGATAGCTTTCCTCTCCTGTCCGGTCCTTTTTTAGTGCTATTTCATTTGATTTTGTGAATGAAAAGTAAATATCCTACTGATATTGTTTGTAATCATGTGTAATAACTCTTTAAGCATCATGCTGTAAAGAATACTTTCTTGTTAACAAATAAATTCGTACTGAAGCTGTAATAAGGAACCTTACTAGTAATTCTTTAGCTTTGGTTTTTAATGCTAATACTTTATAATCTTTTATATGGTTATACTAATTACATAGAAATATATGTATATTGCATATACAAAACCAACAAATCATATCAGAAATTATTGAATATTTGGTCGTTCCGAATGCTATTAACCAATCATTCACAAACTTAAGTTTATTTTTTAAATCGTTACTTTAACTGCTCAAAAACACTATATCCTGCTCCAAATCAAGATTTTGACTGCTATGAAAATGCTTTCTCCTGCTACAAATTTAAAGTTTTGCTGCTCCAAAAACTGCTACGAAATGCTTGAAGGGGCGCAACATCCCTGGGAACAACTTTTATATTACTATCCTTAAGTTCATTAATGTGTTCATTAATGCATAGCTAAAACATACTATGTGATGGTATTCATATGTTCTGTCTAAACATAAATATATAAAAGAACAAAAATATGACTTAACAAAAATAGTTACTTTTCTTTTGTAGGTGTATTATAATTCACGAGATTACACTCGAACTTTTAAAATTAAAAAAGGTATTGGAAAAAGAATCCTCCATAAGGTATGTAGAGCTGGCATTGTATTCACTTTTAGATCAATCTGGACCAAAATTTAAGTATTTTTTCTCTAGGAACATGATACAAATTAGTTTTATAGTTTGAAAAAAAAAAATGATTTTATAGATGATCTATCTAAACACATTTTTTTTTTTTAATTAAAGGTCAACTTCTTATCTAAATTCTTAAAATTTCAGATATACATAGATTTTGTTAAAAATGTAGTATTTTGTAAATGTTTAAATTAAGAAAAATTTAAGCTCGTAAAGGTATGCATATATTTGTCAATAGAATTGATCTAAAGAAAAAGGGAAAACATTAGATTAATATTCACATTCACAATCGAAAAATTGGGAGAAGCCTCCCCCCAGACTTCCATGATACTATGTGATCATGAAAGTCTGTTAAATATTCTGAGAAAAGAAACATAACTTTTTTCATTAGTCATATTTTTTCTCTCACAAAACATGAATATCTCTCTTTTAGTGATGTTAACAGGTTTGATAACTGAGTAACCAGAAGTAATCCAAAAGTTGATAGAAAACTACAATTTTGCTTTAATGTGTGGTTTTAAAATACACCAAGTCCAAAATGTACACAATTTATGTGCTTTTTGTTCAAAAATGATATTTTCAAACTCATAAAGGTCCATTGATATATGATGATCAATCAAAATCTCCAGATTAAGTTTTTGGATGGCTATGATGCTTTTCCTACCTATACAAGGAAGTAAGAAGAAAAATTAATTAAAATTAATTTTATCTTGCTGAGAAATCTATGTATTGTATATTTTTATATAGATATATACCTATTAAATGCATTTTTATGTTAATATATATGTAATGAATACATCTATCTTTATATTAATTACTAGACACTTTAAAGATACTTTTTTTTTATTTAGAGATGTACTTGAAGGTATGTTTTGATACTTCAATTTTGTGAATATTTTCTTTTTCTCTCACTTTCCTCTGGAGAATGAATTTCGATTGCATTGAGGAAATTTTAAAGTTAAAACAATATGGAATTTTTACTTTATCCTAAAATAGTTGGAAATGACCTGTAACTTTCAGGAAATATGGGCATAAGTATATGCAGTTGTTTTTGCATAGTTTGTGTATAAGAAATGCAAAATAGGTGCCTGTGTTGTCTATTGTGTTTGCTCACTACATTTACAGTGTTCAAGTAAATTTTATAAATCTTCGTAACATAAATATTGATGAAGAAATGCTGATATTTTATACTAAAATTTGAAATGCATACATTAAATATTTAGTGAGATATGAACTATAAAATTATTTAATTTACAATTGTATATATGTATATGAAAGATATATAGTGATAACATAATTTAACAGCAAACTATAGAAAGCCACAGATTTATATATATATATATATATATATATATATATATATATATATATATATATATATATATATATATATATAGATGTTTTCTAAGATACTAAAAATATCAACAATATATTAATTTGTTATTTTAATAATCTCTTGAATTTTGTTAGATAAGAACATATTTTCTATCTATAAACAGGGTGTCCACAGATTGAGAAAATATGAAAATGTCAGTTAAATTTACTAATCTAAAGTAAAACAATTTATGACTGGGAAAGGGTGCTAGAAAAAAAATTACAAATAAAATCATGTATATAAATGTTTCATAGCAATAATCTCCTGCATCAGTTATATGGGAAACTTAATACAGCTTTGCTATTGTGTAGTTGTTTACAAAGGTGCTTCAACAAGAATCTCCTAACACTGAATTGTATGCCTCTTCACTTAGACTGAATGTAATTAGGGCATTAGATAAATAATTAAAAGAAATTTTTTTGTTTTAAACTTTTTAATTGCTGATAATCAAATAGCTGTAATTGAATGAATAAAATTACTTATTTCAGCATTAAAAGCTACATTTTGTCTTATTAATGTTTCAGTTTTTTATTATATTTAGGTAGTTTTAAGAAAGTATGAATGTTATTTTACTAAAAAAAAATTCATAATCATGAAAAATTAGAATGGATTTTTTTTATGACCACCCTAATAAAAATCTTGGAGCTGAGATGAATGCCCTTTTACTTCAGCTGACTGCAGAAATAACATTAATTTTGGTGTGCGTTACAGATCTGCAATACTGTGGTTCAAACAGGGTTCCCACAGTCCTTAAAAGTCTTTAAGAACTCCTTAATTTTAGCTTTCATTTTTAAGGGCCCTTAAAACTACTTAAATTTTATCAAGGGTCCTTAAAAATTCCTTAATTTTGAAATTGGAACACTATCAATTTCTTCCATGGAAAGATATAAAAGAAAAATTTGCTGAGTTACAAAACTTAGTGAAAAAATTTCCAATACAAAAAAAAAAAAAAAAAAAAAAGAAAAAAAATTGAACTTTTAAAATGAAATTATGTATGGGAATTTTCACTGTTGTAAATTTCTTTGTAAATAGTAAATAAATATTTGTTAAAGTTCATAACATACTTCTACATTTTGTAACCAAAAGTGCAGTATTAATAGTAAATCCTCAAATACATATATGTTGTCAGGATATTACTGTAGTAATTCAAATTCCTTTCCTTGGTATACTTAAAAAATTATGAAAATACTTTTAGCTTATTAGTATTTTTTATGGTCACAAGCTTGAAAACTTATTGACAAGTAAATAATCTTTCGCATACTGAAAAGTAAAAAGTCAGCTGCCCTTTTCTAAGAGCTAACAGTCAAGCAGATTTTAATTAAACGAAGCATGGAGGGGGGGGGGGTTGTAGATATTTCGGTTACTTATGGAAGTTTAATTTTCTTTTGATTGAATGTAATAGAAAAGTCCAAAACTTTCTTCTTTCCCAGGCAATGTTGGGTATAATCAGCTAGTATATAGAAATACACACACACACACACACACACACACACATATATATATATATATATATCAGAGTAATTTTTAAACCCTCAGAAAGTACGGTTTATAATATTGTGTTTTATTCACAATTTATTTTTTGTTTGATCGCTCAAACTTGAGGTGTACATTTTTCAAAATTAGTTTTTGTCAAATACTTTTAGTTCATTAGTACTTTTTATGGTCAGGAGCTAGAAAGTTTATTTGACGAATAAATAATCGTTCGCATACTGAAAAGGTTTAAAGAATGAAGTCAGCTGCTCTTTCCTAATAGCTAACAGTCAGGCAGATTTTAATTAAATGAAGCATGGGGGGTTGGGATTTCAGTTACTTATGGAAGTTTAATTTTCCTTACATTGAATGTGATAGAAAAGTCTAAAACTTTCTTCTTTCCCAAGCAATGTCGGGTATAATCAACCAGTATATACATATATACATATATATATATAAATATATATATATATATATATATATGTATATATGTATGTATATATATATATGTATATATATATGTATATATATATGTATATATATATATATATATATATTTATTTATTTATTTATTTATTTATTTATATTTATCAGAGTCATTTTTAAACCTGAGAAAGTACTGTTTATAATATTGTATTTTATTCACAACTTATGTTTAGTTTGATCACTAAAAACTTTTTTCAGAATTAATTTTTGTCAAATAGATTTATCTTATATTAATTTTTAGGCATTTTTAAAAACTTAATTCTGAAATATTGTAGGGCATTTATTGAACATGCCTTGTCTGATTCACAATCATTAAAATATGTTCCTCAGGAAATGGGGTTTATGTTGTTATGCCATGTATTTCAAGTAGGTCCTTATAAAGAAGTTACTTTAGTCCCTAGAAAGTCCTTAAAAAGTCCTTAATTTTAGTTCTAGAAAAAGAGTGGGAACCCTAGTGGTTAGAGCTCAGTCGGCAAAAGCAGTGATCTCATAACCGGAAAGTAGCAGTTTTGAGGTTTGAGCTGGCCAAAGATTTGTTGTGCTTATTAATGTTTGCTATAGCATGTAAAATAGGTTTGTAGTCATAATGTCCTGAAAGTTCCCAAACAATATATTTGGAGGTGGTAAGACAAGCTTGGAGATCATCTGCTTGGTTCCTAAATGCTTCTGAATTATGTGGACCCACTCTTCTTCCAACCTTTCGAGGCAATGGCAGTCATCATACCATGAGAAGTCAAATGAAATTCTAAATGAATAGGACACCAATCAACCATAAACAGTAATTTGTAAATAATACTAAAAACTGTTATTTGGAAATTAATTAGAATTAAAATAAGTGATGTATTGCATCTTTTTGTTTATGAGTATAAATTTTTATTGAACTGTTAGTATTATAAAAGCATTCTCTCTTTTGAAATATGGCCAAATGGTGTGCCAAATGGTGGCTGAATAGGCACTGATCTTCGGTACTACAGTTTGTAGGTTTGAATCTCACCATGGCATGGATGTTTGTAGCCGTTCGGAATCAGTTTTGAGCAGTAGGTCCTGGTCTCAATAGCTCTTGTGTTGCAAAAAGTAGAGTGTAGTGTTTCAAACCATAACAAATCCTCTATTTTGTTTTTATGTTAAATTTATTGCTGTTAAATAATACTCTAAAAATTGATGAAATTAAATATATCTTATTATTTCTCTAATTTGTAGGTTATACCACCAGTGATGACATTTAAAGAGGCATTAAATGATGATGATTTGTATGAAAGTTATATTGTAGACCTGTCTATTCAAGAATCTAAATATGACACAAAGTTTATAAAATATGATAAGTAAGTTGAAAATAGATTAGAGTGCATCTTTTGTATAGTATAGTAAGGTGCATACTGAGTTGTACGCTTATTTTTCCCTAAAGTTATATGTTTGCACTGGTTGTATGTTATGTTATTTCACATTAATGTTTTCTACTAAATATATTATATCTGACGTTTTACACTATATCTGTTACTAATTAAATATAGAATTCATTAACTTCTAGTTTTGTCTTCATATCCATTCAATAATTTTTGATACTTTTAACAGAAAAATTTAAATTAGCAAAGCCAGTTAAATTTTTGTTCATGACTTAGATGGCCCACACCCACATCCAACTGAACAAGTTTAGGGATACAAAAGCCTAAGTGGGTGGGGAGAACCTTTTGACGTTATTCATTTTAATGTTATACACTGAATTATTAACTTAAAAAATACTTTTTTTTATCACTATCACTATTTTTACCAAGTATTTTCCCTGATTTTAAAATTTTTAAAATTTATTTTGTATATAAGAGTAATTTGAATTTAATATATTATAAATTTCCTTTAACTTTTTAATATGATTATGATTATTATCATTTTTTTTTTAAATATTCGATCTTTGTTTCATTTTCGTATTTTTTAATAAACATCGGAACGAGATTACATCTTACTTGCATGTAATGCTGAGGGTTGCCTATCATTCCACATTTACAATTTGGTGAGTCTAATTTTCCAATTCTGTACAAGTAGGCTGGGAAACTTCCATGACCAGTTATGAAATAATTTAATGTTATTTTTGAATTGTAACTTTTGTTCTACTTTAGACATTATAGTATAGGTTGCTTTTCCTTTTTCACTATTGTCCCAATAATTTTACCAATATTTATGTTTTCTTTCATATATTTTTTAAATATTGATACCGGGAGTTGTATTAATTTGTAATTTATTGATTTCATGGCGTTCTTTGCTAAAATATCTGCATATTCATTACTGGTATTCCCCGTATGAGCTTTGATCCAAATTATATTAATTGTTCGGTTATTCATGTTTTTACATTCTTTTTGTATCTCGGTAATTAATTTGGATTTCGGTACTAATTGTTCTAGGCTCTTAATTACTGAAAGACTGTCAGTATATAAATATATATTGTCTTCACTCAATTCTTTTATCTTTCCGAGGGAATCAAGTATTGCAGACCCCTCAGCCTGAAATACAGTATTATGACAATGCAATTTTGTTTTACAGATATATACTATCTTATTTCTTTTTATTATTACATAACCATAACCTGTTCCTGTTTCCATTTTACTTCCATCTGTAAAGATTTTCAATCCTTCATTTATTTTATTATCTTGGATCTTATCATAATAAAATTTTAGATTTATGGGGGATATCTATTGTATTATTGTTCTTTTTCAAATTTTTCAATTCTATATTTTCTGCTTGTAATATATTGCCCTGATAAGTTTCTTTTGATCCTCTGTATTTCAATTCATAAATTTTCGTTCAATATTTAGCTATTATGAATATTGGTGAGATTCCTGATAATAAGTTTTAATACTGGGTTTTTGTTCATGACTAAAATATCAAGAACTTAATATTGTTAATTTAAAAGAAATGGTTTATACATGTATAGAACTAGAAAACTAAATGATATTCTCTGAGCAGGTGGTGGAAAAAAAGAAAAAGAAAAAAAAAGAGTACTATCTCACATATTAACAGTTTCAACAGATGAATATATGCAACAGCTTTACATAATTTCATTTTATGTTTGAAATTTACAGAAAAAAAATTAACATATTATTGAAATAAACAACCAGTAGCAAAATTTGGAGGGAGAATCATTTCAATTGGATGATGAAATCGCTTGAACTGAAACAATACCCCATAACTGTTGCAAAATATTGTCAGGGGTCATATATGTTATTAAAGTCCTGAAAATATTAAAAAAATTTAATGTCCTAAAATATTTTTGTTTTGAAAATCCTGAAATTCTATTGATCTTCATTTCACCTATTGTGAAAGATTCTTCACATTTCATCTTTGTTTCATATTTGAAGAGTCGTCACTACTCTTCAAGGTGGTAAATCTGTAGTATTAGTATTTTTTCAGTAGTAATTTTGTATACCTCTGTTTGTTTTTTTTATTACCATTTTTCCAAGATATTAGCAAATTTTTCTATAAAGTACTTGTAATGTGTAAAAAGATATACCTACCAGGAATTTTATGAAAAAATAAATCTTTCAGTAAGTAATCTATTTCCTTTTCATTCCCATTTAAAACTAAAATATTGCTCATATTATTATGTATTTATCCTTTATTATAAGCATTAAGTTTAGAATGTTTGCTTTTTTTCTGTTAAAAAATTACTAGGTTTGTTCATTAAAAAAATTTTTTTTTTTTTTTTAATTTTTTCTTTTCACTATTAAATTTTAGCGTAGTAAAACTTGGAATGCAAACAAGTTTGTGTAAATTGGTGATTGAAGCAACATGTATTTCAAAATTAGGCACTGAATTGTGATTTGTAGTTAGTATTCGTACCTAGTAGCTGTAAGATACTACTAATAAAAATAAATAAATAAATAAAATTACCAGATTCCTAGTTGTTAAAAAAATTAAACAAGTTTTCTAATTTTTTTATTAAAAAAATATTTAAATGTAAAGAAAAGTATGCTAAAAAAATTTTCCATGTGTTTAGGAATGAGTATATATATAATCCTCTGAGAAAATGTCTGAAATTGAGGGAATAGATAAATATTAAAATTCAATTTTATCAAAGACAGAGAGTCCTAATTCAGTATACCACCAGGCTTGTTATTGTACAAGTTGTTGACCACATGAATGGTGGCACTGTATTAAGGTGGGACTACTTAAGAATTGGGTTCTCCTTGGCAAATTTGGAGAAAATATTGGCGATATTTTCTAAAACACAAAGGTAATCCATTCAAACATTGTAATTTTTGCTTTTTCTGGCGACTTTAATTAATGCAAAGTGTGCCATCGTAATAGAATTATATACTCTTACTTAATTAAAGAAAACGATTTGAAAACAGAACATTTATATTTATGGGCAATTAATCCTTTAACAGTTTGCAAACACAACAACTCCAAATTATTAAAAATCAGCCACAGTGAACTATTAATGTTTTGTTATATTTAATTTTTTTAAGCATTGCATACTTTTAATATATAAAAAAAGAGTTACACAAGGAGAGCTGGATGCAAATATCATATAAATTATAATATGGACACAGATTATTTGGACACAGTGATATTAGGAGAAAATGTTAGGCGACCATACTTAAACCATTATCGCCAAGTTGGTGGGGGAACCCATTTCTTTAGTCAAGGCTATTGAGGTTTGACTGTGGTTCAGATTCTCTTTACCAAACATATTGTAAAATATTTGTTTTGAGAAATTTTAATTATTTTGCATTTGTATCTTATACCCATTCAGTAGTTTTCAGATGATAGAATATTAAAATAGTATTTGTAAAAAGTAATGTAAAAATCGTCTGTAGTTGTTTAAATGATTTGCCTGTCCATTTTATATGTATGTTTAAAATAACTTGTTGGATTGTGTGTATCATTTGATGTGTACTTTCAACATTATTGCAGTTATTGCTCCTGGGATCAAGTGTTCTGTTTTAGAGTATATCTGATATTACATCTTGATTTCATACACTCCTTAACTTGAGGTGCTCTAAAAAGGGTTCTTTAAACCCTTAATTTTCATGTTTGATCTTTAATATTTGAACAAATTAATTCAATTTGAACTAAATCTCTGAAAAATGAAAGCTGAGGAAGTACCTATGTCAAGAAGTTATATTGTATGACCTATCACAAAATGGATTTACAACAAAATATTTTGATTCTGCCTGTTTGGGATTATTGCAGAATATATTGAGGAAATTTTATGAAAAAGTCAAACCATTAATTTTTTCTAAGCTTTTCATGTATCTGAATGGTTCATCTTTCAGTTAAAACCATTATGAACATAGTTTCCGCGCACCTGGAAAGTCATGGAAAATCATGGATTTCGACAATGGATTAATTTTGTCATGGAAAATCTTGATTTTTCAAGTAAAATGAGTAAAAGTCATGAAAAGTCATGGATCCGCTAAACTACCGATTAAAAAAATGCATTGAATTGTTTAATTCTATTTTTACTTAACATTTGGCTGAAGTTACTGAGTTTGGCATTTATGTATTATCCCATTGACTCTGTTGCCAAATAAAATTTGTTCACCAAGGAAACTCAAAGCAAGAAAGCTTAATGGGTGGGTAAATGTATATTAATCTGGTTTTTTTTTTTTCTTAAATTGTAGATTAAAATTTTATTAATATAATAATTATTTTTTTAATAAAGATTAGTTAAGATTTTTACACAAAATATAAGTTTATCTCTAGGGACATTGTATATAAACATTATAGGGTTATATTTGGCTATTATTCATGGTCACCTGGATAATACCAAAGTACCCTGAATTCAAATTGGAAACATTTTGATTGAAAAATTGCTATATGATTAAACTTAGGAATGTAGATACAACAATTTATTTTTATGTGAGTTTATTAACACTTATAAAGTAAGTTTATAGTTTTTTTTATGATAAAATTCCTGTAATTTCTCTAAAAGCATATATTTTATTTGTATGTACATCAGAAGTTTTATTTATATGTACTTTTAACAAAAGCTTTTTAAAGTCATGGAAAATGATCTGCTAAATCAGGGAAAGTCTTGGATTTGTAAAATTTTATTTTGGCAGATACCCTGTATGAAGGTTTACAAAATAAATAATTTAGAAAAACTTTTCAGTGTACAGGTATTGGTAGTTGGGAACTGCAAATTTACATGTATTAGTAGTTGTATTTTATATATTTAAATTAATGTTTTTAGAAAAAGAGCATTATCTAGTGATCAGGATATTATTTCAATGGTAGTTGAAGTGAATTCGTTACTTACAAGGTTCCCACAGTCCTTAAAAGTCCCTAAGAACTACTTAATTTTAGCTTTCATTTTTAAGGGTCTGTAAAACTCCTTAATTTTTGTCAAAGGTCCTTAAAACTCCTTAATTTTTAAATTGAAATGTGATCAATTTCTCCATCAACGCAATCCACCGTCTCATCACATGATTTCCTATCAGTTTTCTTATGGGACAGGTTTTTTTAGTTACTTTTTATTTGACCAATAAATAATCTTTCGCATACTGAAAAGGTTTAAAGTCAGCTGCCCTTTCCTAATAGCTAACAGTCATGCAGATTTTAATTAAGCAAAGCATGGAGATTGGAGGAAGGGTGTTGTAGATATTTCAGTTATTTATGGAAGTTTATTTTTTCTTGCATTGAATGTAATAGAAAAGTCTAACACTTTCTTCTTTCCCAGGGAACGTCGGATATAATAATCTAGTATATACATACATACATATATATATATATATATATATATATATATATATATATATGAGTCATTTTTAAACCCTCAGAAAGTACTGTTTATAATGTTGTTTTTATTCACAATTAATTTCTAGTTTGATCACTCAAAAAGCTTTAGATGTACATTTTTCAGAATTAGTTTTTGTGAAATAGATTATCTTAAATTAATTTTTAGGCATTTTTAAAAACTTAATTCTGAAATATTGTAGGGTATTTATTGAACTTTCCTTGTTTGGATAATAATCATTAAAATAGGTTCCTCAGGAAATAGGGTTTATGTCGTTATGCCATGTATTTCAAGTAGGTCCTTATAAAATGTTACTTTGGTCCTTAGAAAGTCCTTAATTTTTGTTCTAGAAAAACAGTGGTAACCCTGACTTAGATTCTCCTGCAAGGAGAGATACTTTATGAGAATTTCAAAAGTAAAATAACTTCCTGTGAAGTTTTGTAATTAATGTGGTAAATAAAATTATAAATCTGAATTAGCTACTGTCAGTCATAATTTTCTGAGAGAGATCCTTTAAAAAAGTTAAAAGTGTTCTTAAAAACTTAATTTTCCCATTTATAAAAATCTGTTTGAATCCTCTATTAAATCAGTTACTGTCATAATTATTTTTTCTGAGGATTGCCACAGATATTTATATTATTATTATTATTAACTTGCTATTTTTTCATTTTTAGGTCTGATCTTAAAAATTTGGCTGTTTCTGAATCAAATATTATTAAAATTACACCTGCTAGAATTACAGCATTAACATGGTATCCATCTCCTGAACAATTAATTGTTGCTGCTGCAGATAAATATGGGAATCTTGGTGTGTTAAATGTGGTTAGTATTTTATTGATGCTTATATTTACCTATTCCTAGATTTAAGCGTATGCAGATTGGCTGCACATCAGAAACTTGTTAAGGTACTTTTTTAATTGGATTATATGGCCATGTATTTAGCCCATTTTCTCATTAAAAAATAATGAATAAATTCGTGTATTCATTAAAAAAAATTATGTTTGAAAATATTTTGTAGGTTGTTGGCCATGAAACTCTTACTTTTGCATAAACCATTTCTAAAGTTTATATTTCTCATTATACTTTCTTTGCCAGATATCTATGCTAAAGATCTGTAGCAACTTTAATGCAAACATAGTTTACTGATGTTGGTGTTAAGGGTAACCAGAAAAGAGAGAGGGTACTTAAAAACATCTTACTGGAGTGACTGGAAACAGTTGCTATGGCTAAAAGTTCTGTGTATTCATCTATCTGTAGAACTAATAGAACCTAATTTCTTAGTTATTTTAATGTTATTTCAACCTGTTTGTTGTTATTGAATTGAATTTTAAATGTTTTGTGTGAAGGTGCCTGTTTTTATTTGATCATCGCCCAATGATCCAGCTATGAAATAAAATATCAGTAATAAATTCTTAAAAAGTTTGCCATTGTTGAAAAACAAGATTTTTTAATTTTCATGAATTATAATTTTTTAAAAAAATTTTCAACTGAAAACAAAAGTTTGTTTGAAAAATAAAGAATTTACAGTGTTGTGTAGGGATTGATTACAAAATTCTGCCATAGCAAGGACATGTATGAAGTATATCTTAACCTAGAAAGGGATAAGGCTAGAGAAACTGCCTCCCTAATCTAGAAACTTATGGTTTCAGAAAATTTTTAAACTGAACCCTGCCATCAAAGGCACATTTAAAATGACTTTACAGCTATAACAACAAGATAGATTGCTCCTTGGTGAATTCCTTTAATCTTACTTTCATCAAAATTTGATTAAAATAAAAAAAAAAAAATCAGCAGAAAATTATGTGCAATGTTTAACTCAAAATCTGTATTAGATTGCAAACCTTTAATTAGAAACAAACATGTATGTATTTAAGTATCTTCAAAAATTATATAAAATAGTATTATTATTTAAAAAAATTTTCTTGATTCCAATAGAATAAATTTTGATTTTTAATCTAAATTCATCAGAAGAGTGTATGATTATGAGTAGCTTCAAAAATTACATAAAATAGTATTATTATTATCTATTATTATAATTAACAGACTAACTGCTATGATTAACAGAACTATACATTTGATTCTATTTACATTTTTATCAGTGTTATAGAGATAGAGAATAAAAAATAGATTGAAAAGATAAAAATTTAAATAATTTAATAAATATTTTTTAATTAAAAGGTTCAGATTGTATTAAAATTTGTATCTTAACATCTGTATAAAATAGTATTGCAGCTTAACAATAAATTAATTTTTATACCTCTTTGTTTTAGATTAATGAATCCAGTCCATATTTAATGAGAATTCATGATGGAAGTATTACAAACGTGCAGTTTAGTCCTTTCAATCAAGCACATTTAATTTCTTCTAGTTATGATGGCGTACTGCGTTGTGGTGATATGACACATCATAAATTTAATGAGGTAAAAACATTTAACACAATTGCAAAAGGATATTTTGTATGTGATTTTTAAAATTTTAGTTAATTACTGTAAATTCTGTACTTAGTATACTAGTTAAGAGGGTGCATGGTTTATTAAATATTGCTAATTATTTTTGTCTTATTTTAAATTGCATGAATAGTAGCTTATGTACTACTGTTTTTTTTTTCATTAAATATTTGAATTAAATTTTAAAATTTGATAAATTTGTAATTTATTTTAACTTTTTACTGCTCCAGTGTATTTTTTAAGAAAATCCCCAGATAAAAAAATTATTATAGCTTATTAAAATGATAACAGATTAGGCATGAATTCATAGTAACATAAAAATGAGTGCAACAATGAATTATAAAATGTAGTTTGAAATCAAATTAAAAAGTATTACCGTAAGTGGATTTCGCGAGGTACTTCAGGATTAATCTGTAGCATTATTATTTTCTTTTATTTAACTTCATGTGTATGTCAGTTGAAACTTTTTAATCAATTTTTAATTACCTTCCTGACTATCTAGATATCTGAAATTTTGCATACAGGCTTATTTCTTATGACGATGCAATATTCAATCATATAAAATGAGACTGGAGGGAAAAACAATCAGTTTGGTAAATGCAAAAAGCTGTTCAGAGTACTTGGAATCACAATTGTAGATATTTTAAATTAGTATCACCATCTATCTGCAAATGGCATAAGTAAATTTCAAAAATAATTTGGACAAATGTAAAATAATGACTTTTAGAACAGAAAACAGTATATATATATATATATATATATATATATATATATATATATATATATATATATATATATATATATATATATATATATATATATATATATATATATTAATGCATTTGTAAAATGTAAAAGTTATTATATTTTAAAGAATATTTTAATATTTTTTTGTATAGATTTAATTAATTTTAAATTGGCCATTTTTCTTGTTTTGCAACACAATAATGAAAAATTTTGTATAATAGACATGGTTTCCGCGCACCTGGAAAATCATGGATTTAGACAATGGATTAATTTTGTCATGGAAAGTCTTGATTTTTCAAGTAAAATGAGTAAAAGTCATGGAAAATCATGGATCCGCTAAATTACCGATTAAAAAAATGCATTGAATTGTTTAATTCTATTTTTTTTGTCATTTGGCTGAAGTTACTGAGTTTGGTACTTATGTATTATCCCATTGCCAAGTAAAATTTGTTCACCAAGGAAACTCAAAGCAAGAAAGCTTAATGGGTGGATAAATTTATATTATTCTGGTTTTTCCTCAAATTGTAGATTAAAATTTTATTAATATAATAATTATTTTTTAATAAAAATTAGTTAAGATTTTTGCACAAAATATAAGTTTATCTCTTGGAATATTGTTTATAAACATTATAGAGTTATATTTGGCTATTATTCATGGTCACCTGGATAATACCAAAGTACCCTGAATTCAAATTGGAAACATTTTGATTGAAAAATTGCTGTATGATTAAACTTAGGTATGTAGATACAACAATTTATTTTTATGTGCATGAGTTTATGAACACTTATAAAGTAAGTTTATAGTTTTTTTTATGATGAAATTCCTGTAATTTCTCTAAAAGCATATATTTTATTTGTATGTACATCAGAAGTTTTATTCATATATACTTTATCCCTCTGCCTGCTCATCCCGCGATTTCCACGGGCAACTCAAATGTAGCAAATTCTGCTCGTCCCGCGATTTCCGCTGGCATGTGTTTTTCTTCCTTTATCGCTGAGCGTATCCTGTTCATTCCCCGTTTAAGCTCTTAAATAAATCATATACAGTATTAGATGTTTAATTTACGTTTTGACCAACAGATACCATTAATTAACAATTTAAATGCCCCTATTTGAAGGCGTGTTATATTATCGCTCACTTTTTGCTGCTGTTTTCATATCAGAAATGGCTGCTAGAAAACGTTCAGCGATTGACAGAGTGTATATTCCTGATTCAGATTCTGAAAGCGATTTTAGTTGAGATAGTGATATTGATATAGAATTTTTGGACTGTTTCTCATATAGTGATGAATCTAATAATGATTCAATAAGCGTGCAAAGTGTTAGGCAGTGGTGCAAAATTGATAGGAATCCTTACTACCCTACGCTCTGAAAACAACAGGGGAAGTATTATATCAAAATTTTCAGGCAGTTCTTAGATCAATCGTTGTGGATAGCCTATGTACTTTACAAAAAACAAAACCCTACACAAACTATAAAACTTTTGGAATTTCATTTGAAGTTTGTTGAAGAAAGTATCGAAAACTATTGGGACACAAATAAAAGCGGTTGTCCTAGAAGAGTGAGTTCTACTTGGAACCCTTTGATATCGATAGCTCGTTATTTTCCAAGTCACATACCACCTAACCACATAAAAAGATAACCTCGAAGACAGTGTGGTGTATGCTGTTCAAGAAAAGATGCAAATGGCAAACAAATTTGCAAAGAAACACGAATCTGGTGCAAAGACTGGGAAGTTGGACTTTGCCTTGAACCCTGCTTTGAACTCTATCACACTAAACTGCATATCTAAGATATTTTTAGTCAGTCCTTTATATATTCTTAAATTTTGTATATTTTATTTTTTTTTATATATTATTCAATAAATAGAAACTGACTGTAATTCAATTGAAATTTATTTAAAAAGAATTATTTTGGTGAAATCATCTGAAATTAGTTTCTAATGATACTTAGAATTTAGTTTCTAAGGATAAAAATCTATATAAAAAAATATTTCCTGGAAAGAAAACATGCATTTTTCAATTCTCCAATATGTATAGATTTGAAATAGGCAATAAAAAAATGTCATTTTTAAAGCGATTTTGGTCTAAAAATTGAGCAGTCAGAGGGTTAACGAAAGCATTTTAAAAGTCATGGAAAATGATCTGCTAAATCAGGGAAAGTCATGAATTTGAAAAATTTTATTTTGGCAGATACCCTGAATAAAGCTTTGGTAATTGATTCAAATATTTCAGTCTACCTATTTCGCAGGCTGTTAAATCAACTCTCTATGCAGTCAGGATGCATAGATAAACTCATTGTGTAGGTACTAATGCTTTCTAAAGTCAGAGAAACATTGAGTAAAATAAAGACACAAAGCATTACATGCAGATCTTATCTTTGTAAGCAGTGCTAGCCGTACTAGATTGAATTCTTTTCTTCCATTTTCTATTGCCTCTCTCCCCCAGGACTAGGGCTGTAATGCGAAAAGGCTACAGGAAGAAGCGGCACTGCCTGCAGTCAACAAAAACAGCTGAACCAAATAATTTACTGAGCAACTTTTCCAAAAAACTCTATCGTATTGAGAAAATGTACCATATGACCTTTCTTCTTTATAGTGAGTGTGAAGATTCACCAGTATTTTAAAACAATCCTTAAGCATTGTAATTACTAATGGCTGAAAAGTGATCCCAAATTGCAAATATAGAGAATAACCAGAAACAAGCATATGCATATTTTTTTCTCTGTAATTATAGTGTTAAATACCCTCAGAAAAAAACAATTAAAATTTATAGATTTTGCCTAATGCCAACCATTTGGAATGATTATCAAGAAATATGTTAACTGGATGCATTCTGAGTTGGCTTAACATAATCCCTTATATAATAAAAGCCTAAGTTGTCTGTCCGCGAAATTATGAAGCGGTTGTACCTTGAATGGATACAGGCATCCATATTGGATTTTTTATGAGTTAGAGTTAGCAAAATTCAAAGCGAGTTCGAAATCCACCCCATCCACCCTTTTCGAGTGTTTAATGCTATTATTTCAAGTCTTATTCACCCTCTTCTTTATACTAAATTCATTCTTGATATGAATTTAGTATAGAATAAGAGGGAGCAGCGAGGGCGGAGCGTAATATTTAAACTGGACTGTGTTTTCTTGACCCTCATATACTCTAATTAGTTCCTTTATCGGGTGTACGCCTAGCACGTTCAGTAGAGGGTCTGCCATTTGATCAGCGTATTTCTAGGGTTGACGGTTCTGTCCCCGACTCAGTCAAATTTTTCAAAATGTCTAATTAATTTAATATTTTCTGCTTTTTCTTTTAAATTCTTATTCCCGAAGTTGTTTTATTATTTTCAAAATTGCCTTATTATTTTTTCAACTTTTTATGAAACTTTCTTCTCATAATGTAATAAAACCCTATGTTATCTGTCTATCTATCCTCGAATTTATGAAGCGGTTGGACGTGGTATGAATAGAGCATCCATATTGGATTTTTGATGAGTTAGGGTTAGCAAAATTCAAAGCGAGTAAAGTTTATTTTTTTCCTAAACTATAGATCCGATTCTAAAATAAATTGGTATGAATAAACGTCGTATCACAGCAAAAAATAGTGTCATATTTAAAACGTTCGAAATTCACCTCGTCCCCTTTTTCGAGCATTTAATGCCATTATATCAAGCCCTATTTTAGGAGCAGGCTATTAAATTTATCAATTTATTATATAATAAATAGGTAAAAATAACAATTTTTTCTAGCATTATGACGTCATTCCTTTAACTATCTCATTTAATTATTTATTTTAGATTATTTAAATATCTTCTGTATTATTCTCATACGTTATATCAGTAAACTTAGATATTACCTAAATAATTTTCTTTTATATTTGGCTTAAATAATAGATTAGGTACATATGTGATAATTTTAATCGATTATTTTTGTAGAATGATAATTCTCTGCCAAAAAACAAACCATTTTTTTACCTGCCTCATAGGATACCTTTACAGTTCTGGAAAATTAAAAATTTTACTGATCCCGTCATATGATGGGCTATATGCTAGTTAGGAATAAAAGTATTCTTTGGTCCCAATAAAACAATTTTAAATTTAAACAACTGTCTGGTTTTGTACTTTATATACAAAATGAGTTGATAGAATATTGGTGATATAATTAAAAATTGTAGTTTGAAAAATAATTTCAAAATTAGTACAAGTATATAGTTGAATAATGAGAGAGAGAAGTATTTATATAATTTACATCATAATGTTATATTCAAGGGTAGGAATTTTATTTTCCCATGCAAAATGTTACCCAGGAAAATCGCACCCACCTGATGTGGGTTACTTTTATTGCTTTGACAGTATCAATTTCTTTGTATTTTCCATATTTCTTGTGGGTTTCATGATTGTAAAAAAATTTCCTAATGTTGTGCATAATTGGAGAAAAATCTACCTCAGTATTTTTCTTTCAAAATGAATATAAATTCTGCTTTGTTCTGGCTGAATGATAGCCAAATGGTTAGTGTGCTAATTCTTAGTACCAAAATTTGTAGGTTGGCATTTCTCTGTGGCATGGATATTTGTAGCCATTTGGAATTGGCTTATAAAGCAATAGGTCCCCGTCTAATTAGCCCTCATATTACAAAAATGTAGACCATATCTCTCAAAAGCAAATCAAAATCTGCTTTGTTCAGTGTCTAACACTTCCATTAAGAACAATTGACATTATTAGAAGTTTTGTTTAAACTTACTTTACTATTTGTGCTGATTATTTTTTATGTAATCTGATTCCTAAGCTTACTATGGTATTTTGCTGTGGTGTTTTGCTATGGTATTTTTACTATGGTATTTGTGCTGATTGGTTCTGATGCAAGCTGATTTCTAAGGTCATAAAAACACTCATTGCTCTTGTAGGTCCTATTTATTTCAATTTTTAAATCATTCCAGTGTGAGATCAATGTGCCCAAATATTTAAATTGGTTTATAGTTTCTGATATATAGTTTTTTTTATATTCAGAGTAAATTGATAAGCAGTTGATAGTTATAAGTGTAGCAATCAGATATTTAGTTTTGTATGCATTATTAACCAATCTCATTTCTTCTGCTTTTTCAAGAGCAACAAAAGCTTTAAAGAGGCTCTTTTTTTTTTTTTTTTCCCCCATTGATGTCAATATCATAGGAAATTTCCTTTCTATTAGAACTAAATTTTCTCATGCTCAGTTTTTCACATGATGCAATATAGTGTGTTTAGTGTGATTACGAAGACATTTTCAATCTCAAACCTTGACATTCAGGGTTAATGAGGTAAATCAGAATAATAAAACATTGAATGTTTATAGAAGTTTTTGTAGGATTCATCTTTAATTTTTTTTCATGTCTACATTTATTTTATGGCAAAGTATATTTTAATATTGTTTTTGTTTAAGCATATATAATTTTTATTAAAGTTAAATTTTACATATTTCAGATATACAATGTTTCTGATACAACTTGTTGTACATACTTTGACATTTTAACCGAAACTACATTTCTTGTGGCCCAAAGGGATGGGTATGTTGCTGTTGTTGACAGTAGAATTAATGGGTAAGAAAGATTTTATTGCACCCTATTGTAATAATGTATTATTTAATTAAAAGTTAATTTATTTTGTAATGATTTTAATTAAAGGTATATTTGAGTGATTAGAAGGAAGGAGAGTTAAACATTTAGGAAGGGGAGTTATCTGAATAAATTGGATTAAATTGGCTAATTTCTGTTTGAGGTAAAACACTAAGTTTAAAATTCAAAGTTTAAAAAATTGATATTGTGGTACAATGCTTCTATTAAATTTGGGTTTCAGCTTTGGTTCAAAAGTCTGTTTTTTCCCTTCTCCCAATACTAAACAAGGGCTAATAAAAACCAGCATTCATTCCGCAGATTTTGTTCTTTGGTACCAAGGTTTGTTGGCTCAAATCCTGCATCTTGCATTGATGTTTGCAGTGTTCAAAATGTGATTTAACACTAAGTCCCTGTCTCATTAGCCCTTGTATATATTTGCACAATATTTGGCCACTCCCTATTAATGCATATATTTAGTCAATATTCTATCAGTTGTCCTAGAAATTTTGACTACATGTATACACTGCACTCCTATTAGCCGTGCCTGGTATATATAAATATATATGTAATTGGGGAAATTACAGTTCACATATAACACTATTGATTAGCCCCGAAATTGCCTGGGCTGACTGGGCAGTAAGAATTCCTAATCGTAGTGCAGTTGTGTAGCCTTCAAAGAAAACAATGTTGTGGAGCTTTAAATTTATTAAGCATAAAATTGAAGAGGTCAGTTGATTGACTTTACAGGACAAGAACTCTGCATCCAATGCCACAAAAACAATATATTTTTTACAAATGTCAGACCGAAGAGCAATTGATCACATGATTTTGTTCCCAAGAGACTTAAGACTGTTAAGTACTTTTTGGGAGTCAAGAGTGAACTTTGATCACCTAAGTTAGCTTGAAAACCACACATACAGCATATAGTTATTGGAGGAATGAAACCATTTTCTTGGGACAGCTGAAAAATGTGGTCAGTGGAGAGAAAATTAGCATTTATGCTAGCATTTGTTTTAAGAAATGGGTAAGAAATGGGCATTTGTTTTAAGAAATGGATTTTAAGAAATGGGTAAGTTGGAGAATACTTCTTTATCTGACATTTTACAGTTGGGAAATTCAATATTAAAAATTAAGAATGGAAAAAAAGGAGAAGTAAGTTTGATATATATACATATACATACACACCCAGGTAGATATAGAAAAAAAAAATTTATGCAAATCTTAAACATTAGTTGTGAATTTTCTGAGATACTCATGGTTAACAAAAAATTCAATAATCTGATTTTCATTTTTATGTACATAAGAGAACATTAATATATGCTACAAATGACTACCAATTGAATTTGCTGTGCTATGCAAGTTGTGGGTACAGAATTAATTCTGATAATTTGGAAATTACATTATTAAAATTGTGTAGTTGTAATTTTATATACTCACTTTAAAACATTACATTTTTAAATGCATGTTTTTTTTTTTTTTTTAGCTTGTAATTTTGTCATAGATTTTATTTGTTAATGCATTTTTAAAGCCAGTTGTATCTGCAGTGAAACAAGTATTCAGTGTTTATTGAATACTTGTTCTATAACTTTCAAGATTTGAATTTCTTTTGTTTATAGAAAGAGCCATGAGAAGAAACATGAATGTCATGATTATTCCATCAAAACTGTAAACATCCATCCAGTAAACCGAAATGCCTTTGTATCTGCTGACAACAGAGGGTATGTTCTATTGTACTAAATTTTAATCTTATCACTGTTATCGTGCTTGCATATCATTATATAACTATTATTGACTGCTTAAATACAGCCTTATTACTTAGCAATATAGTTAATAATCTTATAAAAATTTTGCATAGTTATATATTCAGGTTCACATTCTACAGGTTGAGTGAAACGAATGTAGAATCTTTAAAAATGTGATAAGACTAATTCTAGACTAAGTTATTGTGAAAAGAACATTTTTCTCTCAGTGTCAAAAATTTTCCAACTTATCCTTTTCATTGTAAAATGGTCTAATAATTCCAAAATGTTAAACTACTATAAATTGTTGATTCAATAAAATTTTATTTAAAAGTTCATTTAAAAAAAAAAATAATTGTTTATCAATATTTGATATAACTTTCAAAAATGCATTTGAAATGGTTTATTTCTGCTTTTTCTTCTTCTGAAGGCATATTTCTGATTGTTTCTTAAATTCTTTAAGTTCATTAAGTACTCATTTTTATATCTTTAAGGTATCCTTCTACGTTAAAAATGTCATTTTTTACCAATAATAATAATTTTTTTATTATTTCTCTATTGTAAAATTTAAACTTTTAGGCTTCTAAATCTGTTTTTGTTTTGTCTCTACGGCAGTTTAAAGAAAAGTTACAGCTGTTTAAACATCAGTGACAGCTGTCAAGACAAAATGGAAGTAACGACATCAGAACCAGAAATTGTGAATTTAAAGCCTTTAAAGAGCATTTTATGGACAAAACTTTTTAAATTTTCATGAAGATTAGTTTAAACATTTTTCTAGTGTTTTTAATAATTAGCAACTTGGCAATTAGAAAGTTTTGAAGCAAGAAAGTATGGGGAATTTTAAACATGTATTTTAATTTTTTAATAGTTAAAGTTACTTTCATAAACTTCAAATGCGTTTTTCTCAGAACGGTATTTTTAATAAAATGTATTAAACTTGAAATGTGATTTCTCAAAAAGCTCTTAAAATATTTTGTTGAAAATTATTATGAATGCTTTTGATAGTATTTACTAGTAAATGACCTAAAAGCTTTAAATTTGAATCATTTTTAATGATGTTACACACATAGTTGATATAAAGGTAATGAAAATTCATTAAAAATTCAATGTGTGATTTTGAAAGACTAAAATTTTTTACCAAATGTAAAGTAAGCAAAGATTTTAGGTGATTCACTAGTCCAGTGTATAAGAAATGTATTGCTTCAAAAAATATTAAAATAATTGTATTTATTAAAAAATAAGACCTTTTGAAAAAAACTTTTTTTTTTTTTAGAAATTTTGTAAAAACCTTTTTAGGAATAAATTTTTTAAGTGCAATTCTCTATGATAATATAAAAAATAAATCTAAAAATTTAGAAACATGAACTAGTTTTTCTACGTTTAAAGAAAAAAGTTCTCCGAACGTAGACAGATACCTTAATGGATGTAATATTTTTGAGCAACATTTCAGTTTCAGGAAAATTTATGTATTATGAAAATACAAATTTGTATTTGTGTTATTTATCTGTCTAATATTATAGTACAATAAATCTTCATTATATGCTGTTTTTTAATGTCTCCCAGGGGTGGAAGAGATGTACCAATCACTCTAGACTGTGCCAAAATGATACCTTTGCACCATTGTGCCTAGGTGTGATTTTATGATTATATTAAAATTTTTAATACAATTTTTTTCTGTATTTGATGGCTGTTTTTATTAAATTTTACTTTGTAATTCTTAATAGATAGACAGGCGGACAAAATAGATATAGGTAACAACAGGGTTCCCACCGTTCTTAAAAGTCCTTTAGAACTCCTTAATTTTAACTTTCATTTTTAAGGGCCCTTAAAACTACTTAATTTTTTTCAAAGGTCATTAAAAACTCCTTAATTTTTAAGTTGGAACTTGATCAATTTATCCATCGTCACGTGATTTCCTATCAGTTTTTGCCGTACTCTTCAAACTTTCTGGTTTTGTAAGTTCTGAGTTAAACTTGCCCCAAACTGGCTCTAATTAAGAATGCCAATACAGGTGATGAGTACTGGTCAAAGAATATATAAAATATTTGTTCATGTTCATAAGATTCTTTTACATTTTCTAGCCAAAAGTGCAGTATTAATAGTAAAGAAAATCCTCGAATGCATGTATGTTTTCAATGTATTTCTGTAGTAAATAGTAATTCAAAATTCCTTTCCTTGATATCCTTAAAATATTATGAAAATATTTTTAGTTTATTAGTATTTTTTATGGTCACAAGCTAGAAAACTTTTTTGACAAATAAATAATTTTTCACATACTGAAAAGGTTTATAAAGTCAGCTGCCCTTTCATAACAGCTAACAATCCTGAAGATTTTAATTAAACGAAGCATGGAGGGTTTTTTTTTGGGGGGGGGAAGAAGGGGTTATAGATATTTCAGTTACTTATGGAAGTTTAATTTTCTTTGCATTGAATGTAATAGACAAGTCTAAAACTTTCTTCTTTCCCAGGCAGCGTCGGGTATAATGAGCTAGTACACACATACATATATATATATACATATATATATATATATATGTGTGTGTGTGTGTGTGTGTGTGTTTATATATCAGAGTCATTTTTAAACCCTAAGAAAGTACTGTTTTGAAAATTATATTTTATTCACAATTTATTTTTAATTTGATCACTCAAAAACTAGATTTGCATTTTTCAAAAAAATTTTGTCAAAGAGATTTTATCTGATATTAATTTTTAGGTATTTTTAAAAACTTAATTCTGAAATATTGTAAGGCATTTATTGAACATGCCTTGTCTGGTTCGTAATTATTAAAATATGTTTCTGAGGAAATATATTTTAATAATTATGAATTTAATATTCTGAAGTTTATGATGTTATGCCCTGTATTTCAAGTAGGTCCTTATAAAAAGTTACTTTGGTCCTTAGAAAGTCCTTAATTTTTGTTCTGGAAAAAGAGTGAGAACCCTGAACAAGCTACAATACATTAATATTTAGTATAATTAATTAGTATGGAAAAGGGGGCATTTGAATATTTTTTTCTTGCAAATGGGAAGGTAGTATAGAAAAAGTTGAGGACCATTGAGTTAGATCTTGCCTAAAGTGGTAGGACATTGCTCTTAGGTGCCATACTTGGTGGGTTCAAATTCTACTGCTGGCAGTGTTATTCCTAGCTGTTCAAAATTCTCTTTAAGCAGTAGAACTCTGTTATATTGGGCCTTATGTAACAGAAATATAGACGGTAGTGTTACAAATGAAATATTTTTGCCATCATACGGAAATGTAGTACTTTTTAAAAAATGTTTGAAATTCTCTACCTTTTTATAAATTGGTGTTATACAGGGTGTATGTTATTTA